>JAVDOI010000033.1:167500-617500 GCA_032191485.1 Leptoclinus maculatus
TAACTGTATGAAGTTCAGAATGCGGTTCATGTTAACTAGGGGTGCAACGGATCACAAACCTCACGGTTCGGTTCGGATCACGGTGCTTGAGTCACGGTTCGGATAATTTTTCGGATCAACAAAGAAAAGGGGAGGAGACAAATATAACTTTGCTTTTGTTATCGGTAGAAGTTACGAACAAAGGGGCACAGAGGGGGGGGTGGGCCTCTGACCCCAGAGCCTCTGCGACTTTCAGCAGCGAGGTCTCACCAAAAACGAACTGGATCCGGTTTTAAAAGTGTAACAAGTATTTTAATATATGAATTAACTATCAATAGTAAATGCTCTCGAGAACAGAGATCACACACTTTCACTCTCACAAGCGATCATGTGGGGTCTGGTCTCTGTTCCCTCAAACAAAGCTTTTATACTGCAGAAAAGACTGGGAGGTCAGATTGTCATAAAAACTGCAGGTGAGCCAATCGGTGTTTTACTTATACATTGATCATCTTGGCTAATGTCTTGAGCCAATCAATGTCTGGCTTTATTTACAACCACATGGCCGCAAGTCAACTCCTTCTTTCCTCCTGGACTCATCCTTCCTGCTGCATTGTGCTCCTGGAGTCATCACAGCTGGAGACATCCTTTGTAGTCATCACCCTGCATTGTCCTCTGCATTCCTGCTGTTTTTATGGTCTTACTGTCTCTAACGCTTCTATCTTATGCCTCACTAAGATGTTCCTAAATCTGACCCTATCTGTCCCTTTAACCTCTTGTTGACTTCTTCTCTGACAGTGTTTAATACTTCAGTGTTTAATACTTTTATGGCTTAATACATTCAATGTGTCAATATACTGTAACATATAATATCCTCTATCTGTAAACCTCCTGTAAACATAAAATACATTTCATAGATAAATATATTGCAACTCTTTAACCCATGGTAACATTCTTATTATTTTGACACTTCTATTCACCACAAGAGGTGCTAATAATCATACTAAACTAATTCTAATACTTTAATCCTACTAATACTATTTTTTTCAGCTGAATTTGGATCAGGATCAATAAGTTGATCAGGAAGGATCTATTATTTACCCGGCAACAGATTATCTGCAGATCAATATTGAAAGAAAGAAACAGCCAGTGAGCTAGCTTCACTGTTTCAACTGAACTGAACTGATCGGCAACACCTTGGGTCTGTGTTTACTTCCTGTCAGGTTATGTCATTCAAATACACAATAATGTTCACATTACTGTGCCATTATTTTCAAAAAGATGAGAATATCTCCATTGTCTGGGGAGAGGGTAGACCTTTCTGTGGTGACTGGGATATTACTATTGGGCCTGTCTAGCTTCACTCTGATACTTCTGTCAGCACCTGCACCAGGTGTGCGTCTGTGTGACTCTCACAGAGGGGGCGTGTCTACAACACCTGTCTGTGTGACTCTCACAGAGGGGGCGTGTCTACAGCTCCACCGTGGTGAAAGCGGTCACAGTCTTTTCCTGTTCATAGAGGAACAAGCTTCATACTGAAGTGGGTGCGTGAGTGGATTTCGTAGCATGGCTCAAGCATTTTAACCAGATTTTGAAATACTTTGTTTTCCACAACGGAGTGTCCCCCGTCGCTGACAGACGGGGTGGTGGCTCTTCATATGTGTGGACATGCCGATGTATTGCCGTTGTCGTGTGTCCTTCTCTTTAAATAATGCCTACATACCGTAATGCTTTTGTCCACCACCCTTATCCGTCATTATAAGTTACAGGGAAGACAAAATGCTCCCAAACTTGCGACTTAAATGACGCCGGGGGCTTCTCAAGTTCCTCCGCTCGCCATGACTTTCACCGAAAAAAAAAATACTCAATTGATCCGCGGTTCACGAGTGATCTGAACCGTGAGGGGTGATCATCACGGATCACGGATCGAGCCGTGATCCGTTACACCACTAATGTTAACAAATATTAGGTCTTTCCATCCCAAATACAGAAATGTAATTTTCAAAAGTATGTATCTCAAACAAAGGTGTATATCTCCAATACAGAAATGACGGGAACCATTTGTGGACTGTCCATCACGAATACAAGATTCAATCCAAGAGTATGAATCTAAAATGCAGAAAAGAGAGAAGCTCTATCTCAATCGAACCTGAACGACACTACCGGTAACATCGGCGTGTATATATATTGCGACGTCTTCGGGCAGTAGAAGCCACACTGTCAAAATTTCTTCAGGGATTTTCTAGTTATCATTCCAATCCAGGACCTGCTGAGAAAGCGTTCTTTCTCAGCAGCTGTAGAACTTAATGTCAGAGTAAGTTCACACACACACACACACACACACACACACACACACACACACACACACACACACACATATTATAATTAGTCATTTAGATTTTTGACCCTAACAGTGTACATATTTTTTCTACATAAGAATCTAGATATTGATACCGATAGACAGTAATCCCACTAGGGCTGTAAACAAATATTCAAAAATATGTTGGAAAAATATACATTTGAATGTAAAAATTATTATTCGATTGTGGGGGAAAAAAAATAGCAGCACAATCGTAGCTGTCTGCCTCGTGTTCAATTAATTCACCGCACGATGGCAGTCACACATCATCAATTTTGTTAATTGAAAATAAAATGTAAAATTAGGTCAAGTTGAATGAGGAATAATTCAAATGTGATGTCAGAGATTCAACACTGTGTCCTAACAGCAAGCACTCCCTTACCAGAACGAACCATGTACCAATCAGCCGTGCACTTGAGATCAGACTGGAGACCACTTAAAAAATGGGTGCGCAGTACTGACCCGCCAACCAGCTGCTACCCTATTTAGGCTTTTGTATTGAAGTGAGGAGTTAGCGCACACCCAGCTCCTGTTTCAACTTCACCAATCAGCTGTTCCTCGTCCATTGGAGTGCTTTCAAAGTGAGCAACAGGAAAAGATAGAAACACGGCGTCCAATGATCCTAATATTATACAGTTAGCTCCTCAGTTTTGCAATGTTTAGTTAGGTTCTCAAGAAAGATATTTAGGGGCTGGATATACGTATTAGTCCTTCAGGTACACGCAGTAAACAGAGTACATGTGAAAAATATGCTGTATGTCTACTTGTATGCATTACGCCTTTTGCTTAGATGTATTATATATTTTATTGCACGTACAGCAACAGGCGTAGTTGCCGTCAACTTGAGTATCCTTCACTTCACCACATTGGCCAATCTGCTTGCGCTTCGTGTACGTGTGTGTGTGTAGTTGGAGGAGCTCAGCCCGACAGAAAGAGCAGAACTGATGCACGCTGCAGCGTGATGACATCAAAACATTAAAAAGTACTAATAAAATCTAAAGTAGCGTTAGGGCTTATCAATACTCTGGTAATTTAGCACCAGGGCCCGTTTAATACCGCGTTTCGGAACGCACCCCTACCTTCAGATAACAGTGTCCGTTCTGGGCTTCTGTAGAAACATGATGGTACAAGATGACTCTGTGGAAGGTGACCCGCTCCCTACGTAGATATAAATGGATTTTTCTAAGCTAACGAAAACACTACGATTCTTAGTTTCAGGTGATTATACACTGATTAAAACGTAGTTATCAATATTGTATTCCATTGCTGACAATGAATCCCCCTGAATGTTACACACTGTGACATAGTCTGTTAGTTGTAAAATAAAAAGTTGTTATAATCATTGAAATTTGGTGAAAAGGTAGGCTAGAGAATGAAATGATTAGATTTGGGTGTGGATCCTGGTGTGTATCCAGATGTGGATCCAGGATTTTCTTTGTGTGAAATGGCAAACATGTTGATCCAGATCCTTGGTCCCTGGCCAAAATGTTTCCGTAGATTTCATTAAAGTATTTCCACATGTTTCACAGATATCGTGCTCACTAACAACAACAATATTAACATAACAATCTCTTTGGGTGAGGTAAATGTATTTTAACAGGTTTCTTGTCACGGGGTGTGGTGGCGGACCCAAATGCAGACACAGACCAGGGAGTGAGAGAGTGTAAGGGTTTTATTCCGGGAGGACACAAAGGGAAAAATGAAATGGAGCAGCGGGGAACCGAGGACGAGGGTGGGAAACCGGGCAGACTGGTGAAGAGTGGATGTTAAACTGGGGTAGATAAACTGTTGAGTAGATGGAAGGCAGCTGGGTAGACTGGACAGGTGAGGTGAATGAATCGCAATCAGGAGGGAGCCGGGAGGCCACAACACACACACACACACACACACACACACACACACACACACACACTGGGTATGTCCCAAGTCTCTTAATTGTCATTTCCTCGCTCGAACCGGAAGTTGTTCTGCGCCGCCATTTTGACGTCTGTCCCAAAGCTCTTATTTCTGCTCTGAGGAGAGAGGATGGAGGAGGGATCTCTGAGGAGCCATGAGCGATGACGCACGAGAACAGCCTTCCAGGAAGTGTTATAACAGCCGACACGCCCCCTCATTGTTCATCAGTTATGTGATTGGACGCTGCAGCTGATCGGACTGACTTTCATACCAAAGTGAAGACAGATCACAGAATAAACTCTAGTTTTATATTAGATTAGTTTTCTGATTCATCTGGTTTAAATATATGTTCATTGTAGTCTGAACAACAAAAGGACCACAAACAACTTTCTTCATTTATTCGAAAGATTTGTCTTTTCATGATCTGATATTTCCCTCAATAACTTTATTATGGATACAATTAAAGTGAGAGAGAGCTTTTTACATAATTTATCATCATTTCATTCAGTCACGTGAGGCTGATCATTCCTGAGTGTCGGGTTTGATGAGTTATATCATTTAAATTGAACCTGAAACATGGAGCCGAATGAATTAATTACAGTATTCAAGAGAAACCTGTTAAAGCCGACTGACAGCTGATCCACCGTCATCAGAAACAGACGTCGCTTCACGTGACACTTTAGAGGAAAGGACGTCTCATATCTCTTCAAAATTATTTCCTCGTTTCCTCTCTCCTCGCATGGTTTCCTTGCATCTCTCCATGCATCCTTGGTGGGAGGGACTAATGCCGCAAATAATTTGCGACGTGTTAATCGCGTCATTCGCGCCGCCGGTCTCGCCGAGGACTATTTGTGTTCATTCGCGTGAATCGCCCTGGAAGCCGTTCAACTGTCCGCCATCAACCATGGAAAAAATAACCTATATTTCTGCTTAGTACATGTTGTGGAAGTCACAGATATCACGGGAAACGCCGTCATGTCTGAGTTCATAACATCATCCGGAGCAGCTCCGTGGATTTTATCGAGCTTTATTCACTGTGTCTAGCAAGCCACACGTCCGCTGGTTTACTACAGCTGTATGAACTCCAAATAAACAGATTTTGCTGTGATTTAACTACAATAAACTGACAAAAAGAAATGCCGAAATAACTACGTAATGATGCCGATTTTTAAAAAGTGTGAATTCATGTTTTGTTAGTTCTCTCCGCAAGACGACACGCAAATAACTTTAAAAATACTTGTTTTCTCAATGGAGCTCTGATAGATCGGTGCTGGGTCATTCCTACTATTCGGTGCCATTTCAGCCAGGTTTACGTCTACATTTCTTTTTAAAATGTTCCTTGATTTTTACATTTCATCTGAAAGAGGGCTTGTAAAACTATAAGAAAAATGTATTGGTCAAGCTCAGGATATGATGGTCTAATAATTTTGAACAATTCTTTACATGCGAGTGTAGCAGTTGTGTACTCTCTCGTTTGCGTTGTGTTTTAATTCAGGCACACCTGATGTCTTTATGGCTCCAACCAGACGTTTATTCACAGCACAGCATATAGATAGTTCATCTGCTAACAAACAGAACGATTTCAGTGTTTCTCACAGCCCACCTCGTGGTTACAAGCTCCGGAACACACGGAGACAGCTTGCTTCAGACTGGTTTTACATGTAAATAAAACGACATTTCAGTTCAATATACCTGGTAACAAAGAATGATTTCAGTGAATCTCACAGCCCACCTCGTGGTTACAAGCTCCGGAACACTGTCAAAGTAAAGAAACAAATGCTTAAGCTAGCTGTTGTTAGCATGTTACTAATGCTAAATAAATATCAGTATAAAAGCATTTGCTCTAGAAATTATGAATTAAAACAGTTCTACAAACGAAAAGGAAGTTATACAGATATCACAACGGAGCTCGTCACAGATCAACCTACCACGGAGACAGCTTGCTTCAGACTGGTTAAAGAAAGTGGCGCGCGCCCTAAAGTCTGCAGGCGGCCAGCAGAGGGCGCTAATGTTACACACAACACACTTGTCTCCGTGATAACTAGTCATTAGTTTTAAATGATATTTACAGAAATGGAGGAAATAATATGAAAATGATGTGGATTAGTAATAACTTAAATAATACAGTAACTGGCAAATAATGGCCAGTGATGGCAAGTGGAATCATTAACTCTGTTACATGAGCAAGACCAAATGTCCACCCTGTTAAGAGGACATTCACATCTCTATTAATATGTGTTTTGAATACCCAGGTATTGTAATTATTACATTTTCTAAGAGTAAACATGTCCCTTACTTTAGCCTTAAAATATATTTTGAACAGTATTTACAAACAAGCTTTAATTTGAAAAGAAGTTGTCTCTATTTTAAGGCACAATGTAATTTCCACCCTGTTACTGTGCAAAACAGTAACAGGGGGGACATTTTATGCTAAAGTTAGCCATTACTACTCATGAGATGAAAAACAAGCTAGCGCTTAGTGACAACAGAGGAAGATTTTTAGTACATTTATTAACCTTATTTTCAAAATTACCAAAAATTATTGGTTTCCACTATGAATAAACGTAACAGGGTGGACATATTGTGGTTTACAACATCATTCAAGCATTCTAAAACATTGATTAAAAAGGTTTATTAAAGAGTGATACTTACTCTGCTTCTTGTAGATTATTTTCCCCCAAAAAGTGTATGCTACTTCCTTAGTCACATGACTTGAGGAAATGTCAGGGGGTGTGTGCAGGGAGATTTGCATCATAGTAACAGGGGGGACAGTCAACTCAGGGACAAAACATATTTTAAAGATTTTAAAAAGCACTAATAACAAAAAATAACATTTGGCGAGGAATATTATAAATATAGCTATATAACAATGAGGAAAAATTTGAAATTTGTTTGATTTATATTACTTATATCTGTATCTTAATTTGACCAAACATGATTGGGGACATGGGAGTTTAGCCTACTTGTGCTAAAATTTGAGTATTTATTTTAAATTAAATTATTCCTGCGTACATCATTTTGTTTTATGGTAGAGGGGGGTTAACCATGCAAGACAAGCTTTTAGAAAGAATTATAAGCCCATCTTTACACAAAATATACCGTATTATGTAGTGGGGACTCAAATGGCACCAAATGCTAGGAATGACCCTGCTAGGCTAAGCTAACATTGTAGCAGCTCCATCAACACTCAACATAACGTCATCTAGACGTAAATACAGCAGCGTCTTTTTCATTGTCTGTACCATCTGGTTTACACACACACATTTATACACATAGTTTGGGCCGGTCTCTATTAATATGAGGTATCGTAGAGCTCTGGGTGAACACAGACGGCTACAGGATTAGTTTCCTGATTCAACTACAGCAGGACGTCAGTGATGACATGAGAAGCATCTCAACGCTGATGGGCTATCGCACCGCAGATTGACGCGAATTTGCATCAATCGCGCCGCGCCATCGCAAGTTTGCGTCACTCCAGTCTCATCGCGTCTGTGCATAGACTTTGTATGTAATCTACTATAGAATAATTTGCGCCGCCTTTGGTGTGAACGGACCTTAAGACGCAAGTGAGGGAAACGGGGACGCAATTCAGAGACTTGGGATGTACCTACTGAGACACGGGAAAACAGGACGCAGGGCCTGGCCGTGATATTTCTCTTCCCTTTAGCAAACCAAACATTGAGTTTATTTCTGCTTTTTGTGAGCAGGCACCATATAGAAACATTTTTCAGAGTGAAGGCAAAGCCGATCTTTAGAGGCAGTGCAATTACATATTAGATGGAAAGATCATGAATATTTGAATCGTTAGTCTGAGATCAGCCAAAGTCTAGTTTCTAAAGTTTATCTGAACAATTGGTATGTTGGCTGTTTGATTTGTGTGAACAGTGCATGGCTTTCATGTCACTAGTCCCAACCCTGTGTCCTACTAATTATTTTCCCGTACAACTAAACAGGACTTTGATTTAAATTTCGAATGAAATATATTCCTGACTGGATTACGGTCGCGATTTTTAAATAGTTTGAAACACGTGGTTACCGTGTAAATCAAAACAACGCAAACACGCACAAAAAAACGCTACAAAGCTACTTTGTTTTGTTCAGGCAACAAAAGTACTTTGCTCACGCTGGACATGAACAGAAGTTTAAAGACTTCCACAGATTAATTTGTAACATTTTTGTGACAGGTCAAAAGCAAATGCATTATGTTTCCCTTGAAACATTATTTACAATGCCGTTTTGATGTATGGGAATGTGATTTTTAGGAATTTGAGCTGGCAGCACTAACATTTTCTATTGAATTAGACTGTTTGGTGCCATTGTCTATACCAGACTGTCAACGTAACTTGTTTGAATAAACCTACAACTGGCGTAACTCTAAAGACCAGTTGGGTGTATCGTTGTGTAACCATCTAGTACTTTTTTAACGTGTGGTTCAATTGTATGTGCTGATCATCTTCAAAGTCGTTTGAATAATCATAAAACGTCATGTCACGACGACACGAAAGTTATGTTATATTAGGCCTGTCAGCAGCTTTTGGCAGTGTTCCAGACCACCCATCTATCCCAAAAGATGTTTCTGGCTATGGCGATGATGGATGTTTCTGCCTTTACCTGGGTGAAATCTTCCCCACTTATGCACACTGCATGAATTGCATTTCCACCTGGCTGACGCTGGCTGAAATCGGATTCCACTCCGGGTTTATTTTCCCTGACAGATTCGATCCCAATTTAATCTCTGTGGACACTATGGACTTTCAGACCTGATACAAACAAGATAGCACATTCCACTTTAATACCTTATGTCAATGTGGTGAAAGCTGTTGCAGATAAACAAACAGGTGTGACAGATACTGGTTGCTGTGGCACGTTGCCTTACAATAGACAGGAAACAAGTAAAACTGGGGAGAAAAAAAAGCTTGAGAGGGATACAGCTAGAGACAGAAAGTGAGAAGGAATGAGGTATTATTACTGAATGTGAAGAGAGTAAAATATGAACTCTTATTAGCACAAAATTGCAAAGTGCTTTACATGGTTGAACCAGGATTAAAATAGGAAATATAATGAGATAATTAAAAGCAATATAAAGATAAAATGGAATAAGACACCCAAGGCCAATATAAGATAGACAATAATAAAAAAAACATTATTTGGAAATGAAATACTTTTAATAAAGATTTGATGAGCACTGATTCTGCAAGCCTATTTAAAAAAGAGAATAAAGAGAAAGCGAGGAACAAAAGTAAACAGCAGCCTGAGAAAATGACAAAATAGAGTTGAAAAAGAATGCTGCAAATATTAGACCTGAGGGAGGGAGGTGGAGAAACGGGCACAGCGAACAGGTGTTGGATGGAGAGACAGAGAGAGTAAGAAGGAGTCACCGGGGAAGCTGAGTGATGGAGAAAGATGAAGGAGTGAGAGAGGGCTGAGGCAAAATGAAAGAGAAGGGGACAAAAACAGGGAACCCAGACAGAAGCAGACATACTGAGAATAAGAATGAGGGATGACAGACAGCAGCCCTGATCCAAACAGAGCCGAGAACGGCAGAATATAACGGGAGAAATTAGGGAGATGTGGTGCATTAGTCATGCGTTTATATTATGTGTATTATGGGAAAGCTATCGCTGCTAATCATTTATAAAACCTTCTGTCAGGTGTGATGACAGCCTCAGCTCTCTGGTCCTTGTCTTCTGGGCATTCTCCTAAATGTGGGTTGCACTTAAGAATTACATTTCCAAATATCCAATTTGCACATTATATTTGTTTACCCTCTATGCCCCCCTGGCTTTAAACAGCTACTACACCGGGTAAAGAGCTTAAGTATGACCCCGTTTGTGCAGGATATAACCAACAGAAGTCATCTTCACTTTTTACCTCAGGAATTAGAATTTAGTCATTTGGTTTCAGTGCTTCTCTCAGGCAGCCTTGGTGAGAATACTAGCAGACTAATAGTCATTCTAATTAACTCTGATGTCCTAAAGGTCATTTTAATCTCCTGAATCATCAGGCACATGAACACAGTAGGCACGTGGAACATAATGTTTATAGATCAATAACTGCTATTCTACGACGTGAGTAACAGTTGCAGGGTTTTCTTTATGTTCTAAGATAGCTTAATATCTACTTCAGTAGGGGTGACCCTGAATAGTTGACTATTCGACGATCTAAGGAGCCATATGCATATTGCAGTGGCGGAAATATGTGGTAATTAAACAATGGATCATTCATTCGTGCTATATAGGGGTGCAGAACGTCTGATTCTACTTTGAATTACTTGGGTTCTCAGTTATTTTCAACCTATAATACTGTTGAAAATGTGAAAACAACGGGCTTTCAAACAATCACCTTAGTGTGCGGGAATAGATAACCATGTAGACCAGGGGTCACTAATAGGCGGACCGCAGTCCGAATCCGGACCCAGACGCCGTTGTATCCGGACCCAGGACCAAAAACGATTTTATTTTGACGAAGCGCTTCTATTTTAACCGGCGCAGCTTTTCCAGCCTTTACGGCACTTGTTACTTGTTCAGTGGTGCAGGAAACACACCGACCAATGCGTTCTAAATCACATCATGTGATGCAGCTCAGCCAATCAAATATGGGTGTCGTCACACGTTTCCTGACTCGAGTGAGATGTACACACACAGGGAAGAGACGAGGAAAGAGAACGAAGAGCAGGAGAATTATTACACATGACGTTCAGTGTGTTAATAAAATAAAAGCAGTAAAATAGAGTAAATAAAGTAGAAATAATAAAATCACAAAATTGATGAAACGCAACATGAAAGCCAGACTAAATAGATGGGTTTTTAGTTTACGTTTAAAAATATCAATATTTTCAGCAGCTACTCGATCCTCTGGAAGGCTGTTCCACATGCTTGGAGCGTCACGGCAGAAGCAGCATCGCCAAATGTTTTTGTTCAGCTTTGTGGAACACCTACAAGAGAATAACCTTTCTGCTTTATAAATCAAAGGCATTTCTGAGTGGTAGTCTGGCACAAGGCCATGTAGTGGCTTTTAAACTAATAGGATTTTTAAATCAATAAACACTCGAAGGTAACCAGTGTACTTTAAAATAGGCGTAATGTGTGCTCTTCTTTTGGGGTTAGTACTCGTCCAGCAGGATCTTAAATTAATTGTATTTATTGTGTTCTTTGGTAGACCAGAAAGGAGGGGGTTGGTTGTTCAGTCCTAAATCTACCCTTAAAACCTTTTTATTCTCAAAAGCATTTTACTGATTATCATTGATTTAAAACTTTAGCTTGCATTTGTTTTATTCATTTGATCAAATGCTTTTATTGTTGTCTTGTTACTGTAACTGGCCGATGTGTTTAGGTGTCACGGGGTGTGGTGGAGGACTCAAATGCAGGCCAGACAGAGTAGCGTGGAGCAGGTATTTAATGAAGAATTAAATCAACACAGGAAACTTGGAGGACACAACAGGGGATCCACGGACAAGACAGGAGACGAGGGGGAAGGGCAGGCAGACGGGAAAACCGGGAACAAGACGGGAAACCCGGGAACAAGACGAGTCAAACGGGCGGGTAGACATGAAAATGATCTGGCAGTGAGTGCGTGTGTGACTGGGGTTTAAATAGTGAATGCAGCAGAGTGAGCAGGTGAGAGTAATGAGCTGACGAGGTGGGTGTGACTGGCAGGTGCGCTGAATAATTAGGTGAGAGAACAGGATAATGGAAGCAGAGCTGTGACATTAGGCAACAAAACTACTTAGGTTTTGGTAAGTCCTCCTGGTTGGGCTTAAATATGTACATAAACTAAGTAAGATACGTACAGAAACATTGCAATGGGAAAAGGAGTCACTTAAAAACACAAAACAACACTTTGGGACACAGGTCTCAAACAGCAGTCTCCTGGTAACAGGTCCTGTGTTTGTTTGACCTATCCACGTCCCCTCCCACCCGCCAGAAGGGGTTTCTCTCACATTTTATACGACTTGTTCAGAGAGTAGCATATTCATACGGATGTTTTTACATTGCAGTTAGTACAGACTTCCTGCCGTGCAAAGTACACGCAAAAAGAAAGAAAGGCGTTTTCATTGCACGCAAAATGACAGATTATCGTGTCCTTCATAGAATTGTCTGACTCCCGACACCACAGAGGAAAGTAATGGCAAAAATTAAACTATAGTTAACGAGAAGGGCGCTTGGAGACTGCAGACCTCCGCCAAGGCCGTTTCCATAAGTGAAAGATAATGTGTGTAATGGGTTCTTCCTTCGCCCATGCCTCACTCTATCATTAAGCTGCATGAAAATCAGGCCAGTAGTTTTCCATAATCCTACTGACAAACAGACAAATAAACCAAACTGAAAACAGCGTTGGTAATGAAGGCCAACACGCACACAAATACCCAGACACATGCAAACACACTGAGGGGGTTAATGGACTTATCTGCTGTTGCCCTTGAAACAGTGATCACCAGCTAATAAAAACACACACATTTACATTCTCTGGAGGTGGTCAAGAGCATGGGCGAGCACACTGCTGGTTTTCACAGCTGTGAATACACTGCTCGTGTGCAGACACCCATACATACATGCTGCTGCTGTATATCAATGATGTGCTTGTGTCCATGTGTATAAGGCAAAGTGGCAATATGAGAACAAATATTGACACAAGAAATGAGGGGACAAAGAGAGACAGAGAGAGACCAGATGGCGGTCTTTTCTATGCCATTGTCTCAAACAGGATCAATAAGTTGATCAGGAAGGATCTATTATTTACCCGGCAACAGATTATCTGCAGACCATCACAGAGCAGAGGACCAGAGGGAAACTTAGGAGCATTCTCTCATGGGATGACCATCCTTTTGCACAGTACCTTCAATATTCATTCTTTCACTGTATGCGGCAACAACTCACACGGTTATTGTCTGCACACCCCTGTGTACCTGGTTGTACATATTGTGAGGAATTAGAGTTAGAAGTGTTTTTTAGTAGGATTTATAGCACCCCTAGTGGTGGATAGTGAAATGTAGGAAGCATGTGGAATGCCACATTATGCTTGTAAAAACTGTCAAAGTATGTGAAATGTCACCAGAATACTTATCAAGTGTATAATATGTTTACAGTATGTTTACTATAGAAGTGTTGAGCCATAAGAGACAATTATTGAATGTATTAATCTATAAAGAATAGTCGATAGGGACAGACAGGGATTTTAAGACAGGCATTACAGGGAACACCAGGACCAGAGCAGAGGGCCTAACAGGGGCGCGCGCAGAAGGAGTAACAGACCAAAGCCAATAGGTCACAACGAAGGAGGAGTCAGCTGACTGAGGCCAGGCGGAGTCAGCTGGACTTAAGCCAATTGTATTTGAGACAGATATTTTACGAGCTATGAAAGGAGATTCAAAGGAATCATTCTGCCACTTCATCACATTCCATCCTGCAGGTAACAAGCTTCCTGATTGGAGCGTGTGTGAACTCTTTTCCGCGGATCATATTTCTATCGATAGTGTACATAGTGTCATTCACTTTGCAATTGCTTTAACTTCTGTACAATGAAATACCATTGATCATGATTTGAACCAGCTGAGTGTTTGTCACGGCCGGGAGACTTGTGGCTCTCCCACAGTATCGACGGGTCCTTGAACCTCAACAATATGCATTTATTGACTGCATGCTTGGCTTTTACTGACCATCCTATCATTGTTGCAATGGAACTGTGCATTTCCATTCAATGACCCTGCCTGGTGTAATCATCAGTGTAGACGTATTGTGTATATTGTGTGTATGTCTTTGCTGATTTTCTTTTTTGTAAATTGTGGTATAACAGTTTCCGGGATTAATAAAGTTAATCTTATCCTTTCCTGTCATTTTGACGGACAGAAAGATAAGAAAGGTGGAAGATGATAAAAGACAAACACAAGAAGATAAACACGAATTAAAAAGATGATGGTGAAGAGATACAACAGATGGTGAAACACAAAGACGAGTAGGGAAAGAGAGCCAGAGAGCGCCATCATTAGTCAACGTCTGCGACTAATGACGTGCGTATCTTGTTGAGCGCTCCGAGATTAATTAAATTAATCAAATTAAGATCCTACAATGAGTTTAGATGTAAAGGTCAAAGCCAGAGCTTCAACCTGTCAAATTACCATCTGAGCTGAATTAACCCCGCGTGTTGATGGCATGTTGAGGACATTGTAGAAGCCCAGACTGCTATACCATGTGTCTTACAATATAACAGTTGGACAGAATGATCCAACTGGTATTTACAAAAATTAGGACCAAATGTCAAATAAATCCCATGGTACTGTTAAAGCCGTTTTTACCCATTTTTGGCCAATTTGAGTCTTGGCCTTATTTTTGTCTTAACTTCAGAGATTATTGTCTATTAGTCAGTATGTAAACTGCAACAGGAAAATGCTGAGTGGGCCTATCTTAAATTCTCATTGGACCTGAAAAGATCAAAGAATGTGTTATACTATTGGAAAGATATGGTTACATAGTTTTAACTGTCGTCCAACTTTGGCCTGATTTAAGAAGTAGATTGTCCCCAGTGCAGAACAAACAGACGTTCCTGAGGACACTCTGCCATGTTGGTGGAGTGACGACATGTAGAGACTGTGATGTGATGGCCTTCATCGCTGAATGAAGAGAGAGGATGACACAACAAGAGGAAATATTGTCAAGTCATGGTTTCTATGTCTCCCTCAGGTCAATACAAAAGTGCTTCGGTGGATTGTATTTAATACAAAAAAATCAATTACAGAATCTATCCATCCATCCATTCATCAAACCATCCATCCATCCATTAAACCATCCATCCATTCATCAAACCATCCATCCATTCATCAAACCATCCATCCATTAAACCATCCATCCATTCATCAAACCATCCATCCATTCATCAAACCATCCATTCATCAAACCATCTATCTATCCATCCATCCATTCATCAAACCATCCATCCATCCATCCATTAAACCATCCATCCATTCATCAAACCATATATCCATCCATCCATTAAACCAGGGGTGTCAAACTCATTTTCACTCTGGGCCACATCAGCATCATGGTCGCCCCTCAAAGGGCCGGTTGTAAATGTAAAGACTGTGTAAATGTAACTACTCCTAACATATTGGTAAATAACTGTCTCTGCAATGTACTCACAATACATTTCCATGTCAAATGTAGAGTAACCAGCCAAAGAGCTGCTTCTATGACTGTTGTGTTTAAGTATCTCATACTTTTTTTTACTTTTTTTTTTTTTTTTTGCTGGCGGATTCGCGGGCCACATAAAATGACATGGCGGGCCGGATTCGGCCCGCGGGCCTCGAGTTTGACACTCCTGCATTAAACCATCCATCCATTCATCAACCCATCCATCCATCCATTAAACCATCCATTCATCAAACCATCTATCCATCCATCCATTAAACCATCCATCCATCCATCAAACCATCTATCCATCCATCCATCCATCTATCCATCCGTCCATTCATCAAACTCCTCCCTCACATTTCGTAACCGTCTCCCACCTCAACAGTCACGCTCACCTCCATAACCAGGTTACACTGTGTGTGTGTGTGTGTGTTTCAGTGTGGGAGCTGCCCAATTGTTGTGGCTCAATTACCTGCAGTTTAGTGTGTGTGTGTGTTAGAAAGTGTGAAGTGTCTATATGCCTCAGTTTAATAATCACACATACACACTGCTATACTTCTTAACTAGGTTAGTGTGAGTGTGTGTGGGTGTTGTGTCGGTCTCCTGTCTCCTCACAGTCACGCAGCATACACACCTATATAACCTGATTAGTGTGTGTTTTCTGGCCTCAGGTCTACAGTTCACTCTCTCCATACTCCGCACACGTGTGCTGTACATCATAACACGATCAAACACACCGCTCACACAAAGTAATAAAAACTCGCCAGGATTTTATTTTCTCATTATTCAGAGCAACTTTATTTGACAAATACAGCACATGTGCAGGAATTCATCTTGTTGACTTTGGTACACAGAAATTCCAGCAGGTAACACAATAATGGTTCACACATCTTGTAGTGCAGATTATATTTCTATGTGAGCATTGACAAAGTTAACCTTATAAATCGGTGCACCTTTTTTCTTTCTGTTTTTTTGTTAAAGTTGATTCTTAGCC
Organism: Leptoclinus maculatus; assembly: GCA_032191485.1. NCBI lineage: Eukaryota > Metazoa > Chordata > Actinopteri > Perciformes > Stichaeidae > Leptoclinus > Leptoclinus maculatus. The sequence continues at coordinate 183,849 of JAVDOI010000033.1, forward strand.
ACGGCATGTCGAAAGGAATGGCAATTCCCGTTGGCCGATTGCAGTCCCGGCAGCAGCATGAACTGTAATTGTGGGTCTGAGCCCGCTCGCTGAGTTACCTTTGCCCTCCCTGGACGAGCCTCCGTCCCCACAGACAGACTAGTTGGGTCATTTTAAATCTAGGCATGTGAGGTTGTCTCTGTTACATAACAGCCTGGCAAAATGAGTCCAGGCTCAGGCTAAATTGGCGCCTGTGGATGGCGTCAATGTCTTTTTAGAACCAGCTGTGCACAGGGCATGCAGCTTCAGGACGCCGAGAGCCGAAAGAGTTTTATTTTTCAAACGGGGCACATTCTTTATTTGTGTTGTCAGAGCGTAGTTTAACACTGATATACGCAGTTACACACACGTTTCCCTTTTATTTATTGTTATCTACAGGCCCACCGCTGAACAACAAACTGAGTAACACAAATGGATGTTGAGCAGGTTTCTTGGTGAAATATGGCTTCATGAACTACAAAAAGGAAGCCATCGCACTGCTAAATATATTTGTTTGTTTGTTATCCGCTCACAAAAATCGAATGCCTGCCGACGGATTTATATCTGATTATAACAGCTATTGGGTGGATTGTCATCTGACTTTTCCATCTTTCACTATCACTAGATCAAAAGTTTTTTTATCAGCTCGTTGTCTTGGGAATCATTACAGCCTCACGGAGCCGCTAGCACGGCCGTAGTCTCTTTGTCATAGTGAGCCTCATTCATTTGGCCTGAAAAACCATCTAATACAACAAAAGCAAAATGAAACAGCCACAGGAAATCATTTCTGATGAGCTGCACAGTCAATGACATTTTTGATTATAAGCATGGCTTATAATCAACTAAAATGTGTTTTTTTTCCTCATATATTTGGCCAACTCACTCTTTAAGTGCAGTGGCGGGCCGTGCATTTTATACCTGGGCCTTCACTGCTGTCCTGCAGCTGAAACACAGCTACGGTTATTATGTGTTTTGTGTAAAAATGAAGCTCAACACCTATAAATACACTAACTGCAGAGAATACGCTGAGAGTGCGTCTCCTCTCTGCTCTGACTGCAGCAGGGACTGCTGCGCGAGAGAGAGTACCCGCCTGTGAGTGCTTTGGGGCGGCGGAGGGGCTCACGGCAGCACCCGCTGCTCATTCACGACAGTGCAGAACGTACGTGCTTTAACGTCAGAGTCTCCAATAACACCAGAACAAGTCTCTAGATTTGTCGCTAGTAGCTTTTGACAAAAAAAGTCTCCATGAGGGTTTGGAAAGTCGCCAGATTTAGCGAGAAAGTCGGCAAGTTGGCAACACTGGCACCGGCTAAATATGTCCCCAGAGCAACATAGGACGTAACGATGTTTCCTATCACATATTAAACCAAACAAAAATCTTCATGAAAACAAGTTGTACAAATAATAATATACAAACAAGCATATTAAAGCTACTGCAGATGTAAAAACAAATGTATTTAACTTACCAGAGCTGCTGTTCACTGTTTAAAGACAAACAAAGAGTTTAATTGTTTTAGTTCCAGTAAGAAGTCCTTCTCGACAGTCGAGCCTCCCCAGTTGTATTTCTTGAATACGTTTTAATGCGTTTGAGGCTGAAAATGTCCGCTCGACAGAGGCAGCAGATATTGGGATTGTCACCGCCCAACATGTCAGGCTAGCCCACTGACCAATCACGTATGGCTAGGCCAGCTAGCAGGCTCTGACACATCAAAGAATACGCCCAACATGTCAAACTAAAGATCTGATTGGTTGAACACTATGACAATCAACAATATCGTCCCCATTCACTTAAACTGCACATGGATTCACTTGTGAGTCTGCAGGCCTCGGGCCTCTCTTCTTACCTAGAGACACAGAGGTGAAATCTGATTGGATAAAAGCTCTACTTAAAACAAGCTGCACTGGAAGCAGAGCAACTGAGGAAGACAGTAGCTGTGCAATGAGAAAATAAGATAATGGGAAAAATATTTTTATAAATTATAATACATGTAGTGTATTTAAGAAAAATGATTAAATGATAAAATAGCTATAACTTTGTGATTCTGTTTAGGCCAGCAGAGAAGGCTTTGCAGGCCCTGACGGCCCACCACTGTTTAAGTGGGAAGCCTGGGTCAGCTAATCTTTGTCAGCTTTTGAATTAAAGTTACTTTACCACTCTGACATGTAGGAGAGGCCATGTTACATTGGTACCTCATTTGCTGGACTTAACAGAAAAGCATCAGAGTGCTTCTTCTTTTCAGCATTTATATACAAACCAATCCATTCTCTTGCGGAGGCAACAAGCTAAGCAAGGGTTATATACATATCACTTTACTAAAAACACCGTTTTAACGTGCTTATACAGAATGCATTACATTATGGAAGGAAATAGAAGATCACAACCTTAAATTGTGAAAGACCTAGATAGCATTAACTGGATCTGTAAGACGCAATATTAACTATGATGCTAAATCATGAAAAGTGGGGTCAGTGTTTAAGTTTCAGAGTAAAACAAAAAAGAGAAGGTTGATCACTAAGTTTCCCTTGCCTCATAACTTTTCCCTTTCCCTTATGAGTTATGGAGTGCTGGATGTATCACACAGCCCCTCCAGGCACAAGTAGACACCGTGAATTCTCCGCTGAGCATAAATCAGCACTTATCCAACTTCATCAGCAAAACAGGCGAACAAAACAGTAACTTGGCACTGTCGGTTGTTTGTCTCTGCCTGCAGCTCATTTCCATAGCTGCAGCACCGGTGCGGGCTGTTAGTACACTGCAAAAAATGAAGGGCTCAGCCAATTATAGATCTGTAGGCTTATCGTGGAAATGAGATAGATTGGTCCTGTAGATATTTACACAGTGGGACTGGCTCAAGCTATTACACTTCAAAAATTAACAGTTTATGCAGACTTTTTATTGATGGCGATGACATAAAAAGGAGAAGTCGGAGTCTCGTGGCTGTTAATATGGGTGTATCTCAGGTGGTGTGTCAAAATCAGGCGGCAACATCCGGTTCTGCTGAAGTGTCTTAAAACGTGCATTCTCTCTACTGACCAGCAGGGGGCGACTCTGGTTACAAAAAGAAGTCGGATTGTAGAGAAAATCACTCTACTTCTCTCTTGATTTATTCCCTCAGTAAACATTGTAAACATGAGTTTATGGTCTCAATCTCTAGTTTTAAGTCTTCTTCAATACAGCATGATGTTCATTTAGTAAATGATGGTCCATTTAGAGTCAAATAGACCATAAAGCAGGGTATGCTTTAGGGCGGGGCTACTGTGATTGACAGGTCGCTGCCGCTATCACAGCCGTATACGGCTACGTCACTCCTCCGCATTCCAAATATGGTTAATTCCATTCATTGGCTTCCAACAATCAGTCGAAATAAACTGTTAATTCACCGAGCTGAATGTAAAAAGAAACCACTAAATGCGCTCCTCCTATGAGCTACCAAACTTCATTAACGGAAACAGTAATTGTACCTTGCAGGCCATTGTTAAACAACGCTTTGTCTTTCCACTGTTCCAACAATCGGCAACTGTCGTTTGGTCAAAATTAACTCTTAATTCGCTGAGCTGGATGTGAAAAGAAACAGCCGTTATATGAGCTCCTCCTATAAACTACGAGACTCCGTTGACAGAAACAGTGATTTACACCTTGCCAATCAATGTAAACACCAACCAGAAAGCATCTTAGTCTAGCCACTGTTCCAACAATCACCAGCTTCAGACTTTGAAAAGGTGACTGAATAAGTGAAAAATGTTCAATGTTTACTACCACTGTTTTCCAGCATGTGGCTCAGTGGTAGAGCGCGGCGTCGGATCAATCAGAGGAACGGCGGGTCGATCCTCGGCTCTGCTAGTCCATGTTGATGTGTCCTTGGGCAAGACGCTTCGTGCTCCCGTAGGCTGTACCTTCGGTGTGTGAATGGGGGAATGGGTGACCTTAAAGTGCTTTGAGTAGTCAGAAGACTAGAAGAGCGTTATACAAGAACAAGTCTATTTATTACCAATGGAAAAGGAGTCTATCGCCTATTTTTACGAGGGGTTAAAAAAATACCTGCATATGTGCACTAATGTTGGTGGGAAAATGGTATTAATGGGGTAGGTACAGTGGCGGCTGGTCCATAGAGGGCGCTAGGGCGCCGCCCCCCCTAGAGCTACAAAAAATAAAAATAAAAATAAAAATATAAATAAAAATAAAATTTAAAATAAAAATAAACTATACAAATTGTCAATATTTGTGTTTTTGAAACATGGAATCACCCAGTAATATGTGTAAAATATGATATCTGCGGTAAATATATGCTTTTCCTGCTTGTCCTCTCTGCCTGTCTGCTCTTCCTCTCTGTGTGTGCACGTCTCAGCTGCTGGGGCGCTGGAAAAACTGCCCCAAAGAGGCGGGTCTATAAAGCAGTTTAGCCAATGCTGAGTAAAGATATAAATGAGTGACATACAATTCAGCCAATCAGCGTCCTCAAATAGATTCAGCTTGGGGCAGTTTTTTTCCTGCCCCAAGCTGCGCGTTCTCGTCAGGAGAAGTCTCTACAGGAGAGCGCCAGCGCGAGCACTACTCCTCCAAGACCCGTTTGAGAGGAGAACTGAGAGGAGAAACTACTGAAAGAGCTGATCCCAGATCAGCCTGACCTCACAATCAGACAGCAGACTAGCAGGAAAGAGAAGCAGTACATGAAGCTTCTCTACTAGCTGTACACCAGACAGGTTTGACTAGCTGGATGACGTCATGATAATAACTTATTTATCTTTTTAAAACAACGGGGACAGAATATGACATATATATTATTATATTATACAGAATATTATATGATATATATATTATTATATTATACAGAATATTATATTATATATATATATATATTATTATATTATACAGAATATTATTATATGTTATATATATTATATTATACTGAACTCCCTGTGAGGGTGACTAAAATAAGATGTCCTGACGTGTTTGTGAAAGTGTTATTTACTGCTTTTTTTCGTGTTGGAATAAATGTTAAATATTTAACTGCAAAGTAGTAATGCGCGTTTGATACCTTAATTTGTTTGCATTAAATCATTCTGGGATGTTTGCTGAAATTGATTGGATGTGGCACAGCCCTACCAAGAACATTTTCCACCAGCCGCCACTGGGTAGGTAGTACCACTGCGGGGAATATCCATGACAAGCGCGATACTCACAAGACATGTACATATAGTCTGCCTTTATTCACACAGGGAAAAAACACTTCTAGTTCAATTTATATTCAAACACACTAGTTTAAATGTTACCAAAATCAGCTAAAGTGAACTAAATAAATCTAACGTGAATAGTTTCTCCACCATGTCAGTGTGATTTGCATCACAGCTTACCAATTTAACTATGTTTATTGTTGTTTGTTATTATAGTAATGGCAGTATGGAGTATATGTTGTGACAACTTACACAATTTAGTAGCTGCTAGGAATTTTCACACTCTCCAACAGCTGCCTCCGAGTCTTAATGCGGATCGACGTCTACATGAACATCCTCCATTATAACACCTGACAGTGTGACACGGCCCTACCGTATATTGTGATGCGTTCTCTCTCTGCAATTTCCATAACTGTCACATCATCTTGACCGCCTCGTCGTCTAGACATGGCCTGTTTTTGCTTTAACAAGACATTTCTTAGGTACCTAACTTCATGTCAAACCATTCCTTCAACACTGCTGTCATTGCACTGCTCTGATGACACCTTGTCAGCTTTTGGAGTGAAGATGTCTTGTTTCGTCGCATCTCCAAATACCACCAGACTATTCCAGCTCACTTGTTATGTTTGCATCAGATTTACAGCAGCAATATGTCAAGTTTTCATGTTGTTCATGTCTCCTGGGACATGTTGGAGAATGATACTGGTTTGCAAACAGAGTGTAGCAAGTAGCCTTTTAGAGTCATTTTGAGGCGGCAGTGGTAAAATCTCAGAAAAGTGCACCTGCTTATTAAAAGGTGGCATTCGTCAAGTTGAATGATGAGAATGTTTAGTTCAGTGGGGGCTGGCTAAAACAGGCACGAACAAGGCCTTTACACATCGTGGACTTTTTTTTTTTTTAGCAATTGATTCAAACATTCAATATAATTTTGAACAGTTGTTTTTGTCATTAGTACTATCACAAAGAACGCAAATATTACGCAGGCGTAATATTAGTAAAAAGGGGCGTAATTCTTTTTTTACAGCTTTTCTGAGCTTTGTACAGCCAGCAAAGGCATCAACCAATCACTTTGAACGGAATAGACATATTCAAAAGTTACACTATAGTGTGCAACAACACAGAGGCTACGTAATGTAAAGCAAGATGGGAAACTTTAAAACTTCTCTCAATCTCAACAAAGGCAGCTCAGATCAGATCCACTCTTCTTTTCTGACCTTTCACAATAAAAGCCCTGGAGATATACACTGCCTAACTGTTGACCAGAGGGAACTTACTTTCACTCAGAGCCTTTCGCTAATAGAAAACTCAATAAATAGCTTACAGAAGCTTAGGCTCTACAACAATTTGCCTCAGACAGACACTGGTTCAATATCCTAGATCCCAGGAGTTGGTCCTCTGCCTGTTCAAATCTATTCAAACCTCGTCACACTGCAATAGTTGTAAATTCGCCACGCTTGCTGGTGAGAATAGTTTTGATGCACAATACTTACAGCAGAGTGTTTCGCATTTCCGTGTTGTTTATCTGTCACGTCTCCGTTGTGTAAAGGCCTTATGAATATTAAAATGTTCTGTCATGTGGTACACTGAGAAAGAGGAGCATGGAGATTCAATCTTTGCTTGGGGACACACATCCGTGATGAAATTGTTTACATCAAGGTTCACTTACTAGCTTCTTCCAGAGCTTTCAAACATATCCTACAGTCAGTGAGTTATAGAACTTCAAATGCCAAATATCATCCTGGAACAACAAAGTTTGAATCCCCACTTAAAGGACCACTTAATGTCTTTCTGCAATCAAACAGATAAAACCATACGAGCTTTTCTTTCCAACTCCCACATTCTGGCTGATACTCTGAGCAGATGGCTATTATACTGCTGACAAATTGCCAAATCCATGTCAGCCCTGCCATTTTTTGCAGTATAATGGGATTATTAGAAGGGTGGAATTCATCAATATTCAAGTCTGGTTCTTTCTTAATAACAGCGAAGAATAAGGAAAGGCCAAAAAAAGACTGCAAATTCAGATTAAAACATGCCGCTGCTCTCTTTTTTGTATATTATGTGAGGAGGAGGAGGAGGAGGGATATGGAGTGAGTGGAAGAAAAAGGGGTGGAGAGTGAGATGGGTGGAGAGTGAGATGGGGGTGGAGAGTGAGATAGGGGACCAAGTAGACGGGGATACAAACCTTCAACTGGTCAGAGAAATCTTCAGGTCCTCCAAGACATCATTATTATTTTTTCAATATTTTTCACACATAATTTTGATGAATCAAAGTGGAGTCAGTAGAGTTCAGTGCAATAATAGATTTACTGTGTATTACGAATAATACAGCAAACCGAGTGCTATTTCATGGAGCTGCATGCGGACTTCGCTAGAGCAGTTAATATACTCCATCTACCTGCTCCTGTCGTGGTCGGTATTTTCAAAAGTTTTGACCCACTTTCATGAATTCAGGAAAATTCCACTAATATTTACAAGCCTTTGTGTAACCCCCCCCCCCTGTTATTAAAGTCACATGGCCATTTTTTTTGGTACTATTTCTACAATTCTACTATTGTTTCTAGAGTTCTCCTCAAAAGTTTAAACAAATATATATCTTTTATTCATTTGCCTGATTTGGATTCAAATGAAAACATGCTGTATCTGATGTCTCTCTGTGTCTTACACGTTGGCTCGCTGGGCCTACTGTCACGTTTCACTAAACACAGCAATGCATTCCCAGCATTCTTTTCTTGCTACGCTTAGCTCTGTCGTTTCTTTGCTGTGTGCAGTTTAGTTTTTTTGTAATCTGCATAAAATCCACCACAGTAGACATGAACAGGGATAACTCTTCCTAACCAAAAAAAATACAGTCGGAGCCTTTGAGCAAGGCACTGACACCAAAAGTGCCTCAGTGTGATGGTTTTCACTTCATTAGACACAATTTATAGACATACACTTACACATATCAACAAAGAAACAGTTTAGATCTTTTCATGTTTGTTTTATTTTATTTTTCAAGTTTTGGTTTGATCCTGTCGACAAACCAGGGTTCAAACTGTTTCACTCATGTGGCTCAGCATATTAATGTATACGGTCGAAAACAAAATCAGATGTGAAATGTAAGGAGTACTTTGTACCTCATCAACCATGGCAATCATGTACACCCATATCCTTCAGTACAAAATGCACTTGAAACTTAATGTATTCCAGACGGAGCAGAGCGTGCAGCTAAAACAAATTATACCTAAGAAGTAAGGGTCGACACCGGAAGAAAAAGAAAAGGAAACTCACAGCTGGACAATAAGAAAAGAGGAGTGAGAAACGGGACCAGGAAGAGGTGGGTCAAAAGATGGAAGAAGAAAATGTATAAAGATAGAGCTCAAGAAAAACGTGTCTATAGGTCACCCCCCTCTCCTCCACAGTCACTAATCTGGTAGTTAGGTTTGACCCTCACCTGACCTTTAATGACCATATAAAACACCTGTGCAAAACCTCCTTTTATCATCTCAAAAACATCTCCAAACTCCGCCCCACTTTAACCCTGTCAGATGCAGAGAAGCTCATCCACGCCTTTATCTCCTCAAGACTGGACTACTGTAACGCACTCTTCACTGGGATCACTGGCAAGAGCATCCAAAAGCTGCAATACATCCAAAACAGCGCTGCCAGGATCCTGATGAGAGTCCAGAAGTATGAGCACATAACACCCAGTCTACACTCACTACACTGGCTCCCTGTCTCATTCCGGATTGACGACAAAGTCCTACTACTCACACATGCATAAAAGGACTTGCACCTCCCTACCTACAAGAACTCATTACTCCGCAAACCTCCACCCACACCCTCAGATCTTCAAACAGCTCGCTCCTCCGGGTCCCCAACACCAAGCTCCACACCACGGGCGACTGGGCCTTTGGCTCGGCAGCGCCGCGCTTATGGAACAGTCTCCCTGACCACCTGAGGGCAACACAGACACTTTTAAGACTGGCCTAAACACCTTTTTATTCAGGAAGGCGTTTCTGACCTTGTGCTAAATCACTGTCAGCTATTTCTTTTGTGTTTCTGTTCATTCACTGTTTTCTATTAGGCTTATGTTTACTAGTTTTTTATTATAGTTTGTTTTAACTATGTTTTTACTATGTACTGGCTCTGTGGCACTCTGAGATTTTCTGAATGAAAAGTGCGTTACAAATAAAATGCATTATTATTATTATTATAGGCTATACATTTTTTAGAATGCATCCATCATCTTCCACTTATCCGGGGCCGGGTCACTGGGCCAGCAGGCTTAGCAGGGTGTTCCAGACGTCCCTCTCCCTAGCAACGTTTTCCAGCTCTTCCTGGAGGACTCCACATCGTTCCCAGGCCTGACGAGAAATATAATCCCTCCAGTATTTTCTGGGTCTTCTGCAGGGCCTCGGACGTGCCCGGAAAACCTCTTTAGGGAGTTCTTCAGGACGCAACCCTGATCAGATGCCAAGTCCACCTCAGCTGGCCCCTTTCGACGTTAAGAAGCAGCGTCTCTATTCAGAACTTCATTGAGACGTCTGAGCCCCTCACCCTATCCCTTTGAAGAAAGCTTATTTTGGCCGCTTGTCTCTGCGGTCTCATTCTTTCGGTCGGAATGTAGATGGACTGGTAAATCGAGAGCTACGCATTCCGGCTCAGCTCCCCCTCACCACGTCCGGTACGACGGAGCATCACTGCTGACGCCGCAGCAAACCGCCCGTCCATATCACGCTAGTTCTGTTTCAGGAGTTTAAAACTCAATCAATCTTCTGTCAGCCCTTTGATAGCATTCATAACGATCGTGGCTGTTACAGATTTAGGAAACTAATGTCTTAGCACTGCGATGTGAACTATTGTTTTTGCCACCTAGCTACATTTGTGACGAACTGACACCGAGTACCTCAAGTCCATCATTGGGCTTGTTGCTAATACCAGTTATTCTTAGCGGCTGCTGGTTTCAATCTTTCTGGTTTAACCATTTGACGACAAATTGAAGAAAACGTATCAATAAGTACGGCAGGAACAGTCAACACTGTACAACTTCCAAGGTTTAGGAGCTGAGCTGAGAACGTGAATTAAGGATTGACCATAAATGCCTCCTCTGGTGCTGTCTTCACATGTCTTACACAAAAATACACAGGTCATGAGTTGGCAAAGGGAGCATAATCAGATAAGTGGTGATAATTGTGGTGGAAAAACTATTCAATAGTACCGAGTGAGTTCTGGGATACTGAAATAAGGAAACCTGAGAAGTACAAAAACCTTTAAAGTATTTATTCTCTGCGCAGAGAAGGCTTCATCGTCATACTGACTGCAACGCAGTCTGCAGAGGATGGGCCCAGAGTGTTGGTTGTGTATGACTTATAAAGGCATTGAGCACATGGTGTGATAGGAGGAGTTCATCACTAGGACATCTGGACAACAGTGATCATTCACTGATCAACCATTGAATGGTTAATCACTGATTGCATCCCCATTCAGCCCCCTATCTAAGTTGACAGTATCAAGCCCCTGATTAAGACACACATCCAATATTACTCAACCTGAGAGGACACTTACTGATCATGTCTGACATTATTAACTTTGTTAATACAAAAGGGTCAAAACACTGAGTGGTCATCTAATAAAACAGGAAGAAGATACACAGTGGAAATGTACCATCACATAATACATCAGAGACGCAAACCTCATCAATAATTACAACTGTTTATGTGGAAGTATAAACTACAATCTACTTCTTTAAATCGAAGATGTAAAACAAACTAAAACAGCGAGAGCAGAGACCTACAGGATACCATGGTATCATCAAACGGGCCCTTTGCTCCCTGCCAGCTGACTGAAGCCGCTGTGACTGATGGTTTCTGGCGGCACAAACAAGCTCGTGAGGCTCGCTGCGTTGCACCTTCGGGTGCTGACGCTGAGGGGAGTGGGGATCAGGTGCCGGCATGCAGTTAAGTTTAGGCCACAAACCCCGAAGAGAACAGAGGCAAGTGAAGGATTCCAGACAGGTGAATAATAATGTCTGATTTGCATGCCCGACTTTGAAGCTGCTGTCTCTCCGATGCCACGTCCCCGGGTGTTCAGATGTAGGACAAAAAGTTTAACCAAGTTTATCAAAAGTACCAATATTGTGAAGAAAGCCTCCGTTCAAAAGGGAATATCAGTTATTCTACTGTTTCTTCTGTGGACATATTCCGTTTGTGTCACTATATTGGCTGTTTTCTCCATCAGTGTGAAAGTAACAGGTGTGAGAGTGAATGGGCTTGTACAATATGTCAGCCTGGTCTCCTCGAAAATGACGTTCCTGAACAATGAAACTGCATTGTCAATTAGGTTTCGAAGGAAACTTATTTTCTCCCAGATTATGCTTGTTTTTGAAGTATCATAAACATATTTCTAATCAAGGACGAGGACTGACAGCTGTTTGTCAGCCAAAACTGACTTACTTTAATATAAGTCTGTAACTCAAATACGTAACAAACATACTTATTGTTTTACTTTCCTAACCAAGCAGGTCTGTCGCGTTTTTGTTGTTTGCATTTACAATGTCAAACATGTGTTTGAAACTGTGACCGTATTGCAGGAGAACATGTGTCTCCCCTTTGCAGTTCAGTTCTTAATCAAATGAGAAAATATCCATTACTTTTCATTTGTCAAGTGTTTCATTCATACAAGAGTATACAAAACCATGTGGTTGTATCATATGAACTATTTATCTATTGAATTATCAGAAAACATGCTAGATCGTGATATATATCGTTATCGAGATATGAAATGACCTATATCATGATAAAAGATTTTGTCTATATCAACCCTTGATGTTCTTTATCTTGTTTTATTCCTGTCTGCATAATAGCACCTTTGACAATGGTAAAGAAAGTAAGCTTACGCATAAATCATATTTCAATAGCATAAGGTCACAAAGTGCTTAAATGTACATGAAGCGTAGCGTAAATTCAGTCTTTACATTCCTGTTCATTCAGAATCTCTGTCTCTCCCTGTGTTTACTCTATCAGCTGATTGTGGGCGTTTCACTTTAAAGTAACCAACCAGATTCTGCACAATGTCCTTAAGCCAAACTTTAAAAAGTGTTCTCCTCTCTTCTGCGGTCAGTTGTCATTTCAGCTGGAAACAGATACGGCCCTCCTCCACCTCCAGTCAGCATCATAGTCATGCTCCTCATCCATCAGCGGATTGCAGCTTCTCCCTACACCATCACCACCACCAGTGTCTGGACTCCAGTTTCCATCTAAGTAAGGAGATAAAAAAAAAAAAAAAAACTTGTATGTATGATTCCCCGTCCAAATACCCGACTTTGACAGACAGATTGACATCTATTCTGGTATGCTTCCTTTGCTCCACCCGTGTGGGCCGCCCCTCGGCTCCATTATTCAGCTCCAGAGTAGAGGGTGGTAGATGTGGAGGGTTCCCTGGGAGGAGAGCTGTGCATACATTACGCCGTAATTAATCTGACTGAGACAGAGGGATGATGGAGGGAGGGAGCATGAGAGAGTGGGGAAAAGAGGGAAACAAAGACAAACAGAGGGATAAAAAGCAAGTAGTGGATCAGAGAGAGGAATAGAGAAAACGAGAAGGGAGAGGATGCACAACTGAAGGCCCCCCCAAAAAAAATAAAAGTGTATTTGTGACTGAGAAAGAAGAGGCTGACAGAGAGTGATAGGGCGAGCTCTAGAAACAGAGATAGAGAGAGAGAGTATAATTACAGAGGTTGAGCCACAGGGCTCCTCTATGGATCATTAGCCAGCTTAAAGAGCCAGGGCTCCGGCACTGTGTGGAGACACTCTGCAGAAAAGGTCACAACTACCGCGGCTCTGGATGAATAGTCCATGCTAGTTCGCTATATTTATCTTGGCAGTTGGAGACACAAGCTCAAAGATAAGCGGGCAAATAAACTGGCATGATCCAAAACTAAATACACGGACACGCATGCGGACAGAAACGGCAGCTTGAAGACCATTTGGACCCAGGATTCCTGCTTTTCCATCTGGCCACTGAGGCGGTGATGGGGTCATGGCATTAGTGGTTTTCTATATGAGAAGATGACACAGCTAAATTTGACCTTGGTAAGTATCGGATGTTTACACAAACTGCTCAAAACTCCTAGTCGTCCGGAGCTCTTCTTCTTCGGGAGGAAAATGTTTGGTCAGCAGGATCTTTACACAGCAAATACAGCTCAGACAGGGCTGCAAGAGACGAGGCAGCTCTGTGTTCAGCAAGAGAAATACAGGAACATAAAGGTTGAACAAGTCTTTAAAACATAGACAATAACATCACACAGGAGTGGAGCCCGGCCGATGCCAGACAGATACCAGGGGCTGGTTGTGCAAAACAAAGTTAAGATGTTCCTTAGAGTTAAGGTGTCCCTGTGAACCCCAAAGAAAAGAAGTCCAAAACGACACCGTTTATCTTAGCTAGAAGATGTAGTAAACACCATTCACGTCGCATTTTCGTCTTTCTGACGGTCCTTGACCACATCATGTTTGACGAAAGCTTCTGTCAGAAAAAGCAACCGAAACTAAGCTTAAAATAGTGATATTTCATCAAAAACAATGTTTTTTGTAATTTCAAATCTTGCCCCAAATAAACCGTTTGAAGTAACCAGATCCTGTTAAAAGCAATAAATCTGCGCTCCACAGCACAACGAGGACGCCACGGTTAACTCGGCTGAGACCAGCAGTCATGTGACAGAAATTCCGTGAATCTTCGACTGAACTGCATTCTGCTGAGCTCAGTGCATTGAGGAGAGGCTGTAAGTAGAGGTTTAAACATGTAAATTAGCATGTAGAGCCTCCATTATTTTCCAACATTGTAACACTTTTAGATTTACAGATTCCAGTGTTCCAAATTTAAATTAAAGAAATTCAACTTGCGTTTTTTTATATTGCAGTGAAATTCAAGGACACAGAGAGAAAAATGTGACAGGAGCAAAAAACACCCCGGAACTGCTTGAGGTTCAGAGGGTTAAAATTGTTGTTTGCCCAAAATACCACTCAGTCTTCTCCATAAGGTTGCCTTGAACTGTTATCTTATGTATGTTAGGTTTTCTCTTTATCTTGGTGTTATACATTAGGAATCCCTTAAAGTTAGTCAAACCATTGCACAAAAGCCCTTAGCAACCAAAGTTTAACAATTTATCGCCAAGTTTATGGTGAGCAATGGACATGCTTTTTGTTCATCATTTTGTTAAAACGTCCCCTAATTGTGTCTCTCATCATGTCTCATTAAGCCAGGTTGAGCAAGCATCCCAGGAGCAGGAGGACATGTTACAGATTTTATTTTCACAACCCGCAACAGAATTCAAGAAATCCAGTAGTGCAGATGGTACTCTGCTGTAGTACTTGAAGTGGCTCACATACGGCGAGGGACGTCCTATTGTATCGTTTTGTTTTGTATGTCTGGCTTTGTTGAACAGGACCGACGCCGGCATATTCATTACTGGACTATCAGATCACGGGCATGGACACCAAGCGTACAGAGGAGCACGAAAAGAGCATTGCACACCGAACCTGTGCTCATTTCCCAATGCGCTCAATGGCAAATACCAACAGCATCAAACTGTCATCAGAAGTGGAAGATTGTTCAATCTGTTAAATGTCATAGCTGTGTTCATCACAGAGTCCTATTAGAGGGCTTGGAAGGTGTTCACTAAACAGCTTATGTGGTGTTGTTTTTTCAGTTATGTGCTGAAACTGCCGAAGTCCATACAGCTACATCAGCATGTCTTTAAATGATATGGTGGCTGGCACTGGTTTTGCCCCCTGAAGAAAAAACAGCTTTAAAGAGGCTCGGGGATCTGTATCAACAGACTAAAAAGACGGTTTGAAGTCACGGAGGCTGCAGCTCTCGTTGCTGCTGAGAGTGTGATTATCAGCAAAACTCCTGCTGATCTGCACTGCACTCGGAAATAATAGCTCTCACTATGAGACCATGAGCGAGTCATTCTCTAAAACACTGTTATGTCCTTGTTTAGCAAAGTTGCTACTAAGAAACACTGTTGGCTCACATTAATATCCATAGAGTGCTGCCGGAGTGAGACCTAAAACCTGGAAAAATGAGTTGGACTTCTGGTAACCTCGTCTCAAAGTCAATGGGTTTTGGGTAAGATGCCTGAAATAAGGTCTGTGGTTGACACAAGCTGAAGAGGTTTTAACTTTTTCTGCTATGACATAAAATTTCAGTAAATACCCCACTTGTTAAAGGCCCTGTCACACTATTGCGTATCGTACTAGCGTATGAAAAATATCACTCATACGCTGGTATACGGTGACAGACGCTAGGGGTACGTTAGGCAGAAGTTGTATACGTTTCAAGCACGGTCGCATACGGTGACATTACGTCAGAGGTACGTTACTCATAGGTGGAGTACGCTGGTCATACGCTGACATACGCTGGCATGAAGGTGTACCGTACAGCTAGCGTATTGATAGCGCATGAGTCACGTACTTCTAACGTATGTCTGACGTATCTGCAACGTATATAGACATCTTGGCGTATGCCTGACGAATGAGTAACGTATTTAACTTAAAACTAGCATTTGATTGACGTATGGCCAGCGTACTGCCAGCGTTTTGAGAAAGTGTATAAATAGGCTCCCATTTCGAGCTCTTCTTCGCCGCTTATATCGGCACTTTGTCACGTGATGTCACGCAGTTCGTACGCTGGTCATACGCTGCCCATGCGCTACTCATACGCTTCTCATAGGTTCAATACGGTAAGTATACGAAACATTCTGTATTTTCAAGGGGTTTTTGTGCGTATGAAAGTTTTTTGGGGAATTTGCATACGCAACTCATACGTTTTTCTCATACGCAATAGTGTGACAGGGCCATAACAAGACAAGACAATTCTAGTGATGACTAAACGTCATCACTAGAATGCTAGTCCGCCTTTAGCTTAATTGTGATGACGTGAGGTCATGTGACCGAGGTGTACTTTGTCTATAGCCCAACGTTAGCTCTTTACGTCAGGTGATTGTATTTACGCTTCAAGAATCAAAAGTTGTGTTCATGTCAGAAGTCATCTTTCTGTGGAGGATACCAGGGCTTTACTAACTTCTGGGTTGGCCTACAAATATGTCATTCCTGCACCACTCTAGTGAGGTGACATTTTACGATTCTTTTGGTCTTTAGTATTCATACTTCCTTTACCCACAAACTCCTCAGAGAACAATGTGATGCATCAAGACATGGCAGGCAAATTATGATGCTTCATCACAAAATGATAAGATAAAATACCAAAGTAGAACAATCTAAGTTTTATTATGTCATTATTAAAAGTAAACACTCACTGTTGAACATTTTGTACAAATTCGATTTTACTTTAATTTCACTTCTCCGTAACAGACCACTGGAAACCTCCCCAAACATGTCCTGCATACATCGCAAAAAATAAATAAAAGAGAGCTGAAAGTCTTGAACAGTTGGATGTGAGGATAGTTAGACAACGCATCACATGGTCACAGCCGATCGGAATAGACTGAATTGAAACAATCTGACTCGGGTCACAGGTCAGGCTTCAGTTGCCACGAATGCAGGGAACACATGAAGCCCTCTATAGCAGACCGAGGAATCAGCAGGAATGCCTCTCCTGTATGCATTAATACAATGTTGTATCGTTTACTTTGTAAAACATGCACATCAGGGCTGAAGTTGTTTCTATAAAAAAAAAAATCAAAAATGCTAACAAGCTGCTGCGGGGAATGTTCAGGACATTAATGTGACACATTTTGAGATACAACCGACTAAAAGGGAAATGTCACAAGAACAGAGCAGAACAGTAGGTCTCAGAGTACCTGAAGCAGGTTACAGCATGGGGAAGCAAAACGCATAATACCTTGACTGATTTAGATGGTTGCGGCAGTAGATTAATGTGCGAGTATGCTGACTCATACTCAAAATATGAACTCCTTAAACTAGAGATATTCAATGTTGGCCGAACCTCGAGGAAGTGTTTATGAACCCAGGACGACGCATTTGATGCCGACTGCCAGTGTTAATGCACAGAAACTGACAAACTGAACAGTTGTAATACCTAAAACATTAGACAACCATCCTCCTCACGTGTCGTTACACAACAGAGAAGGCTCATTGTGTCTGACTTTTACACTGTGGGTGTGTGTGTGTGTGTGTGTGTGTGTGTGTGTGTGTGTGTGTGTGTGTGTGTGTGTGTGTGTGTGTGTGTGTCTGTGATTAAGAGGCAAATTGTGGGATGATAAGCTTACATTTTCCAGTTTCCCATAAACCGTAATGTGACCTTTAATAAATGATGGTGGTTTGTTATTTTAATTTGCAAAGGTGACTTAATTCCAGTTCCTGTCACTTTGGACCTTATTGGAACAATAACTTATGTTGGTGTTATCTAAACCTTGGCAAACCAATCATTTCTCAATCCCAACTCATCAGGGCCTCTTGGCGTTCGATACTGATGCAACCCAATTGTCATTATTAGACCGGCAGATAAAGTGGCGTAGTACAAAGAGCGAGAGAGTCAACGAAGGGCAGGAGGAGAGGATGGATAGATGGGTCAAACAAACACAGGGCTTCTACCCGGGAGGCAGCTGTTTGTGTCCCATGCAAAACCAAGTCAACCTTGACTTATTTTACCTTACTTCTGTTATGTAACTGGCAAACCTAACTAATGTCAGTTACTTAACAAGCTTACTTATTTTAACCCAAATTACGTTATTTTCGTCAGCTGTGTCCCAGGAGTTAGAGCGGGTCGTCCACTAATCGGACGAACGATCCCCGGTTCTTCCAGTCCGCATATCCAAAGTGTCCTTGCAGTGTCAGATAAAAGCCTGGGCCACTGACCAAGCATCAGTATTTGACCATATGGGAGAGAGAATGTGTTGGGCACATGTCAGCTACACTTGCTTCAGTCTAAGACCATGGTTTGGGGGGAACTCTAGAATTAGAGTTGTAGTTGTTCAGCTCTGCCCTTCAAGGGGAACCACCCGAGCTAGGCTCTTTGGTTCCCAAAACATCAAAGGTTGAAACCATAAATGCATAAAAAAATGTAGGTAACTCAAAACAAGACAAATGGCAAACAGTTTAAGACTTAAATTAGCATTACTGGGCTAAACTCTGGTTCTGTTGACAAATGGCACTCTGTCTGACAGCCAGATTGCTGTGTAACGGACATCCTGAACTACAAACCAGGCAGCAACCTCCAGTCTGCCGAGTGAAGCCGATGCGGAAGTGTCTTAAAACCTGCATTCTCTCTACTCACTAGCAGGGGGCAGGGTTGCAAAAAGAAGTCTGATTGTATAGAAGTCTATGAGAAAATGACTCTACTTCTCTCTTGATTTATTACCTCAGTAAACACTGTAAACATGAGTTTATGGTCTCAATCTCTAGTTTCAAGTCTTCTTCAATACAGCATGATGTTCATTTAGTACATTATGGTCCATTTAGAGTCAAATAGACCATAAAGCAGGGGATGCTTTAGGGCGGGGTTAGTGTGATTGGCAGGTCGCTGCCGCTACCAGAGCCGTATAAGTCTATGCTACAAACAGACAAAGTCTAACCATGTAGGACAATACTGTTCGAATATAGCTCGCTAGGCCTGGGCCTTACTTTATGGTGGCTGTTTTGCATTAACCAAAAACTCCAAGCTGTTGCCAAGCATCACAAGGTCATTGTCTTGATGTGAAGTTAACCACAACTCGGTCCACTGCCACGAAACTTGAGACACTTTCCACGACTCTGTGCGTCTGTGAGCGGCAGCTCTGAAACTCAGTGAAGCCGTCGGCAGCAGCCTCTGCACGCCATTGATTGACAGCTGAGTGGATGAGAGTTGAGTGTCGGCACAGGAGTAGGGGTGTAAAGAGAGAGAGAGATGCGAGCGAGAGTTTCAAAGGTTTGCTATTGGTACCGCCCAAGGTCAGAGACCCTGTTATGCAGAGACTTTGAAGTCGGAGAGAGGGAGAGAGCTGAGAGGAGAAAGGTGGAGAAACAGAAAGATATGTCGAGTCTTGGTCTGAAATGAGTTAGAAATCCTCGACTACCAACATAGGGATTTGCAAGATAAAAAGGTGCCTTTAACAGACCAGCCGCTGAGTAATTGGTTGACTAAATGCTGTCAGGGCTCATTAAAATGAGATACAATGCAATGCACCTAAATGAACAAAAGTGCTTCTTTCATCCTCTCATTCATGGTCAGATATAATCAGCAGCTACTAATTAAAAACAAGTAGGTAATAAATGAACAGACAAGTGATAATATGTGGCCAACATGTTGTCCAACAAGGAAACCAAAAACACATTTGACGGTTAAGTTCTAGTCAGGTTTGTGCTGATGGAAAGATCCTGGTCATGTCTGAAAGAAAAAATGACTCGCACTTAAAGATAGGGTTGGTAATCTTTAAACAAAACAAACATTTTTATATTTTTGTTGTAATTCTTATTACATTCTGACCGCAATCAATGAATCGAAATGCTATAACAAAAAAAACTGGTATGTGTGGCTGTTGCAGGACTGTAATAAGCCCGTCCAATCATTTAATTCGGCCTGAATGGAATGGTTGGAGAGCCTACCTACCGGTCTTCCTAACTACGTGCATTCTGCCCGTGTACTTAGTGCTCACTACAAGTCTTCCACCAGCTGCAAGGTTGACAGCTTTGAGTACTAAAAATAGCCGTGTTTGTTGTTTGTTGTTTATTCATGATCATTTTGGGGGAGGCCTGAAGACACAGGCTGTCAGTATTGCCGAATTGGCGACTTTCTTCCTAGACTTAAGAACTGTTGGAGCTAGTACTGCTAGCTACTTTCAAATTAGCTACTTTCCATGATTCAATCTCAGGAGCTCTTTAACCTGGTTTGACTAAATACGGACGCCCATCAAATTCAAAGACCTTTTCCACATTGTCGCAATCAGCTCAACATTCTTTTTTTTTTTTTAAAGATAACAGCTACACTTTCTGTACTCCAGCACAATAAACTCTTCCCAGCACTCCGCTCTCCAACTCTCAGTTTCCACCGTTTTGTTCCGGCAACAAGTCACCTCTCAAGAGATTCCTCCTTCTCTGTGGGAATCCTTCTATAATATTGTGAGACACTACCAATAACAATTTGAACCTGTCATTTTAGGGTACGTTACATTGACAGTGTGCATTCCCTTTTGCAGTCCAGAGGCTGCAGTGCTGTCGCTCAATACTGGACCAATTTCAAAATGTTTTGTCCCCTGTAGTTACTTGAGCCAAAAACATGGGAAAAAGAGGGCCCAGGTTGAAAAATATCATAGTTCTCCTTTAAGTCCTTGAAAATACTGTAGTGGTGTGAAACCCATCTTGTCATTGTCTGTTGGCACTCTAGACTAGCTAGCTGTCTCGAGTCCTCTACTGTCTTCATGCATCAGCTACCAGCACCATCACCAACCACGTTACACCAAATCTACGGTAAGACAATCACAAATTAAATATATGTAGCCAGGCGAAGTGGGGGTAGGAAGGTTTTTGTACTGTCCCTGATAGATATGACTTACGTGCAGGGTTAGTGGTGTGAGGAATTAGTTAGAAGTGTTTTTTAGTAGGATTTATAGCACCCCTAGTGGTGGATAGTGAAATGTAGGAAGCATGTGGAATGCCACATTATGCTTGTAAAAACTGTCAAAGTATGTGAAATGTCACCAGAATACTTATCAAGTGTATACTATGTTTACAGTATGTTTACTATAGAAGTGTTGAACCATAAGAGACAATTATTGAATGTATTAATCTATAAAGAATAGTCGATAGGGACAGACAGGGATTTTAAGACAGGCATTACAGGGAACACCAGGACCAGAGCAGAGGGCCTAACAGGGGCGCGCGCAGAAGGAGCAACCGACCAAAGCCAATAGGTCACAACGAAGGAGGTCAGCTGACTGAGGCCAGGAGGAGTCAGCTGGATTTAAGCCAATTGTATTTGAGACAGATATTTTACGAGCTATGAAAGGAGATTCAAAGGAATCATTCTGCCACTTCATCACATTCCATCCTGCAGGTAACAAGCTTCCTGATTGGAGCGTGTGTGAACTCTTTTCCACGGATCATATTTCTATCGATAGTGTACATAGTGTCATTCACTTTGCAATTGCTTTAACTTCTGTAAAATTAAATACCATTGATCATGATTTGAACCGGCTGAGTATTTGTCACGGCCGGGAGACGTGTGGCTCTCCCACAGTAACGACGGGTCCCTGAACCTCAACAGTGGCAGTGACAGATGCTGCTTTTATTTTAGGCGTACTGTCACTTTAACAACAGTGAAGCGTGAGCTACGCGAGAGCACGGAGTTCACGTGAGATGTGGAAATACAAAGCGGGAATCAGAGGCTGCTGAGGACCGAGCATTAGCATTTAGCATCCAGACTGCGCTGAAGGGAAAGACCTGAACGACGGGTCAGCGTAAGTAGCGGGAGAAGTCACTAATAAATGCAGAATGACCTTGTAATTGGGGTTAACTGTTTAGAGACATGGTGTTAAGTTGTATGCATCTGCCTCATTTAGAGGGGAGACAGAAGCTGCCGTGTGTGGGTCCGAGCACACAGGCCGAGTACTGGTATGGGAGTGAGTTCATTATTTTCTTTGAAAATAATTGTGTTCCTGTTGAAATAAATGCTATCTACATATCTCAGAGAGTTGAACAGCATGAGACAGATGCAGAGGTTCTTTGTTTCTGCTTAATTAACAGGAGGAAGCCACTACTGTTGTTTTCTATGTAGCTTTTGAATATAGTGTTTCCAGTTGTCAGTCCTGTTATATTGTAATCCTAAATTGAGTAAAAAGCAATTGTTTAATTTTGCTGTCAATTGTTCTGTACCTTCAAAGTTTGACAAATTAACGCTGTGCTCCAAGAGCGCAGTCAGGGGAAATAAAAGACCCACATGAAATATAAATGTATCTTAGTGTCTGGTCTCATCCTTTTAATTAGGCCACATATACTTGAACACAATTAAGTTTCAGTGGTGCAAAAAGCTGTGATTTTGGCTGTCATTTGGACCGTACAGTGCCCGTTTGGTGGCACTGGAACACTTCAGGGAGATGATGTCTGTGTACTTGGAGAAACAACGTATGCTGCTGTTTTTCCTCTCTAGGTAAAATGTACTGATCCCTGCATGCTAAGCACAAAGTAATAACAATCTGATAGAAAAATTCACTCAAGACCGGTTGAAAATCATTAATCACAGGACATTTATTCTTTGCGCACAAGAAGGAGTAAGGCTGATCACATACATACAATATGTCAGGATTGCTCAGAGGTCTAACTCTGAGGCACTTGCATATATACTGCAAAACAACTGCATATGATTGGTCATGGGTAGTAAAACAGTCACAATGATTGGTACATGGGTTGTTTCAAGTTGAGATCTTCGTTACCAAAGGTGACGCACATAAATCGCGTTCACTCTTCATTTTTGTGAAGTGTATCAGTTACTTCACTTAAGCGTCTGCCCTGGCACTAAGGTCGTCTCCTCGTAATCAGGACGTTCTCACAACATCTTCAGCGCCTCCACTGTCCTTGTTGTCATTCCGATTTAGGACCTGGTGCCGAGGGAGCTCACTCCCTCAGCAGGCCTTCGACACTTTGATAGACTTATCAGTCGCTGAGTCTAATGTCAGAGCAAGTTCACACATATGCAGGTCAGGAACCTTCTCATGAGGACACCAAAGCACACATATGATATTCATTTAGATTTTCTGACCCAACACAATCACAACATGGTTTTGCTTTTATATGTGTCACGTTTTTTGGGGGACTCTTCTAACAAGGAAATAGTCCCTATCAAAATTGTCTATAGTGGTGAGTCACCATTGAGTTTTTGTGATGAAGTTCATTTCATTCACTCCCATATACTTGGATGATTGCGGAAATGTTTGGGTCTGGTTCTTTATTTGGGTGAAGTGACCCTAAAACCCTCTGATGGCAGAAAAGACTTTGCTATAATGAACGGATGTGAATAGTTCCCTTTCTGTGTTTATTTATGTTTATTTATTGGTTTATTTGATACGGGACAGTGCACATTAATAAAAACATATCTGTAAATGCGCCAGTTAGCCAAGAGGCTATTTTTCATCTGTAGTCCCAAGAGGAAGATGTTTACTAAATAAACCTAAAAACAGAAGATAAGATTCAATTTAAAAGGTTAAACAATGACGCTTTACATTGCGTGCACAAACAATGAAAAAAGTGAGAATAAAACTCTTATACATTGTCAGACTAACAAGACATGCAACACAGAGGCTCTCAAAGTCAACACACACAAAGCAAATACAATGAGGGATGACTATGTTAAAATAGAAACATGGACTAAAGACATGCTGCAGTTGTTACACTAAAAAACATCCACGTCAGAGGCACAACACATAAAAGCATGCAGAGTATGTGAAATACATAAATCAGTCACTAAACAACAATAAAGACATGCAGGTAGATGAAGGTCGACCGGCAAATTCAACACAGACAGACAGGTGACAACAGACAGACAGACAGGTGACAACAGACAGACAGGTGACAGCAGACAGGTGACAACAGACAGACAGGCAGACAGGTGACAACAGACAGGCAGACAGGTGACAACAGACAGACAGACAGGTGACAACAGACAGACAGACAGACAGGCAGACAGGTGACAACAGACAGACAGACAGGTGACAACAGACAGACAGACAGGTGACAGACAGGTGACAACAGACAGGCAGACAGGTGACAACAGACAGACAGACAGGTGACAACAGACAGATCGAGGGAAGTTCAACACAGACAGAGGTGCAGTTCCATTCTAGTGCTGACAGAGCTGGGTACTAACTAACCATTTCTTAAATTGAGCTTTAAATGAACTGTATGTTTGTAGTTCTCTAATGGTCACTGGGATGGAGTTCCATTCTAGTGCACCTTGTACTGAAAATTCAGACTGACTGAAAGCACCTTTCCTGAGTGGGATAATGCAATCCCCTCTTGCTGCACCTCCTGTGAGCCGATATCCAGTTGTTCTTGTGATTACAAATTGTTTGAGCGGAGGAGAGGTCAAGCCATGTATAATCTTGTACATGAGACAGACATTCACATATTTAATCATGTTCTCCCCACTAAACAAGTTATATTTTGTTAGTATAGGGCAATGATGAGAAAGAACAGATTTTTTATCAAGGATTTTGAGTTGGTTTATACAATGACTGTAGTGGTTTCAGAGTAGTGGTGCTAGCCTGTGACCAGGTTGTGAAACGGTAGGTGATATGGGAAACAACCATAGAAAGCATGTATGTCTTAGCTGCCTCTGTTGACATGTAGTTTCGTGTGAACCTGAATTTTGATAGATTAAATTTGACCCGGTTACAGACCTTTTTCACCTAAGATTTGGAATCAAAAAGTACTCCGAGATACTTGTAGTCAGGTACAACCCGTAGCCTCTCCCCAGATACAAAAACATCCGGCTCGACACTACCAGTTTGTTTTGGTAAAAAACATACAAACTGGTTTGGATACGTTTAGGTGTAAACAGCATTGCTTTAACCATGCAGTTACATGAACCATGGAGTTAGTGAGTTCATTTGCAACTTGTCCCATTTTGCTACCATGCATGTAAATTACAGTGTCATCTGCATACATTTGTTAATCCATTAGTCACCTAAGGTCTGAGCAGAGAGAAAAATGTCTGGTACTGTTGAGTGTTCCTTTTCACGTCCGTCCTCAGATGACTTCTTTCAAAGGCAGAAAGAAATAGTGGCTTTTAAAAGATGTTGACATGAGCAGCTTGCCCGTATCTGCAAGAAGGTTGAACTGAGTTGTGTTATTTTTACTGATTCACCGGCTTCCCACAGGTGTCCACACAAACTTTGTCATGTCTTCTTTTGATGAACTGTGTTCCTATTGATTTTGCTGCTCTCGGGGAGATAAGCGATTACATTCCTCAGCCTTGGTTAAGGGAGGCGGTAATGATGCACAGCGATTAGGGTGTGATTTTTATCTCCATGCTGACACAATTGTTCGCCACGCAACCGATTGGAGGAAAGAGAGCCTAATTCTGTGTCAGCTGATGCTGCAGGACATGTTCAGTAAGAGTAATGCTGCTTTGAAACAAAGATCAGACTGTGACATTGGTTTTCTTGCTTGCTTTTTTTAGCAGATGCGTAACAAGCTCTGCTCTCATTAAGATATTGCCTTTGGAGAGATACTTTCAAAAGATCAACACTGCAACATTTTTCCAACATGAGGCGGGACCGTTAGTACCAGACACTTTTTTGGGACTTGTACCCTGGCGTGGGGGGGGTAGAGGCTGAATGAATCAAAATAGGGGAATAGGGACTGAAAATGGGAGACTGGGCGAGAATCCAACAAGAATATAACAACCCCGTCTGGTTTACTGTGTAAATAAACACACACTGGGCAGACTTCACAATGAAAGTCTCAAGTTATTTATCATCAGTGTAGCTTTAGGCTATACACCTCAGCAACATCACAGATTAGAGCTCAGACTCCCTGGTTTACTTACTTTGGGAGGGATTTACCCCGAGAGAGATATCTCATGAATCTTTGGTGATATTTCTATTCAAGGCTTCAGGTTCCTCCTGTTTGGATTTGTTTTTTGTACTTATGTCCTTTTGGGGGGTAAATAGCTACAGTGCAGGAGTTTTTTTGAACCCCATCCACAAAATGCATAATATCATTAAATCTGAGGAAAAACAAACCCCACAGCTGACCTTTTGCAGAGAATGAATATTGTTAAAAGTCATACAAGTACTATAAACCTATTAAACAGTGCCAATAGAGACGTATAAATATGAATAAGTCTGGACATCTCACAGGGCTGGAAGGTCATCCTGTGTGCAGGTTTGTGATGCAATGATTAGTATTTGCAAGGCGTAGTGAGCCCTTTTAAAGATATCTTTAAAATAAACAAAGCCTTAAATGACCACCTACCCGAGTACAGACAATCCCATCTCTCTCTGTGTGTGAAATACCACCTGCCATTTCAGAGATGCTTTTATCTAAAGTGCCATACGGTGCAACAATAGCATGGCTATATATGTGTTTTAATATGGATGACCCCAAAGGGAAGATAACCTCTAACACTGCCAGTGTTTGCACTGCAAATGCACACACATATCGGGATTTCTATAGTCTGCATTAAGCATCGCCTAACTGAACCACCCTAAACTACGACAAAAACATTGTGATGTAGCTGTAGCACTTGCATTTTACCGTGCTTCATTTTTCATTGTTGATGATGTTATGGAGCACTGTGCTGTCTGATGTGCTTAAATCATTTTTTTGTTGTATTTATCTGACAATTGCCAAATGACGCAAGCGATTTCCAAATGAAACTACACTAAAAGGGGATCTTTTCAACTCCTTCCCTCTTCAAACCTAATCCTGACCACAAACCCTAATGCCAAAACCAGTTGTCCCTTCAAATTCAAAATATAAATGAGGCCTGTGTCCTCGCTTTCCACCCATGTCCTTGCCTTCCAAAACACGTCCTTTGAGTGTGCGGATCAGCCAAATGTTCTCGCTTTTCAAAAATGGCAATTAAATATATTCAGAGTGGTGAATACTTCCTCTTATTTTCTACAAATAAATGAGAACTGGCCAAAACATCCTCACTTTCAAAAAATATATCCTGGTAAAAATAAATAAAAATATGTTTACTATTATTGGCTAAGAGGTCCTAACTTTAAAAAAAGAAAAGATTTGCCAACACTTCCTTACTTTTAAAAACACATTCTTTGAGGAAGTGCAGACTGGCCCAAAACAACCCACACGACACTTTCTTTGACGAAGTTAAGGACCCATCGAAATGTCCTCACTTTTAAAAAAATGTCCTCACACTCGAGGTTTAAAACTCACGGACCTCACAAAGATAGAAGAACATGAGCACATACACACACAACACACCGTCACCGAGTTCACTTTCAATGCCTCAAGTGAATAGAGGTTGACTCGAGGCTGATTCGTGTACAAACGCTCAACGAGGCCTGTCTGACTGACTTATTGGAAGGATAATGAATGGAGCACAATTGGCCCCCCTAAACCCTGCAGAGACTGAAATCTTCCCCGAGTGAGACGAGATGGAAGTGTGAAGCTTTGATTTCGGAATGCTTACATTCATACATTAGCTTTAAACAGCTGTTGAATCTCTTTTTGACAGCATGGGGATAGATATACTGAAAGAAGTTAGAGAACCCTGAAGGAGCAGATCTCACACTGTACTGTGCATGTTGCACACAAACTTTCCAACAAAAGTGTTGGGTTTACATCAGAGCACTGTCAAATCAAGCACTAACACAGAGTTAACAGGCTACATATGCAATGAATAATACAACATATAATCAGAATGTAGGAGCTGACAGCTGAGGCAGCCAAATATTGTTGCTTACATGAAGGTAATTGATGAAGCTCGACGCTGGTGCCTGAATTTTTATTTTCTCTGAATAAAAATCGAACTTAAAAACTCCAACCAGACCAAATCTATTCAGCTCACAAACCACTGATGTAAACAGGTCTATACCATATTCAAATGAGCTCATCCAGATGTGGCCTAATAAATTACGTTCATCTTCTCTAAGACTTTTATCTGTGGTACAAGAATATCATGCTACTTTACACCTTGGTTTTTAAACATAAGAATAAAGAATTTGTACTGGTAGTAGACCCAATTCTCTTGTTCTTATGGGGGATGAGGACGTTTTGAAAACTGCTACATGGGTCCTTTTAAAACAACCTTTTTTTTCATTCAGCTATTATGAATTGAATATGGACATTGAAACGTCACATCACAACAGTTCCAGTGAAGCAACAATGAAGTTTAATAGCCTGAAAACGATTCAGAAATCATCAGGAAAGATCAAAAGGCAATGGCTCATGGCAGCTCAATGGCAGTAGAGGACTGGCGTTGTGTGAGGCGTCACTCACTGTCAGGCATCGAGACGAAAATGGAATTTGTCAAGGTCCTGTTGTGGGTGACAGTGACTGACGTGTTCCTACAGCTAAACATGTCATAAACAAAGAACATGTGCACTGATTTCAGGCATATTCCACCTGTCCCCCAAAGTGGCATCAACAACAGACAGACAGTGGAGACTTTGGACACCTATAAATATCTCACAACACTGAGTGTGTTTTCAAAGTGTTATTCTCTATCTTAAAGGTAGCGATTGTAGACTTAAAACTAAAGATATTAAATATATCGTCATGCAGTTGTAGGTCTTGGTTTCCATGTTTTTAATTCTGCAGTGTGATGACGGACATTAGAACACTTTGGTATCAAAAAAAGGTCTACCATCGCACGTGGTAGTAATGTGAATTATTTGTAATAAATATACTAAAATATGCAAATTCTTCTGCTGGCAGACATTAATGTCACTGTTCTACAAGGTTTACATAGAGCTGTTCTTGGCTTTTCACTCCCTGCATGGTCATAGAGATATGAAATGTGTCCAACTTTACTTCTCATAGTCAAGCAGTTAATGGATGTACAGAATATAACTACTGCGGTGTGTCAGAGCAATGCTGTCTCCAATAACTGACTTTGAAAAACTACTCATTTACAACAGCAACAAGAGTGAGTCTACAGTCATGCTAGCAGATCTGCGAGGCTCCACATAGGCACAGCAATGCTTCAAGCTAAATGCTAACATCGGCATGCTAAGATACGATAAAATTACATTTTAGTCTCGAATCACACCACTTTTTCATTTCAAAACACAGTCCACTTTGTGTCATTGCATCCGAGGGAACGTTAGCTAGCTAACACGTTAAACTCTTCCTGATGTGTCGTGATCGGCGTGGTGATATCCGTGGTCATTGAAATTAAGCTTTGTTTGAATAACTACATTTTTCTATTCATGTGAATTATTGAGCGTATTTACAAATATAAAATCTGCGAGCTTCGTTAATTACTCAAATATTTATTTTCATCTAATCTAACCATTCGTCAGTACCTCTGCGGCCCACCAGATAGCGCTCTGAGGCCCACAGCTGCACCAAGCTACATGTTTTACATAATAGTCTTGCAGCACAAATATTTTTATATAAAAACTCTCTCTTACACATCTAACCTTACCACACTGATGCTGAGTAGGTAGACCGATCAGCCTCAAAACATGGCAACAGTCAAATAAACCCGGCTGCTGTATCTGGATAACCGTCAATGTCTCAACTGTGAATTTCAAGACATCGACAGCAATTCACTTATTTATGGCAGAGCAAAAAGGAACTTCTCAAAGTCGCCACTTGATCCAAAGTTCAGAGGGATTCTCATGTGTGCGTTTTGTGTGAAACCGGCTTCACTTTATCATTACTGTTTTGTGGTTGTCTTTGGCCTCAATATTCCTCTTCTAAAATCAGTTTTTGCCAGACTTCTGCACCCAAAATAAACACTCAAACATTACTCCACAGTGGGAAAGAAGTTTATGTCTGACAGCACACATATTCTCATTAGGAGGACACAAAATAGGATAAGAAATGAGAGGTAAGATTGGAGTTGAGGAAAAGTGAAGATGGAGTACAAATGGCTACTTTTTTATTCAGAGGACTGGGGCGAAGAAAAGAGGACAGATAAGAGAAATTACATTTATTTACTTATTTAGCCGCCGGGCTCCGCTGAGATTAAGAAGCCCTTTTCAAAAGAGAGCTGGCCAAGAAAGCAGCAACAAGATAAGTCAGGCTGTGTGTCTACTGGGAACTCCCCCTTAAAGCACTGCCTTCCTTTTTATCATTGTTTACTGTGGACAGAGGAGTGTGACAGAGAGAGTGTTGCAAAGTTTCACCATCGAGAACCAATTCCTCCCTCCCACCTTTGCTCCCAGAAGGGAAGAGGTCGTTTTTCCGCTTGATTGAGAAGATAATGGCGAATAAAGAAGCTCGGCACACACCAGAGACGGGTTCAGAGCAAAGGAGTCCTGATGCACAGGGTGTGGTTAAAGGCCTCTGAACGGATCCGGACTCAGTGTTCAGGTCCTTGTGTGCAGGAACATGATTACCATGATGGATAGGACTCTTACGACACATCTTCTGTGTCTCTGCTTAATGCACTGACAGAAGTAAAGGATGCAGCGGTGGACACGTGATTAGATGTACCAAAGTACACATAGAAGGACAAATTTAGGCCGTATTTAAAAAAGACTAAGACACTATGGCCATGCTTGTGGTTCCGTGTGGCTGTACTTGGGCTAGCTTTTCACAGTGTAATGTAGTTTGGAGTGGAATGGTAAAATTACAACCTTTTCAGGGTATGAAACTAACTCAAAATCAGTACTAGTCCCAAGGACTAGTAGGTTCATAAAACTACTAGTCCTGAGCAATCTTTACTAGTCCTTCATGAAGCTTTGGGGAATGTACCAATCACGGGGTGTAGGGATGTGTGTGTGGAGGAAGACTCTCCCAAGGCAATTATCTAACAGTGAAACCGCAGAGATGCAAGGTACTAATCAAGAGTTTTATTGTTTGTAACATTATGGCTGTACAAAGATTGATGCATGTTACATCATGATGTCGTGAAATTAAGACCAAAAACTGTTACTCCTGTTGAGATGGACAGGGGGTCAAAGTTGGTCATTTAAGATGTATTCCAATGGGAGCTCGAAATACAGGGGTGGTACCTTAACAACACAACGACGCGTTTTGTCCGATGTGCCCGTGTTTTAGCAATGTCGAACCCCGTTGCGAAACCTGTCCGCCTCGAAACTGAAACCAAATTATCGGAATACGGCATCTTAAAATCGCAAAATATGCTTATAATGGTTTGGGGATTGACAATTCTTGCATTATTTAGGCTCGTAGTGAAGATGAAGGTTAAGATCACGATTAAATATTGTACAGCAGTTCAAATTGCCAAGTTGAAGAATTCCGCTATGGAACGTACCGGCTAAAAATGTAGCTATATTCCACCGTGGGGAGTAACAGCATGTCACCACGGCAGTTTAAGCAGTGAACGCTCGGTGCCCAAAACAATACGCAGTCTATGAATAAAGCAGGCATTTGTTCTAATTTTAGATTAAGTATTTTTGTTAGATCACAAAAAGATATTGGGTGTTAGTTCATGTGCTGCAGTGATAAGAGCTTCACCATCTATATTTCTTCCGCGGACGAATGTTGGCGGGCCGCTGGTGAAACTGAAAGAGAGGCCCGGCCTGATCGATGAATATAGTGCCTTTCGCATTGCGTAAACAAAAAATTATAATCGAAACAAAATAGTCTAATATCCTCAACAATTTGGGGAATAGTGGAATGTTACTGTTAAAGTGACTGGGAAGGAATGTATCATTGTACTGGTTCATTACAGGTTGTGGCCACCAGGGGGCATCTATCAGAATGCACTCCAGACAAGATGTTCCTTTGAGAGGTTTATTGACAGTAGTCAAACAAGCAAGTGTGTGGTTCTGAAACAGATATCCATGAAATAATGATTAGTAAAAACCTCTATACAGCATTGGTTCCAAATTAGGACATACAGGGACAGAATACAGGCAGCGATAAACATGTCCGGGACTCCTACAGTCGGCACTGAGCAAACAACGAACGAGCCGCTAAATATCAGACTAGATTGCCGTGCAAATGACACAATATAACCCTTATGATGACATTTGACTAACACCAAACGTTACGTTTACTTACTGGTTGTTTACACGCACACAGTCTTGAAAGGTGAACTCCGAACATCCACATAAACTCTAATCTATTTACGGACACCTGTCATTTCGCGCCACTACTCTCGTCAGAGCCTTTTCACCAACTTAATACCGGTGATATTAGTCCGCGAGCAGCTGACTGCCGTCCTCTTCCGCAAGGGGCGTCGTGCGGTTCCTGCTCGGCTGTTTCTCCGAAACCCGTCAATAGAGGTCGTCCTTCGTCACAGTTACATTTACTTATCGGGAAAGTCTTTTTCCGGACATAAATAACGAATAAAGCCTCTCAAATTTCACTCGCCATGAGGACTAGTGAGAATGATAATTTAGGTAGTCCCTCCAAAAATCCACTCGCCTCGGGCTAGCGGACTAGCGTTAGTTTCCGACCCTGCTTTTGGACTCTCACTCCAATCTTCAGGCCTCTGCTCGAAAATGTGCTGCCCACACTAAAGAGTCCAGCTCTGTAACTACAAGGTGTATTAGAATAATTTTTTGATCCATACATCAGATACAACAGTGTGATGTTGTATATATGTTATAATATTGTTTATATGTTACAAGTTTATACTATATGAAGATATAAAACAGCATAGACTGAAAATCCTTAAATTCGTACTCCCCAAAGCAATCCCATTTTTCTATTTTTTTCAAAAAATCTTAACGAAACCTAAAATTCTCCAGCATTGAAGTACATATAATAATACGTATCCACAGCAATTTGTACCTTGATTGAGTGAAGTATGCCTGATTTAGAGAGTTTTGAAGATTACATTTCAGCCAAAATTCACATTTTGGTTGTAGCTGCAACAGTTTTTCCATTGTACTTTTATACACTATATAACTATATATTTCACTTGTTTATCACTAATATTGCTCAAGGACAACATCATACAGCAGTTTGGCGCAATTTTGAGCAATTGTGAGCAATATTTGACCATTCTGGGGTGTTTTTCACTTCTCCTCCGTGCAATTTCCTCGTCTCTGTCTGAGTCTATGGAGCCCTGTATAAGCCTATGGTGGGCGTATTTTGTCATACGACCCCTCGTCAGAACCGTGTGGATGACGTGTATTCAAAAGGGAGTTTTTTTAAGTGATTGAAAGAAGTTTTAGCCACTAAAAATCGAGAAACGCGCCGGCCAACCCCCGAGCGAAAAATGATTCGTCGAACGGGAGAAGGACCACCATCTTGTCATACTTTGGTGCAGAGACCTCCAATTTTAACTCAGTTAGACACAGAATCAGTAGGCGAGCACACGTTGCAATGGAATTATAAGGATTTTCGGACGTTTTCACCCAGAAAAGCACCTCAAGGTGAGTAACGTTTTCAGATTTTTCGCAGTGTTGGTTGTGGCTTTGAGCGGTTTGTTGAATGTATCTTTTGAACGGTTAGTCGCAGAGGAATATGGATGACATCGCCGGCTTTGGGGTGGAATTGCAATGTGAGTTCATGCTCTGTTTTAACATGTAGCTCCGAGTTTTCGGTTCGAGAAATCCAATCGGAGACCATAGGTCGCCGATTCATGGTCCCCATTTGCTCATATTTAGGCAGATACTGTAGTACTTTATGGCGATTATGTACAGTTGTGTTTGGTGCGTCTAAAAGTTGACTTAGATAGTAGTATTGTCCGGATTTTTCCGAACTTTTTTTTTTTATTTCTTTTTAATCAAACTATCATTGTTTAATCGAGATGTAGGTGACTCACCAGGCCAAATTTGGGGAGGTGGACGTGTAAAGGTTTTAAGACTTTACATGGTCATAGTTATAGTCATTTTGAGCAGAAATCTATTTTGCCTCTCAGCAAACCTAATATGGAAATATTTTTGAATTAGGATTTACGGTGCTGCCATGACTGTCCACCTGACGCTGTCAGTTAAACATTTTTCATTTCGTGAGGGCACTGACTTAGGCACAGCAATGCTATAAGGCAAACACGTGTAACACTTTACACACTCAAAACACAATAAAACACGATCTTCGACAACATTCCTAGCCTCGTGCTAAATATCGTCACTTTTTCGCGTTCATTTGGCCGAGACACGCATCAGAAATAGTCCCTCAAAAGTCGCTTCTCAACCGTCCATGCTAAAGCTATATAGCATACAACAATAGCATTCGACCATGCTTCAAATTTCTGGGTTGGTACTCAGTTTTTTGAAGCAAAATCATTAAACCGTGTCCTTAAACTCCATTTTGACCGCTGAATCACCTCATACTGTCCATTTCCGTTCTAATAAAGTTGTGAAATAAAGAAAGGGGGGTCAAATAAGCTGGGGGACCACATTCCAACGAGGTAGTCTCGCGACTTTTACGCGCTGGGTCTTCGGCTTAGATCGAAATTTTTCAGACTTCCTGGTAAATCTGTTAACGCCATTCGATTGGCTACATCCAGACACGTGCACAGAGCAAAAAAAAAAGAAAATCGACCAACCAGGGGCCCTACAGCTGTCCAATACACAACCGCTATTGCGCAATCCTCCCGTAGCTCGCCGGCCTGGAGAGCTTTGGAGACGGTTCTAGCTCTCCAAAATGATTTCTAACTGCTGTATGTGATAGATTGTGCATGTAGAAGGATAAAGGAAGTTAAATATATAGTTATTTAGCTTCTAAAAGTACAATGGAACAGCTGGAGAGGCTGTTTCTCACATGACGACCTCTCGTGACCTCAGGCATACTTCACTCAATTCACTCCAATTATTTTTCTATTCACTACTGTTGTGGTTTGCTATGATGGTGGGTGGTTTTTAGGCATTACTGAGCCTCATTTAATATAGTATTATGAATAATACTGCTTTTTCACCATACGAATTTGACATTTTAAAAGTGGAGCTGTGTTCCATCTTCATCAGCTATTAACCAGTAACATATACATAATATTTACTCAATTCATATGAGCAAACCCTTCTTAGTGTTAATAATCCCTTGGAATTATTTAAAAAGACCTTGTAGTTAGAGAGTGGGGCCCCTTTGAGTATGGGTATAGTATTTTCGAGAATCAGCCCAAAAAACGGCTAGGGTCCAAAAGGTTTTAATGTGTTCCTTATAAGCAGAGCAGAAGAACCGGTGTGGACACAAGTGGCAGTCCTGGCTGTTGCTGGCGTGCCGCCGACATTACATAACCAATGCTGACTTTATGTTACAGCAGTCAAACTTATTCTCTGTGGTCAGACCTGATCAGAACAGGCTGGTGGTAATTTCACACCCTGTAGACAGTAAAAAGCAGACTGCAGCACAGAGCACACCTGAAAGCCAATGCAACAAAGTGCTTTTTTCACTTCATTGGTTTATACACACCCACACAAAGTTATAACTTTGAGCGTCATAGGCTTTGTTTGTTTACCTCCCTGCCTGAGGGGGGTGCTGTTTACCTTGTTTCTGTGTTCCTATCTGATGCGTTGCAGGTGATTGGATGGGGACTGATTAGGCCTGATTTAAGAAGGAACCTGTGGAGGCCGGCGGTCTCTCTCTCTTTTCTGCCCAGCTCCCAACCAGCCCGTGCTGCACTGGCGAGGGGGTCGCTGATCCTTAGGGGGTACCGATCGGATTGGCCAAGCGTAAAATGTAGCCTGAAAGCATTTTGGGTACTTGTAGGGGTGAGAAACCCTTTTTGTTCACCTTGTTTTCTTCTGTTTATTCGTTAGGGAGGGAGGTAAGCTGCCTGTATTTTCTTTTTGTATTTGTTTTGGGCCAGGCTCACCCTAACGCTTATTTCTACCACAACTGGTCTAAATAAATAAATATTGTGGACTGTACGGCAGCAGAACTGGTCATTATTGAGTGGGAGAAAGAGGGAGACCAAGCGTTACTCAGGTTTCCCCTAAGCCAGGCTTATATATGTATTAAAAAAAAAAAAAGACAAAATATATAGAGAAACGAGATGCGATGATACGCGTTGTGTCTGTAAACATTCACAGATGCATAGAGTCGAAGAAGGCTTGACTTTTAACATGCAGGAGAAGTGATGGAGGCAGCTGCAAAGCAAAATATCAGAGCCAACAGAGGAATGGAGTTGGAGGTGGGCGGCATGTCTACATAAGCTAATGATTAATAACTCAATTAGCTTCTGTTATCCAATTAATGAATGCTAATGAAATCCTGCAGACAGGGCTGCATCTGCACTGACATGACACTGTTAAAGAGAAAATCACCACGGGCATGTTTGCTCATTTTTCATCTCACACACACACACTTGTCATCTGTCTCTCTGTGTCTCACATGAACAAATTAACACTTTTTGGCATACACTTAAAACATACTCCCTGTTCATTAGTGGCTGCTGGGGGGACAATTATCCAACATTAGAGAGACAGAGGGAGAGACTCATGGATAAAAATTACCTGCAATCCAAATGAGCTGACCTCCTTCATTGAATAATGAGAGCTGCTCTCTCCACAAAGAGACAGATGTCTATAGGCGCATTATGAAAAGGAGAGTTATTAAGATCATTAAAACCACTTAGTGCTAATGTCCAGATGAGTAATTGGCAACTTCGTGCATTCGACTAATGGCACAGAGGTGAGAGAAAAGGACAAAGAAAGAGAGAATCGTGTGGCAGTTATGTCTGATGTAATGCATCACGAGGTGTCCTGATGGAAGAAAATGATGGACAATAATGGAGAAAACGGAGAGGAAGAACGTAGCAATTGTTAAAGCAGAAGTTAGGAACAAAGGAGCACAGAGGGGGGGGCTCTGACCCCTGGGCCTCTGCTGCTGCGACTTTCTGCTGCAAGGTCTCACCAAAAACGAACTGGAACCGGTTTTAAAAGTAAAACTTGTATTTAATATCAAATGCAATCTGAATTAACTATTAATAGTAAATGCTCTCGAGAACAGAGATCACACACTTTCACTCTCAGGTCTCACATTTAAGGAGGTTCTGTGAAGCGATCGTGTGGGGTCTGACCTCTGCTCTCTCAAACAAAGCTTTTATACTGCAGAAAAGACTGGGAGGTCAGATCGTCATAAAAACTGCAGGTGAGCCAATCGGTGTTACTTATACATTGATCATCTTGGCTACTGTCTTGAGCCAATCAATGTCTGGCTTTTATTTACAACCATTTGGCTGTAATTCGACTCCTTCTCTCTGCTCCTTCTGTCCTCCTGGTGCCTTCACAGCTGGAGACATCTTTTGAAGTTATCATCCTGGCATTGTCTTCTCCGGATTCCTGCTGCTTTTATGATCTCACTGTCTTCCTGTCTCCTACTCTCCTTCACATCTCATGAAGATATTCCTAAATCACTGAAATATTCCCTAAATCTGACCCTATCTGACCTTTAATACTTCTTCTCTTACAGTGTTTAATACTTCAGTGTTTAATACTTTTATGGCTTATACATATGGCTTAATACATTCAATGTGTCAATATACTGTAATATATAATATCCTCTATCTGTTAACCTCCTGTAAACATAATACATCTCATAGATAAATATATTGCAACTCTTTAACCCATGGTAACATTCTTATTATTTTGACACTTCTATTCACCATAAGAGGTGCTAATAATCATACTAAACTAATTCTAATACTAAAATCCTACTAATACTATCTTCAATACTGAAATCCTTCACACTTTAAATCATGCTGTTGCTCCACCGTGTCTATTTTTTTCCCCACATTTCCGAAGCTATTATAGCAATTTAAGTAAAACAAATTAGAACATCAAATATTCATGGTCATGGTAATTATACAAGTTTGACCCTCTACTGCATTTTATCACTGCTACAGTATTTCAGTCTGTTACTTGGACAAAATAAAAGGATGCCCATATGTAGTTATTGAACATGTCTGACTAACTAAACCTAACCCCTCCACTCTCGTGTTTTAAGACTACAGGAGTAGGTATCGTGATGAGGTCTGACTCAGTCTGTGTCCTTAATCCCAAAGCTGTTGGGTGTGGTTGAGGTTAGGGCTCGGAA
Organism: Leptoclinus maculatus; assembly: GCA_032191485.1. Classification (NCBI taxonomy): domain Eukaryota; kingdom Metazoa; phylum Chordata; class Actinopteri; order Perciformes; family Stichaeidae; genus Leptoclinus; species Leptoclinus maculatus. The sequence goes on from JAVDOI010000033.1 coordinate 221,570, forward strand.
CAGGTTAGTCAAATTCTTTCTCAACAAACTGAGAAAACTGTTTCTTTATGAGCCTGGCTTTGTAGGGACAGGCACTGTCATATGGAAACAGGAAACTGTCAAACACAATCTGTTGACAGAATGTTGAAGACTGGACATTCTTAGTGTTAGTAATAGGATTAACCAGTTAATAGGATTAACTGGTTTGAAGCGAATATACTAGGCTGCATAGTTTGGTCACAAGTTGGCGCTATAGGCTACACTTCGCGCATGGCTGTAATCTGCCAGTAGACAGAGTAGAAGAAGTAGAGGTTTGCGAACTGGAAACAAAACGAGTCACCTTGGCCAATCTAAGAAAGAAAATGGAGAGAGGTCTACAGAATTTAAATTGGGCAAGTTCTGAATGTTCTTTCATGTCAGCTAGCATGGCCCATGTTTCATGCTGACCAAAGACGAAGGCAATACAAATATATATATATATATATATATTAGTGCTGGGCAACGATTACAATTTTTAATCGCGATTAATCGCATGGATTTTTTGCGATTAATCGCATTGTTATGGCAAAGTTCAATAATTAATTCAAAAGTAGTGTATTGCGCAATTCTATTTTAAAAGTACTGCTATATGAACAAAAGTGCAATAACATTTGGTTTGCAAACACTTAAATAAGGTGCTTTTTAACAGCAGTATTCCCTTTACACAGTAGCGATCATATTTCTTGCACTATCTGTGCTCAGTGTGCTGACTGTATGTGAAACGTTCCACTGCTGTGCAACATGAATAAAATGTTTCAGCACGTTTCAGCAAAATGTCTATCTTCATGACAGTCAGAGCATGTGAATGCAGCTCTACTGTTCATCAATATAATGCTGTAACTCCGAGGTAATTATGGTTAACCAGAGATCAAAGAATAAAGACACTTTACGCACAATTTAGGTGTATTTTCCCTTTAACTCACGAGATGCAGGTAGCATGTTTTATACTTAATGTGAATATAATTCATACTTTGTTGGCATCTTATTCTGAAAACCGGACGTTCGTCTGAAGAAACCGGATGTTGTCTCACGTTAATCTTTCTGCTAACTTTCTTAGCTCATTCTTGAGGCTCATACATGCCGTCATTCGTTGATCCTAAAGGTGCGTTCACACCAAACGCGACGCAAACGCACCTTGAGAACGTTCCTCAGACCGGCATCTTCCACAATACTAACCGGCTGCAGTTTGTATCCACTTCTCTGTAGCATTTGTTAGCTTGTCTTGCTTTTGTTTATCTCTACTTCTCCCACACGCTGCATCAACGTAGTCTGAAGACTTCCTCCACCGCTGCCAGTGAGCAACAAACTTTCAAAATGAAAACAAATGCGTTAACGCGCGATAACATAATTGTCGGCGTTAATTAATTAATGCGTTAACGCAATAATGACTTAACTTGCCCAGCACTAATATATATATATATATATATATATATATATATATATATATATAATCTCCTAGAGGAGGCCAAGAGGTGAAAGTTAAAGGTTGGCATTGTCAGAACGTATTCGGCAAAGGCATTTCCATATCCCATTCAGCACATAAACTCCTTTTCAACATAGAAAAAAACCACCTCAAGTGAGCGTAAATAACAAGTTTGGGAAATTGAGGAAGTTTTAGCGAATTTAGACATTTCCATGGAGCTTTTCAAAGGCAATACTTAAACATTTTAGAAAATACGTTAAAGAAATGGCCAATGTTAAAAGAAAACTACGTCTTACGGGATTCTTATTTCTTTGTTCCAGACACTGCTTCTCATATAACATTGTGCTCACCACAGAAATTGCTGAGATCTCAGAAGAAGCGGACATCACTAGAAATAGATCTAGCCATTTAGACAACTATTGCCTCATTCTAAAATATCTTATCCTGACTTATAAACCTTAAACAGCAGCAAGAAAAATAATACACAAGTTGTAATAAATCATTTAAGTATGGTGTTATCCAGCCACTTAGGCATGTTGCATGTTAAAAATATATATATATATATATGTCAGTTGACACCTGAACACAGTTATGTCAATGGTTAGCCCGATTGTCCTGGAGAAAGACGTGTAAATACCATGGTTGTGCATTAAAGTGTTGAGGTTTTACATTCATTATTACAAAAGGAGACCAGGCAGACCAAAAATAGGAAAAATGGTTTTACGACCAACATGAAGTGTTTTCTCTGACAACCGCAGCTGTCTTTTCCGAGGCCCAATCCCAATCTCCACACTCACGGGCATTGCCTCAGGAAATTACCCACATTTCATAGCATTGTGACGTTAAACACAGTGTTACCAGTGTAAGCATGGAGACGTAAAAAAAGAGAGGACGGCACATGGGAGTTCAACCTGGCAAATTACATTTACTCAGAAACATTAAAGATGGAACATAAAAACACATGAAAGCAAGCAGACTCATTTATTCATCAAACATTTCATTTTGCTAATTAATTCAAAAACAATCCGCTTTAACCCTTACCCACATCTCTGTGTAAATGAACTGCCGTCTTTAACTAAAGAAATCTGCAGAATTGTGACATTATTTTCATAAAATGTCAGAGGTCTGAACGTGTAGGAAAATCACACTATTTTATCTTCTTATTTTATATTGAGGGACGTTTCACTGAAAGCAATGCTCTCTTCTTCCCAGGTCACACCTAGAAGTTGCTTATACAACCGCAGTCTGATCTGCTGGCCTTGCTGAAGGCAGGTGCTGCTCTTTCCCTTTCCCGCTTCTCTAACCAGTATGCCACAGTTGGCTCAGACATCATCAGATTTCCTTCGAAATGTCTTGCACCTTTCAAAATAATCCATTTGTTGTGAGGCAAATGGAGCTCTATATGGTAGTAGACAGGTACATTTCATAAAGTTGCTCCACAGTATGACAATTGGTATACATATTTACCTCTTGCAAGATCTCCAGATGTTTGGCTAGTTTCTGGCCAGCACTCCTCCCTTCTTCTGGAAGACAGATGTCAGCTGGGGTGAATGGCTGTCCTACTGTGCCATGAAGGTAGATTCAAGTGGGATGGTTGTAAAGCGCTGGATTTCAGCATTTATCTTGTCAAAAAATGTAACGATAGCTTTAAGAGAGATATTTTTTTTGGATGTTGGTAGAGACCAAAAACAGAACTAAAAGAAGAAGCGTATTGGACTTGTAATTATCAGGTGGAGAGATACACAACTCCAAAATGTATGATCATGTTGCTCTGCATCAGTTTGAAGTGCAAAGTAAATATGCAACTGTTTTCTAAGATATTTTTGCTAAGATATTCAGCTCATGAACTTTATAATGAGTATACGTGCTTACCTCATCGATATGGAAAAGTGCAGGCCACCTGACTTTAAACTCTCCAGCAGACGGCTTTCCCTGCACCACCTCTTTTCTTCTGTCGGAGAATGTTTATGACATCTTCCCTCTTACACAAGGTGCGTTGTTTCTTTGTCTGGTGTCATTTAACTAGGGATGGGTATCGTTTTGTTTTTTTCCGATACCGGTGCTAAAACGATACTTTTAAAACGATACCGGTGTCTAAACGGTGCCTGAACCGATACTTTAAAAAAAAAAAGCACAAAACGACGATTGACGACATTAAAGAAAGGCTTTTTTTATTGCCAAGGCAAATTTTTTCTTCAAATTGAACAATATATTAACTGTTTAAAGTATACTATAAATATAAATAAATACAAAACACTTGGCTTCAAACTTTTTAACTTCAAACTATGAACAATATATTAACTGTTAACAACAGTTTACAGTATACTTAAATAAATATAAATAAATACAAAACACACGCACTCTACACACTACAGCGTCAAACTTCAGCAATTCTTTTGCAGAAATATGAGCATATTTGCCTTCTCTGGCAAAATACGACACCTCTCCTGACTAATTGCATGTCCTGCACAGGAGAAAACCCTCTCAGATGGTGTCGATGAGGCCTGTACACACAGGTATGTGTCTGAAAGTGCAGACAATATGGGGAGGCTGTCCCGCTTCATCCACCACCAGGCTGCAAGGTCTTGTCCTGATGGGATTGAAGGCAGACTTTCGTAGATCTCAAACTCTTTCTGGACCTGTTCAGCGATGGAGAGGGCACTGCCTTTAGCGGTCGTTGCCTGAAGAAGCTCTCGGTCCTCATCCTCGAACGGCTCCTCTAGGGCTGACTTCTTGGCACGAAAAATACATAAAAGTAGTGTTTAGACAAACATGCTTCAAAAGAAATGCATTAATTTGAGATGTTTCATGATTATGGACTTACATGTTTCTCTGCCTTGTCCTCCTCATGGTCATCCAATCCATCTTCCTCAATGTCCTGAAGGCCCTCCATTGGAAGCTGTAGACACAATTTTGCACATATCAATAGCAATACTTCATCATAGAAACTGTAACATGGCACACATGGGAAACAAGGATGAGCATAAAATACCTGTTCTGTTGCACTGCCAACTGCTTCTTTCTCCAACCTGTCCCAGGCATCAGCAACAGCACACACAAGTCTGCCCTTGAAGCGAGGGTCCATCAAAGTGGCCTCCTGGAGGAAGTTCTGAATGTCTTCATCCTGTAATGAAAACATGACAAACTATTTAGTGTCTAACTGTAAAAATAATATGGTTTGCCCTCTTTCTTTGTAAGCATAGGCTCTGAATGGAAATGGAAAATACCTGGTATCGTTTTTTCAGATCTCCCCAGACCTTCTCTTTCACAGCACTGGTAAACGGAGTGTCCTCTTCAGCCACCTTGAAATGCACCTCCAGCTTAGTCAGGATGGGGATAATTTGGCCACATGTGGGGGACCTCTCACTGGATACACAGAGGGTTGAGGTGTACAACAACTTCATGATGTTGACAAACTCCTCTGCTTTCTGGAAGTCGTCAGTGAGCCTTTCCAGTCTGGGGTTAAAAAGAAGATATGAAGATAAGAATTAAATATCAACTACTATGTTGTTACTCATTGTTTAACAACTGATCTTCTTATCCATCAACTCACCTGTCTTTCTGCATTGGCTTCCTGAGTCGTTGGTCAAGTGATGCTGCCTGGATGGCCTGGTACTGCTCCAAAAACCTCTCCACCATCAGGAAAAGGGAGTTCCACCGTGTTCTGACATCCAGAATCACGTTGTGTTCTGGCAGATCTGAAACACAAATACACATTTTGATTTACAATCTACACTGCTGAAGATGTTTGAAACAAACATATATTTTTTTACATTTATAAGGCTAACACTACTTAACTTACCGAGAAGTCGCTGCTTCTCCTGCAGGACGGTTTTGGCCATGGTGGACCTCTTCAGCCACACCACGGCAGCTCGAAGTTTGGCACACCACTTTGTAACGGCACTGATGCTGTAAACCTTCTGTGCTGCCAGGTTTAGGGTATGTGCAAAGGACTCTTAAGAGGTTCTGTGAATATTTCCTACAAACCTTTTACTTTGCAAGTTACCTAAGTTAATCACTTCCTGCTAGCTTTTATTTTGTAAGTGCCTTTTTACGTTTTGGGTCCTTTATTTTGAAGGCCTTTTGGCGAAACCGGAAACGGATCCAAATCTCGTCAGAGTATTGTAACTTGACTTTGCATGAAGAAAATTACGAAAATTGACGGTGCAGACTAAAGGAAAGGTGTTATAAAATATATTCTTCTGAAATAAGAGTTTCTTAATTAACGGTTAAGCACCTAGCTGGAACGGGAACAAGGTATTGTGTGTTTGATGTATTACTGTTTCAACTAGATGCTAATGTTAGCTTAACAGGTATAACGTTAGCTCAATGACTAAGCTGTAATTCCAAGCTAATGCTAGATTTCGGTTTAACATCTGCTTTTGAGAAGTATACATGAAAGAAAATGTTTGATTAATGTTCCCATGTATATTTAAATATAATTTAATGAATGTTTAAACTCGTAAGAGCTCATTCATGTTTTATCTGTTCCGTAGCTCTTATGGTGTTTTCTGGAGATTGGTCATAAGGAGAGAAAAGTAAATTTGTGTTCATCAAAATAAGGATGACGGTTGAACATGAATAAAGGCCTCTGGAAACATCAGTACGCTTCACTATTGTCCGGCTGGGGTCCGCTACAGTATGGGCGAAGCACCCCACCTTGCGACATCCATATTGCTGGCGTTGTCTACTGTGGCAGCTACAACTTTCGTGTTCAGAGAGAATTCCACCAGAATGCTATTTATCTCGTCTGCCACCACCAGGCCTGTCTGTGACTCATACACAGCTTTGGTGTTTAGCACCTTCTGCTTAATGTGGCCATGACTGGTGTAGTGTACAGTAACTGTTAAATAGTGGTCCTGTGCCACACTGGTCCACCCATCACATGTAATAGCAGCCTTATTAACTTGTGCTAACTCCTGAATAACATTCTGTTTCTCAACAGAGTACCATGCAGGAATTAGTGTATTGGACAGATCATCCCTGGATGGGGGTCGGTAGCGAGGATTGAGGGCAGTGGTCGTCTCTCTGTATAAAATAAATGTGAGGATATTTATTAGTCTTTTTGACAAATTGTCTTAATGGAACAGATTTTATACAAATATTGTTTTCACATCACTTTTTTTTACCTGAACCATGGAGATTCCACAGTGGAAAAAGAATGCAGTCCCTTGACCACAAATTTTATCACAGACCTGTGGAGTTCCTCCACCTTCCCTTTTGTTAAATGAGCCTTCTTTGCCAAGGTGAATGTGGTCACTGTTGAAGCTGAAATATAAACATAAATAATGTTAAATATTTTACAGGCAACAGAAGCATCACTGCACATGCCATCGCTAGTTTCATTAACATTACACTGACTTGCTATGATGGCGGCAGGTAGCCTACCGTTTGCTAGTAGCTAGCTAGCTAACTTAAACATGGTTATAATGCCTAATTTATCATTTGTTATTAGGCCTACTAAGATTTGCAATCAACGTTACATTACTAACCTGAGGTAAGGCTGCTGTTGTCATCATCGGTCTCCACTTTTTCAGGGTTGGGACCAGTCTCCCCATCACCGGGGCCAGGGAGGCCCACACTGCCCGCTGATGTGCTTGGCTCACGCTCACGCAGGCAGTCGAACACGGTGCATGCCTCTGCTTTCAAGTGGATGTTATGCGTTGCCAGATGTTTCATGAGATTTTATGTGTTCCCCCCTTTACACGCAATTGTTTTGTTGCATTTGCTGCACGTCGCGTTGTTTGAATCTTTTTTACCTTTCGGTATTTTCTCTGTTAAAAGGTTGATAGCTAGCTAGCTACTGTAGCTATACAAACGGTAGGCTATTGTTACAGGTCCAAGGATGAATGAGCCTGAGAACAGATTTATGCCTGAGAAAAACAGGAAACAATAAGACAGGCAAATATGTGGCTTCTCAGTTCAGCGTCTTCTCAAGCTATCATTTTATTTCACACTTCAAGTGAAAATCTCCTGTATATAAAACACAGGAAAAATACATAAAATTGTCCTAAACAAAATAAACAAAGGTTACACTACTCTTATTACTTATCACGTTGCAAATACTCTTATTACTCTTATAGTGACTTAGTCACTTTTAATCAACACATCTGTTGTCGTTTGGGATAAAACCCTTCCAAACTGCACTTTGGCAATGTGCCCACAACCCACTGTGGCGTACGTGAGGAAGACACCATTCCAAATGGCGGCGCTGCGTCACCAGTACAGCTAATCGCTAACAAATGCTAACAAACATTCACAAAAGTTATATACATATTACAGTCACATTAATTAACATATTTAGTATGAATCGACCTACTGGTACATAAAGAGTCGATTCATTTTGTTATAAAGAAAAAGTACAATGTATAGGAGTCAGATAAAAACGAGGGATATACTACAGGGCTACTATCAGCTTAGCTAGCACTCAACAGTCAATCTTAACTCACGTAGCTACCAAACAACTACATAAAAACACAAAATACTCTATGAACTGTTGAGTACACATTGGTCCCCAATTCATGTGTCATCTTTGGTGCATTTTACATATTAGTAACCTGAGAAAAACAGGAAACAATAAGACAGGCAAATATGTGGCTTCTCAGTTCAGCGTCTTCTCAAGCTATGAGAAGGAAGACGCTGCACGCGCACATACAGGTCTCGGGTCGCGAGGCAGAACCACAGCGCTGCACTGCCACCTACTGGGCATATATAGAAATACACTTCTAAAGGAAGTTTTATTATGATTGGCAAATCATAGAAATTCGTTAAAATAACCAAAATGTGACTATACATTTTGTGTGCGTCACACTATCGTTACCTGCTGCCAGGACGGAGTCATCAGAGTAGTGCCATATTGGCACCGGTTTTCGGTACCCAACCCTACATTTAACATTTAACAGTTCAAGTCTCAGATGTTCTAGGCTTTCATCTGTTTCACCAGCAGGGTGTGAAGGACAATAGTTGACCTTAGCCTTTTTAGGTCTCTTTATATTTTGGGCTGGGATGCATTTACAGTCACCGCCAATGTTTTGCATCTTTGTCTGGTAATTAGCCATTTTATATTTTAGGCTAATCATCCAGCCATAGTAACCGGTGGCAAATGGTTCTTTCAAACAGGGACATTTTTGGCCCCTGCTACCTCATCTATTTGGTAAGTTTGTGGATATACCGTATACTGGAAAATCTCCTCGGTTAGCTTCTCTACGATGTCAGACTTCAGCCCTGGAGTGATCTGCAGTCGCGTGCCAGTTTCTCTGAAGCTCTCACTTCCACGTTGAAGCTGCACCTCTACGTTGTATGGAAAGCGAGGAATATGGAATTCATGTGGCCATGCATGTGTTCTCAGTTCGGTGTCTGTATGTGGCAGAATAATGGTGTTATCCGAGTCTATTGAGGACAGATTGGGAGATATTGGGCTGCTTAGTGGTGCTCCAGATGACCCGGAAATGCTGGGAACATTCTGCATTGAAGACGATGGACTGGCACCCAGATTGTTTAGTATGTACACCAACTTGACTGTACTTTTCTCCCTTTGTCTTGTACTGATGTAACATTCATGAATGTATTATTGAAATCAGGATCCATGAACTGAAGACGAAACGCTCAAACCTCATTGTCCACATTCCAACTAGTGGGCCAAAAAATCTGATCATCTGTGAATAGTGTTCCACAAAATGATGTTTCGGCAACAGCTTTGAACCTGGAAACACCTCTTGGTTTCAAGGAAAGCAATATATTGTGTTGTGTGCACTGGTGCAACAACTAGTTCAACGATATCTTTTAAGTCCAAAATGACCTGCCAGGCTAGCTCATCTGGGGGCACCAACTGTCCAACCAAAAATGGAAGCAATCGCAAAAGGCTCCAGTTCTCGTGAGCATTTCCTCCAATAGTTTTATTCAGTGAGAACGCCTTGGGAATAGCATGAGGACGGTTACTTTTCTCTGTCCACTTGCAAGGAAATTTCTGAATGGACTCATTGAGATTTTCAAGTGTGAAATAGTTATTTTTAAGTAACAAGTTGAGGGAGTGTGCCAACTCGACTGGTAATATGCCTTCAAAAATGTCATGTGCAAGATCTGGAGGGTACCCAGTGCAGACATTGAAATGTAAAAGACGTGAAGAGAAAACACACTTTCTTTTAACTCCATAACAAGGTTTTGCATTGTCCTGTGCTGACCTCTCATGCATCTCTTTGCTTCGGAGAGTAAAAGCACCTGAACGCACTTCCCTCTCCTGAATTTCACTTTTGTGCCACACAAAAACGGCAAAATGTAGGCACCTGCAAAACTCTCAATAAATCCAGCAATTCCATGTGCTCCCAAATTGTCTGCTATGACACACTGTATTGTGCCCTAAACATAATCTCCAAGCTGTGCAATAAAAATACCTTCGCTTTCCAAAATGACAAGATAGCCATATGTCCTCACATCTTCAGAGCTGCAGAGTAAGGCCAAATAAATCGAAGATAACGAAGAATGGCAACCTGGTGGTAAATTGCTAAGATTCCAATAAACGCCACAGATCTTGTGCTTTTTACGAGATGTGCCAAGTGGATTACAAATCTCAAAATCATCAACATACAAATTGCACTTGCAATTCCCTCTCTTCTTCTATTTCTTAAATTAAGTATCATTATTTGCACAATACATGAAATATAAACCCCCTGCACAATGTCTTAGAATAAAAATATATATAATTGGGCAATGTTATAATTGTTTATTACACGATGTCAAATCATATATATGGTGATTTTATAACCTAAGTTTAAGTAAATAATAGATAACTGTTTTCATAATGCAGTCAACTACAACAACAATGTAGATTCTGAGATACTATAACTGAGCCATAATGTCCCCAGCCCCGAGGCAGATGTTGTGGAGGACGGCACATGCTGTTATGACCTGAAATGGTAAAATGGCAAATATAAATATGATGTGATCTACTGTTCTTCAGTATCCTAAAAAGTATTGTTGAGTGATTACTTACATGAGGTACGTAGGTGTGGTGCACCTCCAGCGCTTGTAGGAAGATGGCCCGGAACCGGCTCTTCATCATTCCAAAGGCACGCTCTATAATGGAGCGTGCCCTGGAATGATGGCCGTTGAAGCGCTGGGCTCCCACACCTTGCAATGGCCTCTTGTATGGAGTGATGAGGGGGAGTGGGTGTTGGAGGCACGGGTACCCGCTGTCTGCAAGTATGAAGTGCCCTGGAGGAGGGTAGAGTGCACGCCGGTACAGCGGGCTGTGGCACAGCACTCTAGCGTTGTGGACTGACCCAGGCCAGCCCACATAGGTGTCGATAGAGCGGCCCTGATGGTCACAAACAGCCTCCAGTAAAATGGAGGAAAACTATTTTCTGTTTTTGTAGCAGTCACCATCAGAGCCACTTGGTGGCTTGATTCGGACATGGCAGCCGTCAATGGCTCCAGCAGCTTTCCTAAAGGCTCGGTGTCTTCCCAGCCCTTCTGGGGTAATGGGGAGGTGGATGACCTTGTGGTGAATGGCCACCACCTCCTCACAGACTCTGTGGACGATGCGGTGGACAGTGGATCTCGGCATCCCAAACACTCGGGAGACCACCCTGTAGGAGGCCCCACACGCCAGCCAGAATAGAAAGACCAGGGTCTCGATTGTGGTTTCCCCATCCATGCCTCCGATCCTGTTGGAGGAGGTCCAGCAGCACTGCCAGGGCCTCCCAGCTGAGCCTAAAATCAGGCCTTGTGTCCTGGTTATTGAAATATCTGTCCAGGACAGGCATGGCAAGGTTGATCCTGCAGTACAGGGGTCTGGGCTGGTTTAGGGAAAGAAGGAAAATAGAAACTGTTAAATAAAGAACAATATTAAATGTGGGGAGCTTAGGTAGAATAGGCTTATATCTTCATATTATATCTATCTATCTAGTTATCTATCCATCATCCATCCAACCTGTTTTAGCTGAAAAATGACAGTATGATTCTTTTAGATTACAGTAAAGCCATTTTAAATATTAAATTATAGAAATTGTAATGACATTAGCCACACAAACTACGTTAGCTAGCTGAAGTTAACATTACTTTTTGATAAAAGTACATGGATTAACCAATTGTAATTTAATATTACCTGAAAATGGTCCTCTCTGAGCCGGAAATATATCACACGGCGGTGTCGGCGGCTCATCTTCCAAAGTTATTTGGAAGATGAGGAAAAGTACCATTACCATTTCTGGCTCCATTTTTGCAACTTTTAGCACGAAGCTGGTTGCTTGGGGACGGGTGCGGGTGCGGGAAAGGAAAAACTGACCTCCTGTTTGGTGACGCAAACAGGAAGTCCTCTGTAGCGTAGGCCGTCTCTTTTCGAAGACCGCTCGGTCCATCCTTCGTGGGCCTCGAAGGATTCGGCCGACGTTGACCGCGAAGGCTGCAGACCCTGAATTGGGACACAGCTATTGTATTCGTATTAGTTTGTTTCTGCACTGTACTTTTGCTCTTAGATGCTTGTTTAAAAAAGGAGATGCACTTCTGGTGACCAGTAGTTCTCTTGAATACCTATGATGAATTCACGTATTGTAAGTCGCTTTGGATAAAAGCGTCTGCTAAATGACTGTAATGTTATGTTGGTAAGATTCGACTGATAGTGGCCACAAACTCATAATAAATAAATATTACACTTAAGTTATACTACTACACAACTAAGGCTAACATTAAGCTAACGCTAGCAGCTGTAGGCTTGCGTTAACGTTAGCTAATGTTAATCTATCAAAACACAGCAGACAGCCTTAACGTTAGCTAACTACTTCTAATGGTGAAACAAATCCTGTTTAAGTAAAGCATTTCATTATTACACATGACTAGTGAAGCTTAAAACAACCAACCAACAAACGCAACATCATTTTTATGTATTCATTATTTTAAGAAGAGATTATCTGTGTGTGGGCATTTTCTTTCTTTAGAGTGGAATTCTGGAGCCAGGGCGGTTGTACCACTTCTCCTTATTTTTGCTGATCTGGCTCCAGAGATCTTTCAGCTGGAACCTCATGGATCTCTCGGTCTTTTTCCACTTCTGCTCCTTAACCTCCAGAGTCTTCCTGAGGTTTTCTGCGGCCTGAAGGAGGGACGACTAGTCCTCCTGCCACTTGAGGTGATGTCTCTCAAAGTGCTGATGTCTCTCTCCAGAGCAGCCACAAAGATGTTGTTTCTTTGCTTTTCCTCATCAAGCTGAGCCACATAGGTCTGCTTCTCAGTCTCCTCCAGCAGGGAGGTTTTTTCCTGATGAAAGCGGAGGTGCTCCGTCTCCACCACGTCTTTTATAAAGTACATTTTATCACAATGAAAAAAAGTATTTTCAAACAATTGGTCCTATACTTAGATGTTGGATTGGAAAAGCTGTTAGCTCTAACTAACACAATATTTTAAGATGCTCATAAAGGCAGCAAAATATGAAGCTGTATCTGCAGCAATTTCACCAGTTGTGTATTGAACAGTTTTAGCTTTATTTGGTCTCAATAGTTTAACGTTAGCCAAAAGTCGGCGGAGTTATGTCAATGGTGAGCCCGATTCAGTGTGCAGCATCGCCAGAGTTTGTATCTTTTTTGTGAGAGTTCATGATCATGTTGTCATGTTGAAAGGTTGCAATTGCAGTTCTTGTTCAGAAGAAAGAAGGGTAAATAAAATGACTGGGCATTACAGTGTTGAGGTTTTACATTCATTATTACAAAGAGACCAGGCAGACCAAAATATAGGAAAAAAAATGTCAAAGCAACATGAAGTATCTTAGGATGTAGTAAGTATGGGGTCAGCCTTGCCTAAGATATAAATCATTTATATATAAATAATATATAAATTAAAGCAAATTAAAATTAAACTTTAAATAAAATTTGTGATTTTTGGCTATACAAAATAAATTTAATTGAATAAATAAAGGTATGGGAGTTGGAATGGTGTTTGTATTTTATTCAGTTTTTATTTGTATTCATTAATTTCTCTTATAAGTTGTAACAAATGACAGAGACAATGAATAGAGAGTATGGCAAGGGAAGGGAGAAGAGGATCGTGGGAAAGTGAGTAAATCCTTTCTACATATTCACAGTAAAGTTCCTCAGTCACCTCTGCACACCCAGACACGTGAGTTAGAAGTCAGGTACCCGAGTGAGAGACTCCTCAAAAGCATCAGTGTATTTATACACAGGAGTGAATAGTTTGTGATTCGCCTTGACAGGAAACCTGATGACTATGTATGTGCCCCTTGGCAAAAGAAGAGTTTCTGACTGCTCACCACTGCTGCTATTTCAGCCCCAGTTGTGGTAGATGCATGCCAACAGAAAAGATGATAAGAAAAAGAAGAAGAAGGCGCTGTGTTAACAAGGTAATAAGTAACCTACAGTCTGTGTCCATAACACACTGGACTGAGAACCAAAAAATGTGGATTATTCTCATAACAGCACTTAACTAACAAACTACAGTTCTAAATTAGTCAAATTAATTAGAATTTTTATATTATACTTAAATCAGAAACTGTCAGATCAAAAGATGATGAATTTGACTTATTAGTAGTTGTTGCTATGGACACATTTTGGTTGTTACCAAAACATGTTTTAACCCTCTATGGCATGACTTTATTTTTGGGTCAAAACAATATTTCATCCCATTTTGTGATAGCTTGGGGGTTGCTGATAAAATATCCATCATAAAATGTGTGTGCTTGTGTTTGTGTGGGTTATTGTTTAAATCAGTGTTTCTCTTTTTGACAAAGAACACATTTCCTATTCTGTGTGGAACCTCAGGAAGCAGTTGTTAGTGGATGTGAAGCAGAGGTCGACATCACATTTCCGGCACTTTTGGTGTACACCCCGGTACCGTGCATCTCCCCTTCTTTTCAGCCATCATCATCTAGTGGGCTTTGGCATCAAGGCGCACATCAGGAACTGGAATTGGCGCAGTGGGTCCTTTTCTCCTCATACTCACCAGCAATTGTGGCACTGGGACGACCTTTTCTGCGCTCCAGACACTTTCCACTTCTGCATGGGCCTTCAGCGATGTATGATTTGAAGGTGTACAGCTTCATTCCGGTCCCTCCACAATCTCTTCGGTAGAGCAGCCGGTGGTACCATTTCTTTGATCTGATTTTTGTGCGGTACAGTGCAATAAGGGAGTCCAGAAGATTCACTCCCCTATGGGTGGAGTGGACAGCAGGGCAGGGGACTTTGAGGACTTTGTCTTGCGATCCCACCTGTCAACCTCTATGACTGGATGGGCTCCAGTGTAGTCAGTCAGAATGGTGACTGAGGGGTTATTTGTTCCAAAACATGCGAGTGCCAAACAATGACATGTACACCACAGTACCCAGGAACTGCTCCAATTCTTTTGTAGTGAGGTTAAGTTAAGGGCTTGTTTGTGTCACATTGTATTGCATACAAATTAGACTGCCCTACAATAGCTTCCAGGATGTCTTCAGAGAAAAACTGCTTGGAAATACTGGAGGGGAGACATGATATCATTACATCTGCTACGGCCCTGCAAATATGTTTTTATATAACGTTATTTCAATTTAAACAGGTTAAAAGGTGATATTCATCTTACCAATTGGAGGCACTTTGTCACATGCAGCTTTGCTTCCTGAAAAGAGTGCTTCACCCCAAGAGAAAAGGTCACACCCCCTTCAGGCCCTCATTTCAATGAACACATTTTTTCATGACACAGGATTTTGGAAAGATTTAAGATTAAATTAAAATAGAAATACAGTATATACATATATAATAATATGATAGCTATATACAAATGTATAAACAGATAAATCAAGTGACTGTGTGCACATTTGAAGACACTCTTATAATTAAACTACTTGACTATTAGTGTGAACTCTTCCTCACTTCGTGTCATTAAACTATGCAGGTCACCACATATTTCCCAGCTCATTCTTCTCCTCAACCTCTGACCCCTATGCAGAAATTGGAAACCGCTTTATTTGTTCATCTGTTGCAATGGATTTATTTGAATTCCCTTTAGCACACGACTGCTGTGTTTATGTGAAATGAGGCACTGAACTGAACAATTTAGCTCTTCAATTACATATTTTATTCTGCTTACTCTATTAGGTCCTGATGTGCAATTTATTGTTATGTCTTTTGTGAAAGTAACTGATGACAATTAGTTTGTCCGGACTAAAAAACAGAGGAGACAAAAACTGCTTTGAGTGAAAAGCTCAGCCTTTTCTAAATCAGATCAGTTCTACATCTCTTCATACCCCTCACTGACTGTTAGGACACTATTATTAACTACTGACTTTAATTTAAACTTTTTTAGTTTTGATTCCTTTTCTTCCTTTAATGTTGGTAAAATATTGTTTTTGCGAATATATTTGTAAAGTTATTACAATATTTTATCCCCAGGGGAACTGTGATTACATTATTTTCTGATAGCTCAGGGTAACCCTTTTCCAATGGACACACACACACACACACACAAATATGGCCATTATTTCTCATCTTTTCCCTGAACTAAATAATAATAATTTAGTTCAACTGAGTTTGCACTGTGCATAAAGCCTTGTCAAAGGTTTGTGTTACGCCCGGTTTAGGGGAAACCTGAGCGCAGCATAACGATGGGTCTCTCTTCCTCTCCCACTCCCAATAACGACCAGTGCTGCTGCCATACAGTCCACAATGTATGTATTGACATAGTTGTTGAAGCGATACGTGTCAGGGTGAGCCTGGCCCAAAACAATCTTCATTAACATACTAACTTACCTATTCCAAAACTGAACAAAGGAAAATACAGGCAGCTTAACTAACTACCTCCCTAACAGAAAACAATGTGAACAAAAAGGGCTTCTCACCCCTCCCACTCCACGGACTGTCTTTAGACTAGATACAATGATTTGCCACTCCGTTCTGTACAATAGCGACCCCCTTAGCAGTGCAGCACGGCCCGGTTGGGAGCTTTTCTTTTTTTACTTTGAACAAGCTGCAGCAACTCCCGTTTTGTCTTTAACGCGTGGGCTGCTGTTGTGCTTCTGTGAAAGAAGGTCACACTCTCTCTGATCTTTGGAGGAGGCCAGAGATCCGCTGCACTGCCGTTGCTTTCTGAGACGCTGGATTAATGACATCGGCCTGTTTGTGTCGTTACAGTCGGGTAGCTTTGTGTAGTCCGTGACGTCCGGCTGTCTGTTGTCAGAGCAGTAGCGGGTGCTCCGGACATTTGATTCTCTGTTTGGGCTTTTGTTTTATTTTACAAAGCAGGAATTATGGTCTGGAGAAATGGGGATTGTGTGGCGATTGTCACGGGGCTCAATAACATAAAGCATGTTAGTACAGCCTGGTTTTCAACTCCAGAGTAGGGTCTCATATCCGCGGCTATAAATATAACAATCAGCGTGGCGATTACTTTAGCCCTGTTTGAATCAGTAGGGAACAGCTAAACAAGTGTGCTGCTGTTGGTTTTCCTGCTAAGCTAGTTTAGCACAGTGTTGGGAACAAAAAGGAGCGTGTTTGAGTTATCAGCATATATAAAAACGAAATTATTGACATGAATAGAATTATTAATGTCAGTAAAATTATTAACGATTATTAATAATAACGGGGCACCACCCTGCGAACAGGGACCAATAACCAAACTATAAACTAAGTCTCATAATTAGTGTTCACGCACAATGTCAATAGTCACAGTACTATTACACATTCAGAGTGAAAGTGAAGGTTTAAGTTCGAGCACAGACCACATATCAGATATTATCACAATACATGCACAAAGTAATCACAGACAGCTGCTCTTTAAAATATAACAGAGTTTATTAAGTTCCAATAATAATGATCTAGTTAACTAATATCTAAACTAACAACAAAACTATACATTTATGAGCACGCTATCTAGAATCAACAACCTGTAGTAAGAGGGAGATTGTGTGTGTGTGTGTGTGTGGGGGAGAGCACAGCTCAGACAACGTATGATGTAATCTAAAACGTGCTACGTCACGTGGAACTACATGTTGAAGATAGGCCGAACTACCAAAATGGAGTTTGCACGTGACCACCACCTCGCGAGACTGCAAAACAGCGCGGGACTCTAACATGGCGATAGACAAAATAGAGATCACACTATCTACATGTGCCTGAAGCAGTTAGCTCAACCCCGGAGCTACATTAGCTTAAAGCTATATGTGTGTGTGTGGGTTAGTAAAAGAAGAGAGAAAGCAAACAAAACAAAATAAGATCCTCCCCGCCGCGGTGGAGTACGGAAGATTCTTCTCTCATCTACAGAAACACAGCTGACGACTCTTTGATTTGCACAGCTCCAGCTGCGCAGCTCCAAGTGTTTCTTCAGCTCGTCAAGGGAAAATAAAAATAAAACAAACAGTCTTTATTCGTCCAGCGAATCTAAGACTGAAGACCCAGGCCTTTTAAAAACAGCAACATTGTGTTCTTGCCTCCTTACTTGCGATCTGAATTGCATGGACTGGCAACGTTTTGGGGGAGAAAGATGGTTTTGTGGAAACAGGGCTGATCCACAGAGGACCTGGGGTGTCTGTGGGCCTTGACCAATGGGAGGACAGCATTGCAATTGGGTGAAGAGTTCACACCTAGATGTGAACTTCTTTCTGGTGGGGGTTTGGATGTTATCTACCCAAATCAGGATGGGCCTTGCCTGCAGAATCGGCAGGCCCAGTCTCTTTGTCTCAGAGCACATGACGAAGCCAAGCACATGGTCCCAACAACAGCACGCCTCCCAGAACACACGAGCCTCACCAGAGTACAATGTTGTTCTTCCGTGGTGGGCGTGTCAGACAGCACGTTGTCTGTTACATCGGGTTGGTTGCCATGTTGAGCACAGTGTCTCCACCGAGAGATTATATTTCCCACAATTTAAGCTTCTGCATTTTCAAATGCACTAGTATTCTTCAAACGTGTTGTTTGGTTTGTAATGCGTACCGAACCGCAAGCCTCGTACTGAACGGTTCAATACGTGTATTGTTACACTTCTAATCAGTTGATATGTAGGATACTGGACACACAGTACATCCTAGTCAGTACGCTGATAAAAAAAATATCCTGCATCATATTATTATGTAGATCAAGCAGAACTAGATTATCACAATGATTTTAAGGCATATTTCTGAGTGTTGCTTGTGAAGACAATTGTTTCAAACCACACTCACTCCACCTCCAGCTCCTATTAAGATAATTTTAACATGTGGGCCCTGTTCCAGAAAGCAGGTTTAGTGTGAACTCTGAGTTATTTAGTCCTGAGGAGAAACTCTGCGGTTGCAGCTACAGAAAGAGCGGTAACTTGAGCTCTGGGTCAGTGTTGAAGAAATCATTCAAGTCCAGCTCAGAAGTTGCTGGTGTTGTGAGTTTAATAAAGTATACTGGTATACTGGTGACCTCACAGACACAGAGCAGATCTGAGCTGGTGGATTGACCCCGAATAAATGAAGAAAGAAGCATTTTATACAGGGAGCCAGAGCGGTGGTTAGACTGTATGTAAACACTAGAAGACAGAGGTAAGGGGGGACTATGACAAAGGGCAAAAAGGGGGCATTCACATTCAGACCTGCAGGAAGGACATACAGTTGGCATTTGGTCAATCAAATTGGCCTGAAGTAGCACCTATGCGTCATTTGGTTAGGAAGTCTGGCCCCAATGTGTATTCTTCATCATCAGTTACCATGGTAACACACCCCAAGTCTCCTCCCTCTTACAGAGACAGACACGTTCATGTCCTCATTCATTCAGCCTGTATCAAAGCGTGAATCGCATTAATTAGAGGATGTTTACTGTAAGACAGAATGTAAATCCTGGTTGGATATTGTTTTGTTACTCAGGAAATTCTTAAGTTGCTGCTTTTAGTGTTGTCAGTCATTCCTTTGAACAGCGTTGTTTTGCTCTCACATTCAAATATTACACAATAACCAAGTCATCTCCGGCTCAGAATAAAATCTCTACATGTCCTCCTTTTTTCAAGTGGAAGTTATTGTTTCATATTAATATATAATGCTGTGACTGCACACAGTTGATGTCAGCTGTCACTGGTGGAACATAATTAATATTGGAGATTATATGTTAATATTTCCGAGTGATGCGGCTGCAGAATGGAGTGAGTTTTTTAAACAGTTTTAACAGCAATCTTTTTAATTTACTACATTTGTTGAAGTAGCTGAAATAGAGCTCCTGAAAACTGTTGAACCAAGATCCAAATCTAAGTAAATAGTCTTAACATTTTGAACCTTAAAGCCTTTTTAAGTGCATATCACCGAACATTACTGGATCCGATTGTAAGCTTATAATCATGTCTCTATGTCTTTAATCTATATATATATTTTAATTTTCATCATCAGTTGCTGGGCCCTGTGTATTGTCCTCATCAGATCAAAGCTGAACAAATATATCTAAAATGTAGGCCTTATGTAGTCTATAGCCTAATACACAATCAAATACCACCACTTCATCATCCATCAAGGACAGAAAGGAAAGGTCTGGTAAATGATGAATTAAGGGACCACACAGAATACAACTTGATTGTGTTACCTTAACATTTACCCGCTCTGACTCAGGCTCTTTGTTAAAGATAACGGTACATAGTCTGTATCTACATCCTTTAATATCTCTATGTCTATTAAAATAGAGGGCTACATTTGATCTACCTGTTGGTATTGTAAATCGTGGTATCTCCATTGATGATGGCTTTTTATATTCACCACGCTCAAGCTTAACTTAGAGTGAACAAACTCAGAGTTGACTGAACAAACTCTGATCAGCTGTTCTGGAACCAGAAATTCAGAGTTTCCCATCTCAGGATAAGTCAAAGAGTTCAGGGTTAAGCTCAGAGTTTTTTAAACCTGCTTTCTCAAACAGGACAATTACTGCCCATATTATTTCAATGGTGCAGTGGATGAGAGATCTTTCGCCATCTAAAGCCTGATTCAGGGTCAACAGGTTAGCCTGGGGCCATGGAAACCTCATCTACCAACCTAGGGCATTGTAAGCTTCTTTTTCTTCTTCTTCAGTTGAATTTGCGGCAGACTCGACAGCAGCAACGGTGTATTGCTGCCCTCCACAGTTCATTTGTAGACCTCCATTGTGTGATGTATATCCTTATGTAGAGTACGGTACAATGGAGAAAAGTCATTACAGATTCTCAGTTTCTCAATTTCCCACGGTGAGAATTGACTTCACTGAATGATCTGTAACTTCAATTTCTGCCAGCTCTGCTTGCATGATCTGTCTCTCCCTGTGATAGTTGGTGCATTCCATCAAGGCATGCTTCACAGTGTCCGCCACCCCACAGCTGCATTTTCCATCTGGGTGCATACCCAACATTGGCAGCCCATGATTCAGTCCACAGTGACCCAGTCTCAGCCTAGTTATTACCACATTCTCCCTCCTGCCCCTTCTCGTATTAAGCTTGTGCTTCACTGTTTGCTGTAAATAAAAATAAAACCTGCACTCATTCTTTTTGCACAATTCCTTGAGTTATTATGCTTTTATATTCACCCCTTCAATACAATACTTACAGATCTACCTCCTTCCTGTTGATGGCTTGTTTTATCACCTTCTTCATTCCCCTGTACTTCTACAGGAGCTGGAACCCAGAGGAACCCAACAGAGCTCCATAACTGAGATACTTGATTGAGCACAGACAAAGTTTCTGTTATTAGATCTGGTCTGGCCCCACTTTTCTCACCCTTCAATGCCATTAGTGCCGCAGTGGAGTCTGAGCATATAATTATCTCTTCTGGTCTAATTTCCTCCACCCACCCAAGTGCTCACAGGATTGCCGCAAGCTCTGCAGTGAAGACTGACACATGATTTGGTATCCGCTTTACATGCTATATCTACAATAGTGGGATGCTTACTCCTATTCCAGCTTTTCCACCGTTCAGATTCTTAGAACCATCCATGTAAATCTGCCCATTTTCCTTTGAAATGATCCCAAACAAAAGTCCCTGGATCTCACTGCACCATTCTTATTGATTCGGTCTAATATAGAAAGGTCTACATCGGGTTCTGGCAGCAGCCATGGTGGAACAGGTGGCCAGCACACATCCACAAATCTGTCACTCCCACTCCCCCTGCTCTTTTGCTCATTTCAATCTCCTTATTTATCCATCCCTCTCCTGAAGTTCCCAGTGCGCCTTCAACAAACACTTAGACCAGTACTTAAGAGGCAATTTGCTCTTTCTGAGCCCTAGTTTAGTTTCCCCTATTTCAGTTAAAAGAGCATTCATAGGTGTTGTTTCAAAAGCCTCGCCACATATTCTCGGTGCTTTAGCCTGCATTCTGTCCAGCATCACCAATAATCAATTGCAGATCTTATGACTGCCCGGTAAATCATCATTAATATTCCCGTTATCTGCTCCCCAGTCAGATCCTACCAGGCATCGTAAGACATGAATGACTTTGTCACACCCTCCATGTCATTCTCTCCTAAAGCCAGACTCGCAGAAAATTGAAATGTTTTAACTCGTTCAACGGGTTTGTTAGATATTCTGAGGTCCTGCTGTTTTGAAGACCACATACTTGGCTGACTATTTCACTACTTTATCTAATGCCTGCCAAAGTTGCTTATGAATATTGGTCAAAATTCCGGCCTCTTTTCCAAATGGCCAAATCCTCAGCAAATAATGGTACACCAAAAACTAACTATACTTTCCTGGGGGGTCCCGCAATTTCTTTACAGGACTTAGCCCCACCTACTTGTACTTGATAGTATGATCTCTGAAAAAGTTTTTATCCAGTTTAGTATCCTTCCTCCCCAGCATCATACAGCTTTATAAGTAAACCCTCCTTTCACAGCATATCATACTTCTCAATGTCAATTAATACACCCACTACTGCTTCTATATTTGAAATCCAAATGCAGCATCCATAGGGGATTGTCCAACCCTC
This sequence comes from Leptoclinus maculatus, assembly GCA_032191485.1. Classification (NCBI taxonomy): domain Eukaryota; kingdom Metazoa; phylum Chordata; class Actinopteri; order Perciformes; family Stichaeidae; genus Leptoclinus; species Leptoclinus maculatus. The sequence goes on from JAVDOI010000033.1 coordinate 243,869, forward strand.
TGGTAGGGGACAAAATACCCATTTTTCTCAAGCATATATACAACTCTCTCTGTAACCATAAGTGCCATTATCTCACTTATAACACAGCTGTACGTGCAATTCGGCGGTAAAACCAGGTTCTAAAGGGTAAACTATTGAATTTTTCCACTCTTTTGGCAATAACATATTGTATCAATGCTAATATCTCCTCCAACGCAAAGGCATCCAGTTGCTGGGATATCTGGTACCCCAGACCATCCCTCCCAAGAGTTGAGCTTCTCCCTTTTCTGAATGGCTTGTTTAAGTTCTTGCAAAAAAGAAGAAAAATCGTCATTATGATGCTCTAGTTTGAAATTCTCCTTCTCTAACTTCTCCTGCCTCTTCTTTTTGCTTGCTGAGCTTATATTTCCTGAGCTCTGGACAGTTTTAAATGGTTTAACTGACAAGTCTGCCTTAGCTTTGTCATCAACTGCTTTCTGTCCCTCTACTGTGACACTGGCACAGTAGATGTCCTATACACCTGCCATTTGGCTAACCAAAGCCCATCATTTCCTAACTTCTGGTTTTGGTCCTAAAGTACTTTAAAATGTGCACCAGCTTTCTCTCTTGACATCCTTTGTAACCCTCCTGGCCTTTGCTCTGAGTTTCTTATACTTGACTGCATGGCTTTCCACTAGACTATTCCTCAGCCGCCTGAATGCCTTATTTCAAGCACTTAGAGAAAGATTACATTTGAATTTAAATTATATTTGATCTTAGTTCGTCTTTTTTATTGCGTTATACAATTATTTAATCTTTTTTAAATGGATATTTCATGCTCATTGTATAAATTATCATAGTTTTCAGGAATTTGCATAAGTTTCCACTCTCTCCCCTTTGTCCTCTATATCTAATAATAGCAAAATGCCCCATAAATATGAATAGATCGTGAAATGTGTTGCATTTGTAGATACATTCAGATTATGTGTGTAATACCATTTCAATATAATCTAGTTTGAAGACACACATCACAAACAAATGGAGAACATCAGCCGCCATTCGTTAGCTTGCAGAGTTTTTGGTCACTGGCCACTGTAGATGTGGCCGGTCCATTGTAGGCGTTATCTATGGAAACAGCCCTTTTGAATGCTGTCCTTTTTTTCCACACTTTGAAAGCCTGTCAACCTTTTAGTACTGCTGGGTTCAGATGGGTGATGCTGTCCCTGGTTAGACGTCCCAGCGGGAAGGTCAGGGTTAGGCCAGCCCTTCTGTCTCTGTCTCTCTCATCATTTGCTGCCCTCCACATGGTCTTCAATACGTACATTGCCATCTCTCTCTCTGACTCATATTACATCCTTTGGCTGATGTCTTTTTTCAAACACCTCAGTTCTGTGAAACCAAGCACAGTGTTGGCCCATGTCCCTCTGGATCTCTGTGTTCTTTTCACAAGTTTACATAAGCTTCTCGACCTACTCTGTAGACTAGAATACCTTTTTCTTTTGCACCCTCTGAAAGTCACATACGCAGCAGTGAAGGACACTCTTTAAAGACACCAGCCGCCTAGAGTTTCCCCTCCCTTCGTGATGGGGCCCAGGCCGATCAGTGATGGGTCCCCGCTGGGACTTTGCCAAATCCTTTGCTGAAATCAGATCCCCCGCGATGACGTAGTGAATTGGGGCCGATTCCTAACGCCCCTATGGCTCCACATGTGGAAATCAGCTGCAATAGGTTATCTATCCACCATGTGAATGAGTATCGAAGCTGAAGCGGTTGTACTACTGAAATCAGCTGTTCTTATCATATTGGACTTATCATACTTTTAATGATTATTATCATATCGTGATACATCATGAAGGTCTGTGAGGGTTTGTTAAAAGCACCGCGTGTATACAGATAAAAAACAGCAAAGGAAACATTGTTAAGAGCTCATAAATCTGTCAGAAAACCAGTCAAACCTATGGACAGCTTCAGGATGGGAGAGAGGGAATAGGGGAGAAAACATCAGGAGTGTTGAATGTAGAATATACAACAGTGATATAGAAACTGTAGTAATTGGTTTGAATGTTTCACTCAGTGTTCATTTTGGAGCTGGTAAATGTGGAGTTAACTACTTCATACACTACTGCTAGGTGGCTTAACCTATAATACAGTGGTGGGCCGTCAGGGCCAGCTAAGCCTTCTCTGCTGGCCTAAACAGAATCACAAAGTTATAGCTATTTTATAATTTAATAATTTTTCACAAATACACTACATGTATTATAATTATTTTTCCCATTAGCTTATTTTCTCATTGCACAGCTCCTGTCTTCCTCCGTTACTCTGCTTCCAGCACAGCTTGTTTTAAGTAGAGCTTTTATCCAATCAGATTCAGCCCCTATGTCTCTATGTAAGAGAGGCCCGATGCCCGCTAGAGAGCCTTTGCAGTTTAAGTAAATGGGGACGTTATTGTTGATTGTCATAGTCTTCAACCAATCAGATCTTTAGTTTGACATGTTGGGCGTATTCTTTGACGTGCCTTTGGCACCGAGGTAGCCTGCTAAGTACGTCAGCATTAACGTGCGCCGTGATTGGTCAGTGGGCCAGCGTGTGACTAATGTGAAATTTAAGGAAGCTGGCAGAAGTTAGTTGGAGTAGTAAGAGTTCAAATTGAAAGATATGGAAGAAATTCTTTTTTTTACATTTTTAGGGTTTTGCTAGGTTTAGTTTATTTATTTGTATGAACGGTGTTCCTGCCTGACAGCGTCGCACATTTTATGGCTGGGAATGCGTTTCATTTTAACTGAGCATCTTGGTGTTTGGAGCTACGCTACGCTAACCTGAGGACGCCATAGCACAGCAGGGACACTATGGTGCTTTTGAAAACTTTTGGAGAAACCTGAGTGGATCTACAGATCAACGAACATGTTCGCAGAGAAACGGAGCTCCACAACCGCGGACCGCCGGCCGGCGGGCGCGCCGGCGGAGGTGGGATCCCGGCCCCACTGCGAACCGGCCTCTGCAAACCGGCGAAATACAACTGGGGAGGCTCGACTCACTGGCGTCCATGAATCGAGAAGGACTTCTTACTGGAACTGAAACGATGTAGTGGGATTAAACTCTTTGTCAACAAAGAAAGGAGGATGGACTTTGTCTTTAAGTGAACAGCATTCGGTAAGTGACAAACTGCGTTTGTTTTTTTACATCTGCAGTAACGTTACTACTGTTCATTTGTCTATCGTGTCGTTTTTATGAATAATATTTGAATCGTGCTCTTGTGTGGTGGAATGCGTGGATCCGCTGCAGGTTTGCTGGATTGATGTGTCATGCTTTGTTGTCATGAATATATGTGACTGGTTCTTATGACTTTGTGGTTGTCATTGTGTTAATTACGGTGATTTGACTATGCATTGTCCGTTAATGACGCAGCATCCCGTCATGCACAGATTAATGTATCTGCACCGTAGCTGTTCAACTGTAGTAGGACAGCACAGAAGGCCCAGATATAAAATGCACGGCCCGCCACTGCTATAATAATAAATTATAGATATTGATAAAAAATATAAACTAAGTGGATAGTAACTAAACCCTCAAAATATATATATATTCATATTATTACATCCATAAATTGAGTAAATGTACTAAGTTACATCCCACGACAGAACATCTGGGTTTATGCTTTTAAAAGATGTAGGAATAATAACCCTTGATAATTGAACATTATTGGGGTTCAAGCAACTATTGTAAGTCTGAGAAACATACAATGCCTAAACAAAGAAACGTGATTCTTCAGTGTGTCGCAGTTGGTTTACGTGTTTTTGTGGAGAAAGCACATGGGTGTGTTCACAGTGGAAGCTAGACACGCACTGTCAGCAAACTGAATGCTAATATAGCATCAGCACTGTTTCCAGCAGCCGTGGGCAGCGGCTTTCAGCCCTGATAAAGTCACTGTACTCTACACTATCTGACCAGCAACAAATGACAGAAAGAGAAAATTAGCAACTAGCTGGACTAGTGCTAATGGTACATGTAACAGCTAAAAAGCCAGTCTGTGTTTAAATTGACAGGACGGTGGCAGCATCGCTAATATCGCTAACGAACGATATTATGATGAGTTCAGGTTCTGTTCAGTGAAAATGAGTATTGGTCGAATGTAAATTATAAACGATCTGAACCGTGAGGTTTATGATCCGTTGCACCAGTAGTCGTTCGTCACTCGGTTTTGACGAGTCTTTAGTCAGTCAAGTTCATGTTGACCACGTTCTTTTCCTAAACCTAACTAAGCGGTTTGTTGCCTAATCCTAACTTCCTGTTAAGACGGAAGTTTGTTTTGAAAAGACAATTTGCATGTAACTGAATGTTTTTGATATTTGGATTGTCGATCGAACAAAACAACAATTTTAAGACAACATTTTTGATCAACACATTCTCAATCAAAACCTTGTCACTTTGTCAGAGATGAACGTACTCGGTACCCCTCAAGTGTTAGTTTTGAACATGTTAGGGACTGCGGGTCAATATACGCTCGTTACATGCATATTGTCCTTCACGCTTTCACAGGAAGTTAGGTTTAGGCAACAAAACCACATAGTTTAGATTTATGAAACAATTGGGATTGACGATAACTTCACTGACGAACGACTCACATGACTAGCAGATCACGTGACCATACTAACAACTCCTGTGACTAACAAGTCATGTGACTAACGTGACAAAATAAGTCGCCGTTTATTTTTAGTTTCACAGGGGTCACAAACAGCAGTGTGCTGGTTGAAAGTCATGTGTTTGTTTCACCCAGCCAACCTCCACTACTCCTCCTGACCACCCAAACCAGACGCCCATGCACTACATACTACGTTGCATGGTCCTACCGTCCACTAAGGTGTTAGGAGTTAGTTGAAAGCCCGGTGCGTCTCATACAGTCACTAAAGGCGAGCCACCGTGCGTTAACAAAGCGGCGGTATTGACAAACTGGGAGTGACAACTGGTTGTTTTGATGGGCCTTTTTCACAATCTTACAGGTGAATTGATTCATGGATTAAATGAGAGTATGTTTGGCAGATTATCTGATAATAAAAGTAATTGGTGTTTGCACCCAGATTATTATAGCTCATCTATCCATCCATCCATCTTCCATATGTGGATGTTGAACGGTCTATGTCGGCAGTCGAAACTCATCTATGTTATTAGTGCCTGCCGGCCATATTTGTGCTCCTCTTTTCCCCCCGTTTATCATCTATGCCGCTCTCTCCCACTCTCTCCCTCCACTCTAGGAAGCAATAAAAGAGGCTGAGAGCGTGGGCGTCGATCGCGGCTTCACGTTGCCGCTTGGCTGGCAGACGTGAGAGAGGAAGGAGAGGAGGAGGACAGAGGGAGACAGAAGGAGAGGTGACGAGATGGCGTACGAGACGGAGAGGAAAGAGAGCGACAGGAAAAGAGAGAGAGAGAGTAGGAGGGAAAGAGAGTGTTTTGTGTCTGCAGCTGCTCAGCTGACAGAGAGGATGGGGAACAGAATGTGCTCTGTGTGTGTGTGTGTGTGTGTGTGTGTGTGTGTGTGTGTGTGTGTGTGTGTGTGTGTGTGTGTGTGTGTTTCCATATGTGTGTTGCAGCTTGTGTGCTCCGTGCACGCTGCGGTACATGTGTATGAACCTCTGAATGTATTTGCACGGCTGTATGTGAGGAAAGAGGAGCCAGGCAGTGAGATGAGGAGCTATTGTTTTGGTAGTGAGATGGAGGTAACATTGACCTAAATACTGAAAACATGTTTCACTCAGAGGAAAGGAGGCTCTTAAGCTCAATGATCTGCAGCAACAACAGCACAGCTACTCAGCTAACTAGGAGAGATTTAATCACTCAAGAGAACACTACTCGAAACTAATAAATTATAGATAATACTTTAATATAGTTTAACACAATAATATGTTCTGTCACGTGAACACATTTGTCTCTAAGAGTTCATCTATAATGAGCTCAGGCTGGTCTCATCCAGCATTCGTAGCGATACCGAGGAAAATGAATGTGACGTAGTTCGTAGCTACCCCACCAAATAATGTTGCATGTTTGCAATCATGAAGAGGAAGTTTAAAGGCCATAAAAGCTCACACAGGGTGGGCAAGGGGTGAGGTTGATGTTTTTTTCTAAACCTAACTGAGTAGTTTTGTTGCCTAAACCTAATTGAGTCTGTGGAGAGGGAGGTTTATTTTGAAAAGACCGTCTGCCTGTAACATGCGTAAAATGACTCGTGTTGCTTTTGGAGGAAAACGCACGAAAAATGGGGAGTAACGTTTTGTCGGCTATCATAAGAACTGTTGTATGAGGATACGTTGATGAGCTACAAGAGAGAGAAATATATATTAGCATGATAGTTGAATGTATTTGACATTGCTGACCACTAAAAGTTAAGTAAAAATAAGTCAGGGGAATATCCACCACAAGACCCGGTGTCGCATTATCAGCTAATCCTGGGGACATAAGGATGAATGGCTTCTACAGGACAGCAACATGTGTTGTTTAAAGTCACTTTCACTATCTTTCTACACAAGTATATGAACTTTGTATAGTTGCTAAAATCCCTCTCTTTTCTCTTCTTGATCCCTCACCCTGCATATACATGAACACACAGTAAACTTGTTTAACTGGTGATATTATCTGAAGAAGCCACTTGTTACCCCATATAAAGAGAAATGTGTCAAGTTCAAGTAGTACAAAATAATGTCTCAAATGCCAAGATGTTATGACCATCCTGTCTCCCCTACCGCCAGGATACCTTTTAGCAAGGCACTTTGATCTTCATCATCACCCTCCTCTTCTAACCTCTGCTGTGGCTGTGTGTTGTGAGCAGGTGAGACTGTGTGGAGCGGGTGTAAAGGTGAAGCAGGTGCTGTTTCATTGACCAGTTCTATCATCTCGCATAGTATTCATGATGTGGTGCCGAACCTGGAAGGTCCCCGAGGAACTATCACGGCTCAAAGAAACAACAGGCTTGGACCCGCTCACAGGCAGAACGGTTTAAAGTGCGCTTTACTTGATGAAGAAAACATGGCATGTTTGAAACCAGGTAGGCAGTCAGAACAGGCCTGGGAGCAAGCAGAGAATCATGGAACTGTGGACCGGGCAGTAGGTCAGGCAGAAACAAAGGCTGGGAAGCTCTAGGGCGGACTCAAAGAGACAATCTGGCAAATATTGCTGGAAATGGGCCGATCGCAGTATGCAGTGTACAGTACATAATGTATACCATGTGCATCGGTAGTATGTAGTATGAAATTGTTAAATTCATTTATTTTGCAGTACGCTAAGCCAGTCTTAGTCTTTAAACGAGTTCTTACAGCACTGGCCCCAAAACAACAAACTCCACTATTGCAATATTATCCAAATACGACTTATTCAGCTGAGAAGTTCTTGGAGGGTTTATGACCAATGTTTGCTACCTTTATAAGATAATGCATGGTTTAGCTCCCCCACCACTTAAAGAATGTATTCTTACAGCTCATTGAGAAATTAGACAAACGAGACTAAATGCAAAACTTGTTCAAACTCGTTTTTTGCAGTTACAGCAACACAATAGTGGTATGCTATACAAACATTCAGTGTGTATTAGTTAAAGTCAGTTTAGAACTACCAATTAAAAAAGGGTCACGTCTCAACAATTGGTGTTCAACAAACCATCCATTAACAGGGAAATCAAAGCCTCTTGTCACATCGGCTCTGTTATTGTGACTGGCTAGCTAGTGAATTTATTGATAAAATAGCGTGCATAATTTGTAGAAAACGTGCAGTTTGTGGGCATGTTTTTTGTGATTCCAGTGCTTTGCATTGTGGGATAAAGTAGGCAAGGTAGGCTGTCCCATGCATACTGGAGATTTTTTTCTGAATCAGTACGACATCGGGGTATTTTTGACATACTACATGCTACATTTTGGCCAAATCAGTACGTGTTGCTGGTGTAGCATGCGGTACGATTCAGGCCAAATCTAAGGCAGCTGGTGGACAGGTAGAGAAAAAGCAATGATGGGACCCGAGGTAATGTGGCTGAAAGGAGGGACAGAATGGGCAAGAAGTGCACCACTGAGGCATACATTGTTACAGGAAAGTCTGACACCTCGGCACAGTCTTCTTCCTTTCGCTGACTGATTGAGATAGCAGTCCCGTGAAAAAGGAGTCCACTGAGATTCACAGGAAATGATGCATGCTCGTACTTTATCGTCCTTAATTGTACCTCATTGATCAAAGCCTCCCTGTTAACTTAATGCTCACTACAGCTGTGTCAGAGCTGCATCAAGCTGCCTCTTATACAAAATGAACATCTGCTGCTCCCGCTGCTTCATATTGAAAGCCATAAACCAACAAACAATTTGTTCACTTTTATTCTGAAGCAACAACAGGAAATGTGATGCATTTTGCAGCTACAAAACAACACATCAGTCATTTCTGATGCTTTACTGAATGAATTATTGGCTTACACTATAAATCCTCTCAGTTTGAGGCATGTTTTGGTGTGATTCAGAGCTCTGTAGCAGATACAACCAGGAGCCACAGGGGTCGCCAAAGCAACCAGGAGTAAATTATGAATTAAGTATTAAGTACTCCAGTCTCACTAAAGTGGCAAAGTGAAATGTATGGTGAGATAGGTGGTGCCAGAAGCTTGAGGACGTAGTGACAGCTGGTTCTCTCAATCATTAACCGGACAGCATGTATGTAATTCTGTCGCACAACTGGTTGCAACTGCCAGTGTTGTATTAAGTGTAATGCTGTGACACAGTAAATGAGACAGGTCCCTTTATTCTGGACTCTGCAGCACTCTGCAGGTCTGCACTGTAAGGGACTCCACATGGAAAGCCCTACACATAAAAACAACTGATGGTGATTCCCTTGAAATTAATTCAATTCAGTCCAAATGTAGCTGAAATGAATGCTACTGTAACCAAGCAACAAGAGAGACAAAGAGCGTTGATGCACTCAGGAGCATACGTGTTTCACAAAGGGAGAATGGTGCTCTGAGAGGCAGCGGCACACTCTCAGAGAATTCCCTTCAAATGATTATTTTAATACATAACAATACATTATACAGTTTTCATATGATGCACTTTCAAGTAAATAAATGCTGCAGAGTGCGAACATAATGAAACCAAACGTTGAAATTTCCAAAAATGGAAATAGACAGAGACCTAATAGTGTGTGTGTGTGTGTGTGTGTGTGTGTGTGTGTGTGTGTGTGTGTGTGTGTGTGTGTGTGTGTGTGTGTGTGTGTGGGTGAAATCAATGTTGAGGCTGTGTGTTTGAGAGCAGGCTAGTGAGTCCCTGTGTGTGTCTGTTTGTGTGTACTTGTACAGCTATCTTTGTGAAGCCCAATGAGTGTTAGACCTTCAGAGTGAGGACATTTTTGGAAAGTAAGGACATTTTGGCCAGACTTGGTTTCATGGTTCAGGTTATAATTAGGTTAGTGGTGTAGCGTTAGACCTCCCCCCTCATGGTTCGGCACGCATGTGAACCGCAGCTTAATTACACAGTTTAACGTTAACCATCACAGTGTGAAATAAAGTTTTACTGCCAATCGTTATCGCCAATGTTAAATAACACCATAGAGGACTATAACGAAGTAAAAGGATAACATTTTGAATTGTTGATGGTTCACACTGACTTCAGAGTGGTTGAAATGATTTTTGGGTTGGACGGAGTCTTGTAGACCAACCGCTTTAATCAAACAACAAAGAGATCTGTATCTGCCAATATGGATCAGCAATGATCTGCAATTAGTATTCTGACCAGGGATCTCTAAAAGTTATATTTGCTCCTTTTTTTTCTTTTGTGCTGATCCGATCTGTGATCCGATCCAAACTGTGAGTTTTATGATCCGTTGTAAAGGTTTGGAGTCAGGCATTTAGATGTGACTAGAGAATGCATTACATCAATGAGTGTCCTCACAAAGATGTACAAGTCTGTGTGTGTGAGACTGCAGTTCCCCAACAGAGATCCGCCCTTCTATAAAACCCACTTTATGTGCAGATTGAATAGCCCATCATTTTTTTATTTATGAGAAACATCACTTCGCAAAGAGCTAACAGACCCCTAGGAGCCAGCAGCAGTGTGTCTGCATGTGTGTGGGTTTTGTTAAGGCCAGAATATTCTGATGAAACTTTGGCGTCACATCAACAGCCAGCAGACTTGCTGGCCACAGAAGAAACACATCCTCGTCTCCAGGAGGGCATTGAAATCTGTCCGTGATGACGGAGATTGACACATATACATCCAGAGGTGCCCACTCCGTTTATCCTCATCCTAATGGAGCTGATGTGGAGGTGGGTGGTTCTGGTGCCAGGACTTTCTGTCGAGCCCTCTGGAGGTGTTGTTGTGGACTTAATTCAACTTTACATTCTACAACCCACGCACCTTTTAATCTGAAATCCTAGTTTACGCTCTGCAAAGTCACTTCCTGTTTGTGCGAGCCTGACACTGAAGCAAAGACCCACGTATGACTTCTCCCACAGTGGTTTGCCCTCTTGATTTAGAGACGAAAAATACATTTGTGTTGCATCATCTTTTCTCTAATGATGCCAAATCTGATGCTTAGCCTGTTCGACAATTTTGGTAGGTTTCTAAAGCTGACTTGAAATGCTCTCTTAAGCTCTTTTTTTCTTCAGACAACTACTTTGAACTGAAGACCTGTGCCGACCAGCTAGCAGAGGTGTTCACTAACATCTTCAACCTCTCCCTGCAACAAGCTGCAGTCCCCACCTGCCTCAAAGCCACCACCATTGTCCCTGTCCCCAAAAAGAGCGCAGTCACCTGCCTCAATGACTACCGCCCAGTCGCCCTGACCCCAGTCATCACCAAGTGCTTCGAGAGGATGATACTATCACACATCAAGGACGTCCTCCCAGCAGAATGTCAGGATAGGGAACCTGACATCGACAACCACCATCCTGAACACTGGTGCACCGCAGGGCTGTGTGCTCAGCCCGGCCCTCTTCACCCTCTTCACCCTTTTCACCCAGGACTGCTCCGCCACATATTCATCAAACACAATAGTGAAGTTTACTGACGACACCACTGTGGTGGGACTCATCTCCAACAATGACGAGACACACTACAGACAGGAGGTCCAACATCTGGCTGAGTGGTGCTCGGACAACAACCTGGTCCTGAACACCACCAAGACCAAAGAAGTCATCGTGGACTTCAGGAGATCCAGGAAGACCACACCCTCTCCACTCTACATAAGTGGGGAGGAGGTGGAGAGGGTGGACAGCATCAAATTCCTGGGGCTCCACATTACTGAAGACCTCACTTGGTCCCTGAACACATCACACCTGGTGAAGAAAGCCCAGCAGAGGCTCTTCTTCCTGAGGAAGCTAAAACAAGCTGGCCTGCCCCCTGAACTTCTGGTTAACTTCTACAGAAGTGTGATTGAGAGCATCCTGTGTCAGTGCTTTACTGTGTGGTATGCCAGCTGCACAGCAGAGAACCGGAGGGACCTGGCCCGGGTGGTTAAAACAGCACAGAGGATTGTGGGAGTTACCCTCCCTGACCTGGACACTGTGTGTGCTGGCCGCCTCCAGAAGAAGGCCAGAAACATCTGTACAGACATCACACACCCGGGTCACTCTCTGTTTGTTACACTGCCATCAGGAAGAAGATACAGGACTATCAAAACCCGGACTAACAGGCTGAGGAACAGCTTCTTCCCCAGAGCGGTTTCCTCCATCACCCCCCCACCCCCACCCACCACCCTACCCAGCTCACACCAGACAGTGCTGCGGTGAAATAGAAGTAGTCAATGACACGACACTTTAACTAAGCACCTTTTTCACTTTGAAGCCATTGATGCCTGTGTTTTATCTTGTTTTATCTTGTATATATTTATTTAATGTCTTGTTTTAAATCTTCTTGTCTTAATGTTTTTTATACACCTTTTAACTGTTGCTGCTGTACTGACTGAGTCGCCAACTTAATTTCGTTGTATGTTTTTACAATGACAATAAACATCCTTATCCTTTGTGTGAACAACCGAGTGCAACGCCATGAATGCATTTGTGTACAGACCTGAAAGTGTACAGCGTTATCCTTTCTCGCTCCTCTCAATGACAACAATCTTTCAGGTGTGGCCGTTCTGTTTCAGTGTTTGAAACATTTTTGCTTTTTAATGTGTTTTGATTGAACTTTGTGCAGACTAGCTCATATGAAGTGTTTCACAGCGCAGTGAGCCATGTGCTCCCTAGAGACTGTTGCCCCTCTGATGCAAATTAACAGTCATTTCCCTGCAGTTGCTGTTTCCCAAATGTCAGCGGAGCAGCAGATTACACATCAAGGTTTCCTCACCCCATATCCATTTCCATCTATTCAGCCAAAAACAAGCCCACTCCATCAATGTACAAGTTATTCTGAATGCCAAATGACACTTGTTAAACAATGCGCCCACTGGCCGGGGGGAGGCCCACAAATCATTACTGCAAATAGCCGGGATCAAAGGTGCTGCTGGAGCTGAATGGGACATAATTTGTCACTGTAAGCCATTCCTAACAGTTTAAACTTGATGAATCAAGAACACACTTTTTGTCCTTGTCGTTGTTATCCACTTGTGCTTTGGAGGACTGGGAGTATACGGATCTTTTGTTTCAACTACACTTTGCACAGATGATTTTGCTGATCGTTGCACCAAGAAGAAACCTAAACAGATTATACAGACGTGACAAAGATACAGTCCTCTCATGAGCTGCTGAAGCTCATGCAGAAGTCGGGGTTCTCCGTAGCTCACGTGGTAGAGCCGGTAGTTAGCTCAGTCCGGGTTCCAGTCTTACCCACAGTCCTTTACTCCATGTCCTCCCCTCTCTCTCCACTATCAAAACACCAACAAAAATCATATAGATGTTTTGTGACATGTAAAAATACTTCTTATACAAATTGTCTTTGACTTGATTTTTCAATAAAACCAACTTTTACCTATGTTTTTTTTATTGTTTTTTATTATTACAGTTTATGAATAAGCAAATACTGTTGACTACAGACACAACATGTCTCCTACGCCACTGAATGTGAGTGGAGAATGTCAATGGAGCTGAGGTGGAGCAAGTGAACAGTTTTAAGTTCCTAACCTGACATGGTCCTCACACATCTCCATCGCAGTGACTGAAGCTCATAAACGGCTGTATTTCTTAAGGACACTTGAGAAGGTCATATCCCTGTGGCAAGTTCCTGTCAACTTTTACAGCGGAGCGATAGAAAGCATCCTGACGGGAAACATCACAAACTTGCATGAGATGTTGATGACCCAGGACAAAAGGGCTCTACTGCGGGTGATTAAAACCATCATTGGTACCCATTTACCAAGCATCAGTGATATTGGTGAAGAGGTGGCTGCGAACAGCCAAAGGGATATTAAAAGACAAAACCCACGTTCTACCAGCTGTCAGGCATAATAGTGAGGTCACAGTTGTATGAAGACAAAACTATTCTCAAGACAGAACTATTAGATGTGTGTGTCAGAAATAAAAATACGGCGATGACAAAGGGACTGATGAGACCGAGTCAGAATGTCCCTCAAGCGGGACAGAGAAACCAGTTTTGCTTCAGTCTGCGATTAAAGATAAGAAGCCCAGCAGACCAGAGCTTGTGACTTGATTAGTTAAGAGACAACTCACTTACGCATGACGGGCACATGTATCTTATGTCGTCTCTGCACTTTCAGAAAATAAATTAAGGCCCTAATGGGAAGAGGCGTTCCCTGACTTTCCTCTGCAGGCTAATTTGTCTTTGACGGTGTCCTTCAGGAAAAAAGTTTCTGGATGTGCTTGTTCTTCATGCTCCTAGACTCTGCATTAATCTGTCGCACAGCTCCTTCTCTACTGTTGAACGGGAGAGAAACCAGGGCGGCGTTGCATAATAAGTAGTATGGGACCGCTGTCCCAGATTCGTTATTACTGTGCGACACTCATGGGGCCGGGAGAGTCTCAGGGCGTTCCCATAAAAGCCAAGATTTTCATATCTTTGCTTATTGAAATGTTAAGTCGGCACAATAATCACATTTGGTCATCCTCATTTGTCCAAAGCTCAGCCATGTTGGTGACGCTAACATAGAACACATGTACGCGTGATCCATGGAACTCCATAAGATCCTCTGAGTGGTGATCTTAAAATATAAACATGTCAGAAGGCTCAGGTTTTCCCTCTTCATCTTCATCCATGGCCACGTATTCAGGTAGATGGATGGTTACTGTGGGGTGACAGGCCTAAAGGAACAGCCTGGCAGGAGGGCACCGGTGAAATGACATGTGCTGCACATCCACGCGGCAACATCCTTTCCATCTACTTTGATCAAAAACAAATCATTGACTGTTATTTTTTATATATCATGCAAGAACAAACTAGATAAAAATGTAGTTAAAAAAAAAAGCACAAAATCTATTGAATATATTTTGGTTGATATTTTTTACGGTCTTACTGAAATCTATAAGAATGTGTGTCTATGATCCTCGTAGACTTTGTTACCTACAAATATTTTGGAAATTATAAAACACTGATGATTCTGGAATCAAGTTTTTTAATTTGTCCACATAATTTCAGTTTCAACGTTTCAAGAATGAGGCCCAATGACTGAATCACACCTCAGTGACCATATTTGCAAACCAGGATATAAAACAACAGTACACATCGTTTCTTGTCTACCTTGGAATCCTTAAAGGCATTTCATAAAATAGTGCACTACATCAGTGGTTCTCAACTGGTCTGGCTGCGGGACCCACCATCGCTTCTTAATGACAAGCCGCGACTCAAATCAAGGAACATGTTCAACTTCTCAAATGTCTTTAATGTAAAGATGGTGCAGTTTGAACCTGAGCTGACCATGTCCTCTGCAGTCGTAGTATAGGAGCTCTCTTGTGCAGAGAACTTGTTCCTGTAAGTCCCCGTCCCACATGTTTCACATAAACGAGTAAAACTGCTTTGTTTGTTATGTCTGTAGATTCGTCCATTTGTAATGCAGAATGACCACTTGCCTAAATTCGAGCTGTGGTCTGTTGTTTGATGTCATCCGACATGTCTTCAATTTGTCTACTTAAAAAATCACCTTCAAAATAAAAGCACAGGAATTTTTGTATTTAATTTTTTTAGCCAGGCAATGGCCCGCCAACCACTGAAAACCGGTCCGCGAACCACTTTAGGATCACGACCCACCAGTTGAGAATCACTGCACTACATGACCATGGCCGAGTATAAGGACATCAAAACACAGCGCGTGGGTACAGAACAGCTACTACTTGGTAAGGTTTCGTAAAATATCATGTTTTGGCTTGAGATAAGTAGATTTGTTACGTTATCTATGTAAAGGACATAAAATAAATTAAGTCAGCGAGCAGAGGAGGCCATAATGTAAAAATAAAGTTTCATTCCAAAATGTCATGTATTGCTGAGCCCACTGGTGACTGAAAATTAAATTGATCGTGAGCTCAACTTTTATTATAGAAATAGTAAGTCTCAAGGGGAAACACAACATTTAGCTTTCTTTAAAACAGCAGAGAGAATTTCTATATGTCCACCCACTGTCACGATCTGCTGAACAAAATAATCGACTGCTGTGCAGACTGTGTGCGGCGGCATGTTTGCAGAGAGTTACTGCACCGCAATAAAGCCTGAAAAACCATATACCAAACCACTGCTGTCAGAGAAAAACACAGAACTTTATGGGGAATTTGGGAATCTTTATAGCCTCATTGTTTTTTCGTTTATGTAAAAAGGCTACATCCCGGGATATATGGGACTTCCACAATACGTACTAAGCAGAAATATAGGTTCTTTTTTCCACGGTTGATGGCGGACAGTTGAACGGCTTCCAGGGCGATAAGCCACGCCCCCTCTCCGGCGCGATTCACGCGAATGACGCGATTGCGCCGCGTTTGGTGTGAACACAGCATTACACTCCGCATGAGATGACAGCTCCACACAACGCCTCATTTACTAAGAGCCTCGACACGCAGCAGACATTCTGCTGCTATTTCTGTCCGACCTATGTCACAGTGTTTTTGGTGTGTGTGGGTGAGTCAGTGAGAAAGGAAATGTGTGCATAGCACAGATTTAAATGGAACTTGTGTCTCCTTTGTTAAGAGCGAGTCGTGTCTTCTACGTGACCTTTTCTATGGATGTTCGGTACGTGTTTTGCTGTGACTTTGGGTAGCTTTTAGAATCCTTTATAACCGCAAGAAACTGTTGAGGCACCTTTTTATATTTGATACTCAGAACATGCAGTAGATACATAACACCTCATCAAGTTCCCGTAAGGTATGTTGTCCTTGCTTTTCACAGTCATGTCATTTGTGAAAGCCTCAAACCCTGAACCCTCAAGGACTCACTGACGTCACCTGGTAAGTGGTTGAGTGTGAGAGACTGTGAGGGCTTGAGATGGTGTAAATAGGAATGGGACAGCACTTTGCTGCAACATATCACGTTACCATGACAAGGACAAAAAATAATCAAAGGATGAGAGGTGATTTCATATAATCTATTTACTCAATTTTGTCAAAACAGCTTCAATGACAAAATCAAATATTTGATGAATAAATAAATAAATAACCTTTTTGTTTGTTTACATCTTTAACCCTTAATGTGAGTAAATGTAATACACCAGGTTAAATACGTGTGCCGTCATCTTTGTTTACCTTTTTTCTTGCGTCCACTGGTTACCCCATGTTTAATGTGACATTGCAATGAATTGTGGGTAATTCCCTTGGGCAAAGTCTGTATCTAATGCTGACTTACGGAAAGGGTTCATAAAGGGCTCAAAATGTCTGCCAGAGAGCCCTCAAACACTCGATGATGTGACAGTGGGACAGCCCTAAACCCTCACGGACTTTGCGGTTTCGCGTGTTTTAGATGTTTCTCTGTACTGATCTGTGTACCGAACCTCTGCCAGTAAAGAATGTGTTGTTTTTTTAACTGTCCTGGTCTAGAGTCATGCTTTTGAGTCCTTGCCTCAGTGGTGGCTTCGGCCTTAACGGAATATTCAGTAAAGTATTCCTTTTAAATAATATATGTTAGTAATAAGTGCCTATGCATGTTTGTTTTACCCTTCATCATTTGTCTGAATGTTTTATGTCTGTGTAAAAGCTTCTTTCCTTGTGTGCAAAAGTCCCATGCTTGCGTCACCAGATTTTGTATGTGTGTGTGTTGTATGTGTGTGTTCTCAGTAGATGATGTGAGTAGAACTGGCAGCAGTCGTATGCTTCCTGTTAGGACAGACTTCTGCAGCCCACCTGCTGCAAACGGAACAAAGGGGAAATCATATTCATGCTTCCCACTGTGGCCCTTATTAAGACAACAGATCAGCCGTTGTGTGTGTGTTTGTGTTATGCGTGAGTATGTATAAGTGCATGTGTCAAAGCATTGTCTTCACTTGTTTATTATGAATATGGAACGGTGCAAGTGTGCAACTAGACTTTTGTGTTTACATAAAACTCAGGGCTCATTATCGGGAGAATTAATTTACATGTATTTTTGAATGATAATAATGCCGAACATTATTTATATAATGTAAGATGTTCTATTCTTCATATTCTATAATTTAGATACATATTTGTTGTCTTTTTGTGTTTATTACTGGAGCCTGTATGGCATATGACTGGATACACACGTCAACATTGAAAAAAGGAATCATGGGGATTGGATAAAGTGCATCGGACCTTGAGACAATCACAGTCCACGGCATCTTCCGACCACCCGGCCAGACCAGCCGGACCAAACCCTAGCGAAACCTGACCCAGCTAGGACCTGGGGCTATTCCACCCGCCAGCCTGAACTAGGTGGATGAAATAAGACTTCAGGCTAACCCAGCAACAGGAGGTTATGACTGTTGAGCCCACATCTTTACAGAGACCTGGCTCCGTTGTATTATCCTGGATCAAGCTGCACTTGACATGCGGACCTCAGGACAGCGTGCAAGACTCCGTTGCGACAAAAGGAGGTGGACTCTGTTTACAGGTTGGTCTTGCGTGGGCTCCCCAGCAGAAGGAGCAGGTGTGGAGGAAACGGCAGCTGGAGGATTGGCATTCTAAGTCGTTATTGCAGACCATCCTCCCGCCCTGGTAGAGAATTGGTCTAACTCTTTTGTCCGTACCTCTGTTGGGAGGGCCGGGGATGGTTGGCTACTGGTTTGGGGTTGATGGATGGTGGGGGGATTAATGGAGGCAGGCTGCGGTAACCGGGCGGGCTTCGTTTACGGGGAGCTGGGGTGAAGAGCAGGGGTGCTGTGAGGGTGCATGCGGTGGCCGGATGGGAGGGTGCGCTACAGAGCTCGCAATTAAGAGAGGCGCGAGCTGCGAAAACTCTGCAATATAGAGTCGTGTGTTCCCCAGTGTGTTCCCTGGTTGAATTGCTGCACGCGACCGGCGGCTTCGGATGTGAACAGGATGTGGTAGGTGTAGAACCCGTTACCGCCGAACCGCAAGGCTAGGTCGAGTAATTGTTACAAGTAGTCGTCCAACTCGGCCCTGCGATCGGGGAAAACGGAGCAGATGATATCACGGTACAGGGAGGAGTAGGCAAATTTGGCTGTGGTGAGTTCCTTGGATCGGGTGGGGAGTGGCTGTTTGAGTTTGATGGGTCCGAAAGTGGTGATTAATTCCCTCGGGATATGGGGATTGCATGTGGATGGATGGATGAGTTGGGCAAGGTCGATGTAGTTACCTGCAAGAATCTGTTGCCTGAGCGTGTGTGGCACGGGGGATGGTCGCGCGGATACTAAAGGGCGTGCTGGAGGTAGTGCTGTGGCTAAGGTAAAGCTGGTGGGTGGAGGAAGATGGGTCGGAAGGAAGCTGGGGTTGGTTGTTGGTGGACCTGTGCAGGTGGACGCTGCACTGGGAATCCGGAAGTGCTCTGGTGGCTCGGCGATCGAGCGTGGTAATGAGCTGGGCGTCCGTGAGAAAGGGAAAGGGATATTGTGATGGGTGAGTGCGTGCTTCAGGCGAGAGATTGTCCACTCCGGAATGCGGGATGTATGGGGGCTGTCGGTGCGTTGGCGTGGTGGATGAGGCTCGCGGTGGTTTTGTCCGTTGTTCGGTCGGCTGGATCTCGAGCGGGTGGAAGAGAGGCGTTGTGGGGGAACGATGTCCCTCGGACGCCGGAGTCGGGATTTCCCCCGGGGTTGTTGGAAGGCGAAGGACCGACAACTTCCGAGGATAGATGTCGGGAGCCGCGGGGGTCGTGGATGGTTGATCTCCGCCGAGTTTGCTGGCGGCAAGAGACAATGGGAGAAGGTGCCATCTCCGGGACTTCTGGAGTATCGTCATCGAACAAGTCATTGTCGGAAGGAGTGAGGGTGATCTCCGGGTCCATGTTGTAGGGTACGTGGTTTCGGGCTCGGGAATCGCACGTCATGTGGAAACTGAGTCAAAGAGGGAGTGAACAGGTTCGTTGTGCTTAAATACCTGCGCGGTGGAAATGAGCTGTGTTCTGGGCGTGGTCCTCGTTCCTGAACTAAGTTTATAAAACTCAATTTAAGAGCTGTCTTTAGACAGATTTGTGCCAAATGACAATTTTGCAGCTGATTGTAATTCACCCCTTTGTTGTGGACATAGAGGGAAGAAATCATTTATTCATATAGTAACCTTGTTTTACATTCATTTCTTTCTTTCTAGCATCAGAAAGCTAACAGCTAACTCTGTATGCTGTAAACGAGCGTGCTGACGTGGTTGATTCACGGCATCTTTTTCAGGGTATGGCAAAATAAATGTTGAATACAGTAATAGTATCCATTGTAGTTACTGTATTAAAAAAAAAATGATGAGTGCTGGTATACTGTGATTTTCTTCCAAAAGTCTTAAATAAAGGAAGGGAAGTACATAATAAAGCCTTGAAGGACCAGGTTAAAATGACTGCCCGTCAGGGATGCTCTAAGAGGTAAAGCAAACGCACCTGCAACAAGGTCAGAATTATTGCATTGGTCGACACTAAATGAAACCATTCTATTAGTTGGAGAATTTTGACAGGGTTGGTGCACAAATAAATAACAAGAGCTGAGGAGAAATGCGAGAGCAGATGTTTCACGAGCACACAGAAGCAACCTGTGAGGAGAAGGGCTGAAGCTCGAGAGCAGCACATCTGTACAAGTAATAAGATATCTGAGTGCAAGCATACAGCAAAAACAGAGCAAATCCAAGTGCAAGCAGGGGCTATTTTAATATGAAAACAGGGTTTTGAGGGAGAAGCATTACAAAATCTGAAGTGAAAGAAAAAAAGTAATTCACTCAAATTGAAAGAAGACGCTCTTAAAGATAGGAAAAAGACTGATACGCTTTATTCATTCATTTTTCATGACACGACTGTCATTGCATTCCAAAAAAAATGAGTTTGAGCAAAGCATGTCGATGCCTTCGCCAGGGTACAATACAACGGTGATAGCCACTGCGTGTGGCTATCAGCGCTGGTCTTTGTTCGCTGGACTGGCTCTGTGATCAGGCTCATTTGCATAGAAAGGGGCCAATTTGATGCCAAATGTCTGCATATAACCTCATTTAAATATGCGCAAATAGCACAGGAGCACCGAGACGCTATTTGCTTGGCCGTGCAGTTAGGGGGGCATGTCCCCCTTAGCGGGTGCTTTGACGAATATACGGTTTCCTTTTTTCGTCTTATTTGTGCAGGTTTAGCAACTGCAAAGCTGCACATCCCTTTTGTGAATTCACATCAGTCTATTATCAATGTTGCAGTCACAGCAACTGACACGTCTGATCAGCCTTAACAAATACTCTCATCTGAATAATCAGTCTGCATGGCCCACTGGGTGACACTGGATCAGCACTAATAACCTGTCCTGTAGGCTCAACACACACACACAGTTTTGTTTTTGTGCCCTCCTCACTCTATCAGTTTTAATTTCAAATGTGCTTTTTCAGCTTGAAAACATTAAAAGTACACAGCGTGACATTGAGAACAGCAAACGGGTGGAAAATAAATAAATCTGATACTACACAAATTCATCAGTCAAAATGTTTTCCACTACTAAAGCTTAGTTTATACTCGGCGTCGTACTGACAGCCGTCGCGGCCCGTGGTCGTGCACAATCACGTGACTGTCACAAATAATTCACCGATAAAAAACACTGTTTACATGTCTGGGAATTATACTGTAGCGTTGTTGCTGGTAGCAGATTTTATAAATAATAAATAATTCATATTAAGAAATGTAACGATTATAACTAATTCAATTATGACTTCTAAACCCATACATTAGTACAAAAGAATGATGGCACTCAGCCTACTTCATAAGCCGCCATTACTTTAACTAACAGAATTTAAGTTTAATTTTGGACGCCACCCAATTTAGGACAAATAGGGAAAACTTCAATATTTGATATTAATCAATTCAATCTTAATCTCAGGGTTACTACGGAGTTCTTCTCAAGGTGTACAGGGACCTATTATATCATATCCACACAAATCAAATGATCAAGTTCTTTATAAATTAAAAATGTATTGGACTAACGACAAAACTAAACTACTAAAGATAAAATAAATTAAACGATAAAATAAACAAAGTGAAAGGACTGAATAATGGATAGGATGAAGAGTACAATGACTAACAATGAACTACAACTAAATGAAGAAGAATCAGTGACTCGTATTATTGATTGATGTCTGTCAATTAAATCCGTCGTTTGAAGTTTATACCTTCAATTTGGCTCAAAACATTTATGCAACGTTCAGCAGCTGAGAGTTTGAGAAGCACCAGGGAAGATTGTGAAGCACCTTTATATACATCTTGATTTAAATTAGATCATTAGGCTTAAGATATTTCCATCTGAAATCATCTGGGAATGGTGTTGTTTCACCTGACGGCTCTGATGGGCAGATTGGAGGTTAAGCTGTATGCAGTGAAGGCTTTTCCTCTTTTGAAATCTGCATCTGGTTGGATGATTGTAGTTTCTCTTACATCTCTTGCTGGATTGGGCTTTCTCTGATGTCTTCGGAATGGTCGTCTTCTTCGTTGAGGTTCCGCTGGAACCGTTCTTCCTCGTCTTCATCTCTCTCAGGATGCTGAGTCACCTCATCACCCCCTTCAAGGACCCTGAAGCGAGCAAGAAAGATTGTAGCCGACCCCTCTCAACCTGGACATAAACTGTTCGTGCCCCTTCCATCTGGCAGGAGGCTGAGGTCCATCAGGACCAAGACCTCACGCCACATGAACAGTTTCTTCCCATCGTCAGTCGGGCTCATTAACAGAGCCCGGGACTCTGTCATCCCCAGGACAATTTCTTAACGGTCTCTCCCCTGCACATCCCTTCCCTGTTTGTTCATTTGTCCAGCTTGAGAAACACCACCAGCAAACAGAGACTGTTAGTGTCCGCGCTGACAAGAACGAACTAGCTGACCACACATCATTTTAATCAGCCTTGTCTGATAAGCAGCACTCTACTACAGCATTTCAATTACGCAAAAGAAAAAGCCAATCTGCTGATTCCATTGAACGGGGTGAAAGTGCTGCAGCAGATGCATCCTGCTTTACAGGATGGTAGAAGCAGGGCCAGCTGCAGACAGTGATAGCACCTCTGGGGGTGCAAGTTACAGAGGAGTTGAGGTTAATTAATAGCACCGTGAAAAAGACAATAGTAAAGACAAAGATGATGAATGATTTACATGAGGCTCAGGAGTGTGACCGCCCTGATGTAAAGTCATCCTCCTTGTACATTCTACCACCTACTGTATGGAACCCCCCCCCCCCACACACACACACTGTACAGATGTCCCCCACACAGTGGTCCTCTCTACAGACATACACACCTGCCTCACCAATACCTGCACCAGCCTCCTTTGAGCCACAACCAGAATCTGAGAATCTTTTGAAGATGATGATGATGCATGAATACGGTTTAAAATTGTGTTTTGACTGTGCTTAACATAATAGTTTTTCATTCTGATGCCTTGTGATGTTTCATGTGCTCAACTTTTACTTCCTGTGGCAGTTTCCAGATACTACTAGCACATAGATTTTTTTTTGGGACGATAAACACATGAATGTGGAGATGCCATTTAGTATACTACATCACCCAAAAACAAAAAGAGGCTTCAATGTCAGACCCCCCGAGAGCGTATGCAGCAGGGATATAAAGGAGGCCCGTGTCAAGTGCTTGCTTAAAATCTGACTCTGCGAACATTACGGCATCTGATGCTCTGACCTGTGGTCAGGGGCGGACTGGCCATAGGGGATACCTTCCCCGGTAGGCCCACGGAGTTGGACTAGTCCAATACCGGCCCACGTCCATCACCAACCGGCCCTCCCTCTGACATCGCCGGACACGACTATTTTCTATGCTTCACAGAACACGTTAAATTTACTCAAATACCCAAAGTCAGTAATCACTGACTGACATTTATACTACTCCTCACGATCTGTATTCACACTCATGGTTTCCATCTTCTTTACTCATCTAATCTCTTCCGTCAGTCTAACTTTGTTTTAGGTGTTATTCAATTTTTTGAGCGCGAGCCGGCAGCATGGCACCGGTACCCAGCATGCAACACTACAGATACCACTGATGTTCACACCCCATCGTATGTTCTGTTCTGTTCATTTCTACGTGCCTTTTGCTTTCTCATTGTTTGTCACCACTGTAATATTCGTAGACACTTGTATTATATGTCCTTTCTTTCCATAGAATAGGTCATGTATTTCACGTATGTGTAGAACATAGTTAGTCTTGCTGATCTGACATTAAACCTCAGTGAAGAAGCAGAGAGGAGGCAAACAGTACCTCTGCCTCAATGAAGGGGGCGCGCGAGCCCACGGGTCGGGTTCATGCTTGTAGTTCCGTTACTCTTCTTCTACACTTCTCTTCTTCTTCTTCTTATATACTCCGCTTCTAAAACACAGGTCGGGGGGGCAGGTCGCAGATCGCGGCGCACAGACCTGGTGCAATCAAATATGTACCTTACCTATGTGTGTGTAAAGAATGCTGATATGAAATATGAAAAACAACCAGTAGTCAATGTGCAAGCTGCCGATTGAATGATGATTTAAGCTGCTCTATATTAGGTTCATTTGTAAATCTGACTCTGAAAGAGTCCATGCCTCACCAGCCACCAACCTCACCACACGTCACTGGTATAACCATCTGATACTAGCCCAGAGTTCAGCATATTCATCTAGCAAACTATACCTACCTTGGAGTGTTACAATAGCCAGTATCATTTTATTACATGTGTCCATCCAGGCAAATTGGTGGATCCAAATGTTATAAAAAAGAAACATATATGATGTAATTTCTTTGTAATCATCCAAAATAATGTTAAGTGTATGGGTATTTTTCCAAGTAGGCCACTGACTGGTCGATACGTGCGATGCATTGAGTGGGCAGCACGCCGTGTATTGAGTGGGCCGGTCTGACACAGGAACTCCCGGGACACTTGTTTCCCCCAGTCCGCCCCTGCCTGTGGTCCCAGGCTGACATATTGGAACATATCAGAACTGGTGCTTGGCGTTAACAACAGCTGTCCAGCACAAAGGATCTTCACTGTGAGCTGGTGGCTGTGTGTCGATGTGTTTCCCATCGATGGCGCTGAGGCTGTGGGGAAATTGCCACTTCTGATGGAAGTCTTGTTAAATTTCCAGCCATTCCTTTTCTGTATTGGGAGTCTGAAACAGCAGCATCAAAATGAATTCATGCAATTCCACCGGGGTAGCTGCAAACAAAACATCCTAAAACATTAGATAGTTCTACTTTTTAATACAATATAAAATGCCATTCAATTAAGAATTTGCAATGAAATAGAGAATACCTATTTAATCAGTGCCACACCCAGTTAATATCTAGGCCATCTCTGTTTTTATACAAGTTTGTGACATTTTAACAGACACCCGGTCCCACATATCACCAACTGTGAAATTTGTGATGATTTTTACTCACTTCATGTCCATGCCGTCTCCATGATATGATCCATATTTGCCCTTTGTCAATTTTCTGTTTACGGTAGAATACATTTGAACATAGCTAGTCCTTCCTGCCCGTTGTCAGCCACGTTTGATCACGACAGATGTGCGAGATTTGCAGTTTTGAGAGTCGGGACTGTGAATGGAATCTGTGAAGTGTGTGTATCATTAGGCCTACGTTTCATTATGTGTGTGGGGATAAGATTTGGAAAATATTGTATCTTGGACCAACCTTTAATTGAAACAATACAAAGGCTTTGAGGAAAACTGGAAAACTGGATGTTTCTGTAGTTCTGGATAGAGGATACTCTTCACCTTGTGGCCCTCGCTCTTGTGGGGTTGTTTTCAACATCTAGATGGCGCTCACTTAGACGCATAATTAATAGGCATAATAATATATAAGAAAATCTAATTATTTAAGATCTGAAACAGGCTAGTCAAGTTTTTCTTCCATCAAGGCTTGGTTACCGTAATTCCCTTTATTCTGGGCTCAGGGAGAGAGTTTGTCAAAAGCCAGGCAGCACCAGTGTCAATATAGCTGCCGATAGGAGAAAATCTAAGAGAAAAGACAATATTACACTGATCCTCGCTGCCCTTTATGAGTTTATTATTTATTTTAAGGTATACCTTATGGCTTTACAGGCCCTTAAGGTCATTCCCATATATCATCTTTGTTGTTTTTGGGCTCATCAGTGGCCTGAGGCTCTTAGATCTCAGATCTAAGTTGTTATGTCAAACATCTTTGTTCTATTGCTTCTTATTTGAGCTGGTTTTATTACCTTGTATTCTTTTTTTGAATCTTTTTGTACATCTAAACCTCTCCATTGATTGTCTTTCGGTAGTGAACCCACAGACCCAGGGATCTTTGACATTGGTATCCCAGGGTCCACCAACATATGGACAAATTGTTTAATCTCACTTCAATACATTTTTTATAGAGAATGAATGCTCTTAGTAAAGGAATTATATGTTACACTACCATCCCTCATTAATCTCCCCAAATAGGCAAAGACCAAAATGAATGCAACAACAGAACATCAGCTGAGATCTGCGTCACGGAGGAATTTTAAACAGTACTAGTTACTAAACTAAATTAAATCAGTGACAGTGGCATCAGGGATTATCTAGAGGACCCCATTACATTTAGAGTGTAAAGTGAACACATTGTCTCCATTGCTTTTTATGGCATTCTATATTGTTGTTGTTCAAAGATAGCAGTCCTCTGTCGCGCAAGAATCTGCAAAACTTCACACATTTTTAGGCCATGAAGATGCATTTTTAGAAGCTTAGCCCGAAGTTTAGCAACATCAGGGGTTTTTAAAGTCCGACACCCCGACACCACCCCCTTATGGAGTAAGTTGGGCTACAACATGATCCCTGTTGTTGTTTTTATATATATATATATATATATATATATATTTTGTATACATTTTGATTGGCACTATCAGAAGTATGTTAAATTAGCTATACGTTGTTGCTGTTTTCAATGTACCCATGGATGTACAGATAACTATCATTATGCATTGTCCAAAAAAATTGCAACAAAAAGAAGTGGCAAAACTGTCTTTTGATATGTGGATGCATACTTAATGCTCCTATTATCGGAAGTATTTGAAATTCAAAAGATGTGGTGAAAGAGAGTTAAGCACGTCTTATCAAGCTGTACTGTCTGATCCTCACTATGTGATTGCATAAAACCACTGCTTATTACAACATGCCCCCTCTGACACTCACGGAACAGAGACGAGAGGGGAGATGTATCCCGTCTTGTAAACACAGTGTATGTTTAGCAATTATTTTACCTTTTCAAATGCCTGCAGAGTTACTGCCTTCTGTGATTTCCCCGAGGTGCCGAAGGACAGAGTCCAGCAAATAACGTATGTGCACCTGAGTCGATGTTAACGTTGTGTTTCTTAATAAACCCTTTCCCAACAGACTCCACTCTGTTGATGAAGGGAACAAGGGACAAAAGAAAGTGCAGGGAGATAAGAAACGAGTGCAAATTATATAAAATTAAATGACATATCTGTGGCAGCGGACACATAAAAATAATAATAATAATTGTCAGTGTATTTAATGAGATCTCATCCCTCTGGCTCATGTGCCTTCATCTGTTCTCTGGCATCCCGGTGCCAGGTGCCCTGGCTAGGCAACTTGCTGTGGTCGCTGAAGGTAAGCGGCGGGGGGTGTACTGGCGTCACTGCCGGGTGCCTTGGCTAAGGCGACTTGCTGTGGTTGCTGTAAGTAGCAGGCGGTGGGCACTGGCATCCCGGTGTCAGGTGTCCCGGCTACGGCAACTTGCTGTGGTTGCTGGAAGTAGGCGGCGGGGGGTGTACTGGCGTCACTGCTGGGTGTCCCGGCTGAGGCGGCTTGCGGTGACGGGTGCCCAGGCTAGCAACATGATGTGGCTGCTGGAAGTAGGTTGCCGGGGCACTGGCGTCCTAGTGCCAGGTGCCCAACCCGGATTCTCCTGCTAAGGCTGGTTGATGGGATTGCTGGAGTTGGAGGGCTTGGGGCACTGGCATTCTGGTGCTAGGTGCCCTGGCTGGAGAGAGCTGCTGTAGAAGGCGGTGGCCGTTCAGGTTCTCCTGCCAGGTTTGGCTGCTTGGAATGGAAAACTGGGGTCGCAGGCATCCCGGTGCCGGGTTCCCGTCCCACTCGCTGCTACCGTGGAGCAGTCGCTAGGAACATGGGAAGCTGAATGGCCGATGATGAGCAGGAACAGTTCTCTTGAATGAGTGTTAAGGGTTTAAAACTTGTAATATACGACGAGTGTTGTAGACGGCTTGGTAGCTATGCTCGTTAGACGTGGCTGAATTGACGGTTCTCAATTTGTCCGGAGATGACCACGAATTGCTGCGGGCGCCATATGTTTCTGTATAGTTGTGTCGGCTTATGTGGCCACACTGCGTAGGTTATATTTATGCGTGTATGCGTTATGGATGAGCGAACGATTGAATTTGAGTCAGGTCGAGACGAACGGCACGGTAGATTAATGGTTCCATTTCGGTTTGGATGTCGTATAACGTTTCATTAGAGAGTCCTCTAAGGGCGGTTGTCCCACTACGTTGTTGCGGTACGTTGTTCCGTTTGCATTGCTGCGTTCCGTTGTTGATACGTTGCTGTGGTGCGTTGCGTTGCTGCGGTGCGTTGTGTTGTTGATGCATTGTTGCGGTGCGTTGTTGATGCGTCGTTGCGGTGCATTGTTGATGCGTCGTTGCTGCGATGCGATACGTTGCTGCGTTCCGTTGTTGCTATGTTCCGTTTTTATGTTCTGTTCTTCCATAATGTCCCGCTACGTCGTCCCGCTACGTCGTCCCGCTACGTTTCTAGTTGTTACGTTATGTTGATACGTTACATTGTTCGGTAACGTACACTGGCCGAGCGAGCGAGGACGGATGGTAGCATTAGCTTGGTATCGTGCATGCTATGTACTATGCTACTATAGTATAATTGAGTGTCATCTAGAACTACTGGCCCTAATGGCCAGTATGGGTAATGCAAGTTTAAGGCACTTTCATATATGCTACATATACATGTCTTATATCAAAATGTGCAGAACAATCTCAGCTATCTATATAATGAGGCACCAATTGTCATAAGGCACTGTGCACTGTGCAATTTGGCCCTAAAGCTGAACAGTTGGAAGTCCAATTTTTTTAAATTCTTCAAATCTCTACTTTACTCATGTGGACGAACTGTTTTGGTGTTTGAAATTGGTTTACCAAAGTCTTAGGTTCACACAAGTAGTGAAATATATGAATAAAATAGTAGATAGATGTATAATAAATGTCTCAAACGAAATTTTGTAATATCGTTTTTTGAGTAAGTGTAATTTACTCTCACCTGTAGAGGGACTGTCACTTTACTTTGTTGTCTGGGCTGGTAGTGCACTGCACCCTGGTAGTGCACTGCACCCTGGCAGCTGTGAATCCTCTCTGTAATATTGAACAGTCATTACTAAGTAAAGTTCTCACTCCCTTTGTCCTTTCTTCCTCCACACACACACAAGATAGATAGATAGATACTTTATTCATCCCCAGGGGGACGAGCTAACAAGCTACACGCTACACGCTCGAGCTAACGGACGAGCTAACAAGCTTACACGATGTAAACAACTCACCCAGTCCATAAGCTCGTCATAAGCATCATAGCTCGCTGTGTGTCACGCAGACTCCACTAACTGTGTGTTTACATGTCTGTAATCATAAAGCTACAGCTGTCTCAGAACGCTGCCGTTAGCAGACGTGCTAACTAACGAGCTAACAAGCTACACTACACAATGTAAACAGTCCGTCCCCCAGATCGTCACATGATGAACTGTAAGCTCGTCATAAGCTCGTCATAAGCATCACATCTCGCTGTGTGAGTCTCGTACTATCTCGTGAGAATACGGACACGGAAGTGGAGAATCTACAGATTTCTACAGATTTTCGAAACATTTTTCTGTGCCGTTTTTCGACGGAGATATTAAAAGAAACATAGAGTGAGCGCCGCTAACGCACCGCTGTGAGCGCCGCTAACGCATCACTGCGCTCATAGACCCCCGAGGGCGCCGATGTCGAGGAGTTTGGTGTGCGCTTAGAGAGGGGGAAGAGGCAGAAGAAGGGTGGTGTAAAGGAACAGCGAAGAGACAGACGGGTGAATCCAGGCCGGGAGGAGTGATGGAATACTGTGGAAATTGGAGGGACGTTACGCCGGTGTGTTTTGGATGTAGGTACGTTTGTGTTTTTTACCTGACGTGACTTTTGGAAAGTTGTGAGGAGTTGGCACAGTTTTGTTTTGTTGTCAGAGCGGTGGTGTGGAATCCCCTTCTCTGATAGTGTTCTTAGCAGGCGGACTACGGTTCAGTCGGAGATCCTAGCCGGTGCTTCTTCGATGGGGGACCTGGCCGGGGCACGGGAGCGGCTTTGAGCACGGCGCGCTGGGGGGCTGGAGTCGTCGGAAATTCTTGAGTTGTCGGAGGTTCGTTGCCGAGCGCTGTGTCTGGAGCGAGCGGAGGAGGAGAGAGGGGACTTACTTTTCCGTTGTCTGCGTCTGGCGGGTCTCCCTCTGCCTCCGTGGTTACTGGAGGACGACCGTTGATCTGAGTCTTCGTGTTGTCGGATTGAACGGCGAGAGAGATTATGGCGGGTGGATGCGGCTGGTCGGTGTGGTGGTGGATGGGTTTGGCTGCGTTGAGCTGCCTGGACCCTCTCGATGGCGGTTGGCGGCGTCTCGTGGGCTGTACGGGTGGCCTCTGGGCAGGTGAACTGGTCGTCGTCGTCGGATGGGCTGATGAATGGCGGATCCATGTTGGCGAGTAAGGTTTTTTTCTTCCTCTGCGTGGCGTTCCGGTGTCGAATGCAGGAGGCGCGAGCCGTGCAGAAAGCAAGAGCAAGCCGAGGTTTAGAGTGGGTGGGTGTGGTTCTTCTCCTGAAATTCAGCTAAGTTTTATCTCCAAAAAGTGCCCCGCCCATAAAGCACCATGAGGGCCGTGTTCATGTGGACAGAATATCTCCACTATTGGCTACACTACAGCAGTGATTCTCAACTGGTGGGTCGCGGACCCGTTTTCAGTGGGTCGCGGGCCTTTGCCTGACAAAAA
This sequence comes from Leptoclinus maculatus, assembly GCA_032191485.1. Lineage (NCBI taxonomy): Eukaryota > Metazoa > Chordata > Actinopteri > Perciformes > Stichaeidae > Leptoclinus > Leptoclinus maculatus. The sequence continues at coordinate 274,292 of JAVDOI010000033.1, forward strand.
AATTAAATGTTGTGATTTTATTTTGAAGGGCATTTTTTATGCAGCACTTGTTCAGGGTGCAGGAAAAACACCGACCAATGCATTGTTAATCACATCACGTGATGCAGCTCAGCCAATCAAATATGGGCATTCTGACGAGTTTCCTGACTCGAGTGAGATGTACACACACCGTGACACACGGAGGAGAGACGAGGATATAGATAGCAGAGCAGGACTATTGTAGTTAGAGTTGTGAAAGTCAAATCATAGGATGATCTCCAAAAGAGAAAAATGTCCAGAGAGACCAGAGTCATTAGACTCTGACTGGACAGACTCATATAGGTGAATTCTTCCCACACTAATTTCTCTTTTTAGAAGATGAGAAAAATATAATATTGTGACTTTTTCACTTCACCCTGAATGAACTGAATTTAAAGCTGCAGGGCAATTCAGTGGAAATAATTTTTCTAAAATTAATTCTGTTACGTAATTTATTTTTTAATCCAGCCGTTATATATATATATATATATATAATTTGGGTAGCGGCTTGTCATCCCGCAGCCAGACCAGTTGAGAACCACTGCTCTACAGAACATGCTGTTCATTGCTCTCTTCATTGCAACCTGGAGATTCCATCTGAACGCAGGTTGAAGAGTTCGCTGAGTGAATCGACACACGGCAACGGTGTTGCAGAGGGAGGGATGAAGGACATGAAATGAAGGAATCCATTAATGTTTGAAAGACAGATGAACTAGGAAGAAAGTGTTGAAGGTGCGTAAACCTATAAACAGGAATAAAATGCTTTACGCCAAGTGAGCTGGTTAGGCCCATTACACAGAGAACCAGATTCACTTATACATTATTCTGAAAATGGATTCTTAACAGCAGAGTCTGAGCCAAGCTACACAGGCACTCAATAGAGTGGATGGACTTTTCTGGGAGAGTTTCCCAGAAATGTTGTTAGCAATATTGCTGTGAAATTGTACTTACAAATTACAAAGTCCAATGATGCACTAGTATTTATTCATGATAAGTTATTTCCATTTGTAAGATGCAGGCAGCGAATCCAGATTGCGGTCATACCGCTCAGTTCGACCTTTTCTGGTATAGATTATTTCATCTGTCACATGTAGGGGGAATCTCAGGGTAAATTCTGTGTCGACCCAGTTTCCACTAAAAAAATACCAACAACTCTCTCTGCTGCCTGATGTCATTGATTCTCCCTCCTGTTGGCGTCTCTCCACCACGTAGACGGGCAAAGTGAGTTTCAAGGTCAGGAAAATGCTAAACTGCCGGCGCACTGAAAAAAGGGCCCTGGGTTTTAAGGGCCAGTTATGTCATTCTTTAAAAAAATATGTGAGTGAAAGCAGCAGTTTTATCTCCAGTATGCACATGTGTGTGTATGAGAGAGAGAAATAACTCAGATTTTCTCTTCATCTTCCAGATAAAGTGAGTGTGTGTGTTGTGTTTTTGAAGTGTGTTTGCAATGAGATGAAACTTCATTGATCGCCATGGAAAGAGTGTGTGTGTGTGTGTGTGTGTGTGTGTGTGATCAAAAGCGTGTTTTTCTTCTTTTTTTAAGCTCTTCTGTGTGCATATGCATGTCTCTACACTCTTTGGTGTGTGTGTGTGTGTGTGTGTGTGTGTGTGTGTGTGTGTGTGTGTGTGTGTGTGTGTGTGTGTGTGTGTGTGTGTGTGTGTGTGTGTGTGTGTGTGTGTGGTTATCTTGCCTAAGCAGAGTTCACTCTGACAGGGAATCGAACTGCCTGCTCGTGTCTCACTCTGCTTTGTTGCTCATCACATCATCAAAACTGACAGCTGCCGTCAAATAGTGTGGCTTCCTTCTCCCCTCTCACACACACCCTGCCCTCCGGTCTTCTCTCCTGCTCAAACACACTCTTATTGCTTCCTCTGTTTCATTCCATCCTTCCACCAGACACCTCATTTTTTTGAGACAGTAAGTTGTTTTCACAGAGTCAAAATCCACACAATGTAAAAGTAAAGGTTCAAAATATCGATTGAAATATCCAATGTTCTGTCTCTGTTTGTATCTGTTTGGGTCCAATGCACTTTGGATCAGGTCTAATTATTCTCAGGGTCTTTACACACATGGGGTTTCACTGGCCTTGGATCTGTTTTGGAAAGGTCATCTTTAATAAGAATAATTCTTTGCACTGGGTTTTGGTAGGTTTTTTTCGCAGGTGAAAACCTCTAATCTGCAAAGACCACTATAGTAATGTTTAATTGAATGAATACAAACCACAATTAGCTAAAAACCATAGACTGCAAGTGTATCAGACGTGTTTTTCACTTGTACGTCACACACACATAGCCTGTATATAAGAAGTGGACGTAGTCATCGTGACGTCACCCATTGGTTTGTGGACTGACGTTTTGAAGCCTTGAGTTCGGCAATTTGGATTATAAATTAAGGTATACATAAATACATATATAATATAAATGAAGTGAGAATAAGAGTCATTCTCTCATAGACTTCAATACAATCAGACTTCTTTTTGCAACCGGAGGAGTCGCCCCCTGCTGGTCAAGAGAATGGAAGTTTAAGACACATCTGCATTGACTTCCCTTGGCAGAAATGGAGGTTGCCGCCTGGTCACACACAGCAGACCATTTAATTTCTGAGCTCCGCCTCGCGGGTGTAACCGCGTCTCAAAGCGTTTATTTAGTCTTCAAGTCTTCTTTGCAAAATGTTTTCCCCCACTGTCTCTCTGGCTGCAGAGCATCAGCTGACAGACGGCGATGCATTCAGCTGTGTTATCATTTGCGTCCCCTACCGGTCAAGAGTAGTGAGAATTAACATTTATTTTTACAATGAACATTTCAAACGTTGAAGGCACTTACAAATGACAAGGTAGAGCAAAATGTAAACCATACGAGTGGGCAGAAATTAAATGGCAGTACAAAACTAAATAAAAATAACAATAACAAATAAAAGGTGTTTTGAGAAAGTGTGAATGCACTACAACAACAAAAAGTCGGTCACCTGAAATATTATGCAGTTTGCTGCAACAGTATGTGAGATTTGCCGTGGACAGACACAGAGATGCACTCTCACGCACACACATATCCTGCGATGATCCTCCTGGCGATGTGACAGATGTGAACAGAATGAACCGTTGCCCCAAGCAGTACATTTGAGAATCATTGCTCCATTAGCATCAACCGCTAACGGCCAAAGCTTGCACCGCTTCTCACGTCTCCGAAACCTAAACGTTGTACACATACTGCTGGAAACCGCTCCACTTACTGGAGTGATGGCGGTATCCAAAGTCTGCTGAGGATAAACCTGCTCTAAATAAGCTAAGATCTCTAATTTTACAATAACCAAATTTACACTTTATCTTCCTCATCAAAAGTCAGCTGATGTTTGTGCAAAACAGAAACTTTCAATAGTAAGTAAGTAAAATGTATTCATAAAGCGCTTTTTACAGACATATGTCACAAAGTGCTTAACAGGGCATAATTACAAACATAAAAAACACAATGTGACCATAGGGCCAATAATTTACACACACAAAAAATACAAAATAATAGCTAAAGCAGCACAGCTTTCCAAGGTGCAGATGTGATTACATTTGTCATCAAGTATCTCTCATTTTTTTATTTTCTCTGTGCCATAAACCGATCCAATACCAATCCCCACGGTGCTCTTTCTTTTGTGTTAATATTCCCGTGGTTATGTCACCCGACGGTGCAGAGATATATCAAGAACTGTATGCGAGTGCATGCATATATCCACGCGGCATATTGCAGTCATCTGTCTTGTGTATGATCCAGTAATTATGATCCTACAGACTGCCAGAGAGAGGGAGAGAGAGGTAGGGAGGGTCCACCGGAGGGCATGAAATATAACCAACATGAGACTGAAAGTAAGAGCTGGATAAGCAGCGATACAAGGGGAAAGAAAAGAGAGGTGGTATGAGTGATGATAGAGAGACATAGAGGCGATGAGACGGACAGAGGAAGAGAAAAAGCCTTCTTTCACCTTATTTCCTCTTGAATTACAAGTTCCTCTCCCGTATCTTCCTCCAGTCTTCACTGTAATAATTCCAGTCTTGACATTAGAATATGAATCACTTCCACCGTTCGGTTGAGCTGTTAATATTCTCTCCTTCCCTCTCCCAAAACGTCTCTCTACGTTTGAGTGTATGATCTGCACATTCATAATTAAATATTTAAATCCAATATGCTTTTCTTTTTTTCAGCTGCACCATTCATTTTAAAAATAAAACACACTTTTCGCATTAATTATGAAAGAGCTCCATCGACATGAAATATTCAACATGTCTTGTACATCATATTGTACGCATTTTGAAACCGTGAAATCGTTGGATTTTTTTAACTAAATGTCCATTTAATCAAACCAAAGATGATATTGTCTGACTTCCATCACCAGCTAATGAGAACAAACATGTAGAAGTGTAAAGCCTAAATTATACTAAATAATACACGCACAGCTTTCATAGAGGACACTATCCACACTGCACAGCTGTTAGGCTCCACAGGATGTACGCTTTCAGCTGGAACACCTTTTACACCTTGCAGCCTGTTGTGGAGTACTTGTGGCCTCTCTCCGACATCGCCCGAGCCCCTCACCGCTGCTGAGAGGCCTGTCTCTGGTGAGTCCGCTCAATAACAGCTCCTGGCTCAAACAGTGTGAGAATCCTGGTCTTCTAGAGTTCAACGTCTAGGAACTACAACGAATAGCAACTAGAAAGTTGGACTTCCACGGTTGGGGGATTGTTTCCATCCAAATCGGAGAAAATGTGAAATCAATTCAATCAACTAGGGTTCTTCGATTAGTCTCACCAAGGTGTAGAGATTACATAAAAGCCTGTTTCTAGTCTTCTGAACACTCAAAACGCTTTACACTACATTCAGCTATTCACACGCACATTAATACACTGATGGCACGGGGATTCATTTGGGGTTCAGTATCTTGCTAAAGGACACTTCAACATGCGGGCTGGAGAAGCCTGTGATCGAACCACCGATCTTACTATTAGTGGACGAGAGATAGAGCGGGTTTGGCCTCTTTATTTATGGTCTCTCATAACTAAAGAGCCCAAACTTTTCTCTAACCTTTAGACATTTATTGACAATTAATTGATTGTTCTCCCTTAAAATGGCTTTAATTAATGCTGTTTTTCATCTGCCAAATAGTTGTTAATTGATTTTCCTGATAGGCATGGCAAAGATCATAACCAACATACCAACAGCAGTTGAAAGCACCATAAAAAACTAGTAAGTGGACTTCTGAGTTGAGATCACTTTGTCAAAAAGGAGCCAGATCAGTTAAGGCTCATTTTCTAATATGGGTATTTGCACAGTTATGAGACTGTTTTTCTTGTTAACTTAAATAATTTTGTTTGTGTCTTCTTTTAAATTTGGATTTGAAAATCCAATCGACCCAATTGAACCGTGCCCTGAATTGAAACAATGAACCCCAGTTGTCATTACCGGGCTGTTCAGCAGCCAACATTAGTGTGGTTTCACTCGGCAGCTTCCAGCGGCCAACAATGCCGGGCAGCAGGTGTGAATGTTTGGCTGCGTTAATGTCAAACAGGGTAGCTTCAGGAAATGAAATGCGAGATGAGGCCCAGCATGCATCAGCAAAGAGAGAGAGCGGACCACACGTGTTTGAATTCAAAATAAGTCTGACCTAATTTAACATTTGAAAAGCAGCACAGTTCCTAAGTGAGACACCCATAGTATACAAACACTTGAATTGCATCGCATTGATTTTTAAAAAGATTCTGTGGTCCATTTGAGCCGATTGAAGCCAGACAAAAGGTCAGGGGATTCCCCAGAATCATTCTAAATTTCCCATGAATTTCCCATGTCAATGTTTTTAGTAATCGTTGAACTATGACTACCATCCTCAGGCCCTTTTATATGAGCAAACATTAATTTGTGATCATTTATGTAATGTTCAGACAGGACTGCATAGGGAGATAAGTGCCACTACTCAAATATTACTGTAAAATGACTCAGTTTGAGCTCTGACCCCCCTTAGGGTTTCTTATAATGTTCTTGTATCTCATTTCAACTTTAGCGGATCCTAATCTCTCTTTCCCTCTGGCACCTCTGCTCTTCCTAACCTGAACGTGAACCCTGGAGCCTGGCACACACGGTAGTCAATCCCCGGTTCAGGATGCCTCCTCTCCAGTGTCTGCATTCAAAAATTGGCCTAGATTAGATTATCATTTATTATTGAATATGTTCAATTTACCCTTATGTTCAACATTTAGAGAAAATTAGGTTTCAGGTAGAGTTTTAGACAAGTGAATTGCACCCTCTGTTTGAATCCATGAACATCAATGAAGACTAATGACCAAATCACGCAGATTTTCTCATTTCTCCGTTTGTACATCCTTGCCTCCTCTCCTCTCGTCTTAGTCCCTCCCACCTGAGATGCGAGCAGAGAGGCAACGGGCAATTACCAAAGTAAAAGAGACATATGTGCTTCAGAGCACATATGTCTCTTATACCTCCCAGTACTCAATCAAAGGTGTCCTCCAAGAACTCCAAAGCCCCAACACTCAAATATTTCAACTTCTATATTTGACTCATGTAGGAATAGAAAACAAGACGCTGTGGCTTAGTGAGCAGCCTCCTATGCATTGGAGCTATGAACTGACCATGAACACTTTGGTCCAGTGGTCTTACAGATTCAAACAGACTTACCCCTCCCAAAGGAAGTAAGCATTTTTAGGATTAGCAACTGTTATATGATGACTGAATTTCAATTTACAAAAGTCTGTATTACCACAACACGTTCCCATTAATTATGTCAGGTCCTGGTCAATGTTGGGGACTAAGTGCCAGCAGCCCTGTCAGACTTGTGGTGGTTTCAGTGGTACTTAATGGCACTCTGTAAAGGGTGTGATGTGTCAGTGTAAATGGACTCAGACAGACAGCAGGTAGTGTAAAATTGTTTTAGGGGCTCTGGGGACAGAGCCGGTCACTGCAGTTTCTACTAACACGCCGCTGCACTCACCCACTCAGTTCTGTCATTATCAGCTCCACACACCCACAACAGGCTCAACTCCGCCGAGGTTCATGCATCTTTACCCCATTCGCTCAATGCTACCCTTAGACAACCTCCTCCTCGCTCTAAACCTCAACTTTAAGTCACCGTCTCTCTGTTTTCTCCAAACATACATCGACAGTTTCTTTTTTAGATTGGAGAAAACACGTGACTCGTCTCAGCACTCTCATCATCCCATTCCCCCATCTTCTCTGACCTTTTTTGTCCTCGTGTTTCAATTTCTATGATTAATTTGTCCCTTATCTAGATTCACTTCACAGCTCCAAGACTGACGCCCCGTACAGAATTTATAAAACTCTGTCTCTTGTCCTCTTTGCTAGGCAGCTTCTGTTCCTCAGCATTCATGGTCCCTCTGTTAAAGTAGAACAGAGCGGAGCATAAACTGTCTTTCACCTCCTCAACTAAATGTTCACTGGACTCTTATTCGTCCTCCCTCAAGAAAAACTATTTTCACAGAATCCTCTGGTTTCACAACAATTTTGCAAATACTTCTCTACTGTTCATTTTCTCTTCTGTTGCTTCTCTACAATGCCATCAAAATGTGTTCTTCATCCTTCCACCTCCCCCTCCTCATCATCAGTGTGAGGTCCCAGCTGACCATTCACAAACAACCTTTGGCCTTACTGAGTTTGCAAAGTTGCTAAAAGGTTGTCCTCAATCTGGGTCAGGTCCTCTGTGGATAGCAGTTTAAAACAGTTTAACACACACTTCAGCTTCTCTTGCACTGACACAAGGGCCGGCTATATGAGGGGTCTTTTACACTTTCAGTTGGTTATTCTGTTAAATACGACGAATCCTCTGGTGTCAAGCTTAAGACACCAGAGGATTCGAGCTTGGTTGGCCCAGTGGTCTCCGCAAACAGCAACTGAGCTGCAGTTGCAGTTTGGGAGACTATGGAGAGGGACTTTTGGTTGGCGTTCTGGCAAACTATTAAGTGACTCAGAAAGGGAAAACGGCTTGGCTCAGGCTGCGTTCAGCAGGAGAGGAGATGTGCGGACCAGGACTGGAGATATTGTCAGGCGAGGGAAAAAAAGAGTTGGAAGACTTGGGGTGGAAAAGCAGGGTTACGATATTGTAACCCTAGTCCAATCACAAGCATGCATTTGCTCACTGAAACTTGGCATAAAATTAGCCGAGCAATGTCTTCCCGAATAGGTGTGGACTATAGCTATGCTACACCCTCTGCAACAAGTGGCATAGGAACGGCAAGAAGACACTTATCGTGTCTTCTTGCCGTGACGTCGGCACTGGGCTTCCTCATCAGGCTGACAGATAACCTGAGGCAGTGGCGGAACATCCTTGACCTCGACGGCGTCGAGAGCTCCGTCTCGCTCTCATTGCAGCGGAGCATCACACTGACGTGTCGGAAATAAACCAACCACTGCTGCCGTTGAATCTTGGGCAGTGCTCGGCAGGCCGGTGGCTGCATGTTCCCTGCTGAGGCCCTCAAAGCAGGCATTGTAAAGATCCGTCCTTGCAAAAAGGCCAAGACAAGACAGGAACGGACAAGATTCTTGAAGCTGCTAATTCATCTGTGGATATCAGTCAGTGAGCAAATCGCTGTTCGCTGAAGAGAAAAGGGTAGCTAAAGCCCCAGTCCCACCGGAAGCCGGATATACTACGGATGTCCCCGGATACACTACGGATCAGATCCGGGGTCATCCGGGAGTGGAACCGTAGTCAGTCCGGGACGATCCGTGATGAACCGTGGCCATCCGTGGCGTATCCAGGAAGACGAGCGGCTCGCTGGACGTACAACTAACATCCGGGGTGATCCATGGCCATCTGGGAATAGAGAGGGGGGCGGCGTTGAACCGTAGTGCATCTGGGTTGAAATCGTAGGACCGGGATGAACCGTAGCGTAACCGTAGTATAACCGTGTTAATCCGGGATGAAACGGGAGCTAGTTGACACCCCGGATCTCACCTCTTTTTATCCGGGGTGATACGGGGTGATCCGGGGACATCCGTAGTATATCCGGCTTTCGGTGGGACTAGGGCATTAGCAGCGGGATGTGCTGCCATATATACTGTGAGGTTGGGTAAAACAATCTCTTACCCTCAGAACAAACCAACTAAATGAGTTGTGTGCTTTCCAGCCCCGAGGAGGAGAGCGGTTTTCACAACCAGTGGTGTCTGGTAACGGATGACTGTAAGAATGCAGCACAAGAGGTGGAAGCTAGCCCAGTATATTAGAGCTTAGAGGAGAAGACAGAATGACAGGCACATGGGTTTGGAGGCCATCCAGTCTGTGCATATCGGTGTGTGTGTGTGTGTGTGTGTGTGTGTGTGTGTGTGTGTGTGTGAATGCATGACTAAGCTTATCCCTTGTGCAAAGATGGTGAAGTGTCTTGGCTTTGGATGACATGGCTACAGACCACAGGCTGCTGCAGTGTGACATCTCCATCCAGAATCTACCTCCCAGCTGCACCACATGGAGCCAAAGTCATCCCGGTCCAATGTGTTTTCTCCCAGCTGTACCATCGGGGGCCAAAGTCATCACAATCCAATATGGGCCTTCTGGAGGCAGCATCTAACGCCAGACATATCAAAACACAACTTGTACTCTGAGCTCGGCTATCTTAAAAAAGACACTTCTATCCAGTGATTACCCTCCAGCCGTCTCTCTGTACGCCAACAAACATGAATAAAAACATATTCTTCTCAGAGAAGCACACATAAAGTGTAATATAATGAAAGTCATTACCCTCCAGTCGTTTCATCCAAAACACATAACAACTATCATCCCAGTTGGGCCATCCAAAGCAAGAAACGCACTATTACAGTAATTACCAACCAGCCGTTTCATCTAAAGCCAAATGCGCCGCTAGCTGACGTTCCCACCTCAGTTCCACCATCTGACAACAAAGACAATATTGATGTGGTCACACCTGAAGCTAAAGCCATTGTGGTCCAACATGAATGTATGTTTTCTGCCTCTTATCTATCGTCTTATTATTTTGCCTCTCTGTCTTTCTCTCTTTTATGCTTTACTGTCCGCAGTAAACAGTGAAGAGACTGCACCCTCTGGATTTCAAACATGTGGGTCAGCCATCTGCACACCATCGTCCCAGGTGTGACATGAGGCAATTCAACCCAGAGCCAAATACATATTCTGTCAGTAAGACTTCATTCGGTAACACTTTATAATAACTACACACTATGAAGCATTAGTTAAGCATGAGTAAACACTTAATTCATCATTTATAAAGCATTGTTCCTACATTAATAATTCATTAGTATTCAGTTCATAACAGTTATAAATGTTTTATTCTTGATTAATAAGCTCGTCTATTATGTGTTTCATTATTGTGTTTTCATACTTTATGAATGATGGATTCCCCATTTGTAAATTAAGTATTATATATTTTACAAACCAATAATTAAGAAGTTGTAGATGATTAATAAGATCATTTATAAAGTGTTAGTAAATGATTTATAACTTATTTAGATGTACATTATTCATGCATTTATATATATATAATGATTTAGATATGCACTAATGGTTAGGGACTATGTTAATATATGCTTTATAAACGCGTATTAATACTGCAATTCATGATTAATTAATGATTTATTAAGGTAGCTACTAGTCCTTAGTAAAGTATTTTGTGTGAGCTCATCTAAAGTGAAGACTATTTATGTCTTATAAAGCATTTATAAATGACATTGAAAGGCCAGCAGTGCCTCAAAACCCATAGCTTTTGAACAGAAAAGGCAAATAGACACAACACAAAGTGATCAAGAACATATCAATATTTATTGCAAGATGCAAACAATATACTGTTAAATACAAACCTCTCAGGCATTCATTCATGTAAGAAACAAACAGACATTCTCCTTCAGGAGAACATGGCTGGATATAACACATTTGTAAATATACAACTGGAGCTAACCAGGAGCTTTGCATATTAGTTTACATTTACTTATTTAACTATTCATTTTAACCAAGCATATCGATCTCCACTGTTCGCACTTTTCTTCAGTTGCATGTCCCGATGGCAGCCGGCCGAATCTGCTCATTGTTTGCAATAAGCGAAATAAGTGAAATCGAGTGAAATCCCGCTTTCCAAACGTCATCAATGTGGGACGGACAAAGGAAAAGGCCGCTTCATACGTCATCAACGTGGGACAAACGTTTCGCTCAGGAACTGATACGGAAGTGCACTGACGCGGTGGTAAACTCCGACCTAAGTTGAAAGGGCGCGCGGACCTCTGCCAGAAAGAATGACTGCTGACGGGCCTCCAATGCCCGTCTGTTTGTTTCTTAGTTTGCTGGCACGTAACGTTACACATTATGGAGGATGAGTATCCAGCTAGCCTTCCAGCTAGCACTAGAGGTCCTGAGACAGGCGCACGCTAACGCGTCACCTCCGTTGTAAATAGAGCGATCCAGGTGACAGATGGCTAACTAGCTGTTATATGTGGAGTGGATGTGAATGAGATCGATATGCTTGGTATGAAATTAATAATTAAATAAGTAAATATAAACTAATATGCAAAGCTCCTGGTTAGCTCCAGTTGTATATTTACAAATGTGTTATATCCAGCCATGTTCTCCTGAAGGAGAATGTCTGTTTGTGTCACAGTTTAGGCTTTGCCCCTGTGTTCCTGTGTCTGTGTGTATGTTTCCCCTGATTGCACTCATCCTACTCACCTGCCCAGTCCACCCAGCTGCCTTCATTTTCCTAACCACCCCACACATATATATACTCCCCTGCTTTCCCTGGGCTGGTTGTGAGATCGTCCTTAATTCGTCCCCCTGTCTGCTCCATGTTCCAGCATTTGCTCATGGTTTGCCTTTTTGTCACTTTGCCTTTTTGTCACTTTGCCTTTTTGTTAGTTTTTGCTCGCTCCCGGTTGGAGTTGTTTTAAGTTCCTGTTTTTTGGACTGCTTGGTGCTCATTAAATAACCCAGCATACTACTCAACCTCGTCTCCCGTGTCTGTCTGTGCTTGAGTCTCCGTTCTGCCCCTCGGACGTGACAGAACGATCTCACCATGCAAGACTCAGCAGACCAGTTTTGGGGAACCCGCTTGGCCAGGGGTGGGCCTCTGAGCGTGCAGAAGGCTAACTGCGAGCTAAGCCGCCTTTCCACCCCTAAGAGGACCATGGCAGACTCTGCAGACCACTGGTTGGTGCACGTTGCACCACACCCGTCTGTCCAGTTTTGGGGAACCCACTTGGCCAGGGGAGGGCCCCTGAGCTTACAGAAGGCTAACCTCGAGCTAAGCTGCCTTTTCACTCCTAAGAGGCAGAGACGGAGGAAGGGTCAGACTCCCGTTCCCACTGGGCCGCAGCAATCCCCCGTTCCCGCTGGGCCGCAGCGTTCCCCCGTTCCCGCTGGGCCGCAGCGATCCCCCGTTCCCGCTGGGCCGCAGCGATCCCCCTTTCCCGCTGGGCCGCAGCGATCCCCCTTTCCCGCTGGGCCGCAGCGATCCCCCTTTCCCGCTGGGCCGCAGCGATCCCCCTTTCCCGCTGGGCCGCAGCGATCCCCCGTTCCCGCTGGGCCGCAGCGATCCCCCTTTCCCGCTGGGCCGCAGCGATCCCCCGTTCCCGCTGGGCCGCAGCGATCCCCCGTTCCCGCTGGGCCGCAGCGATCCCCCGTTCCCGCTGGGCCGCAGCGATCCCCCTTTCCCGCTGGGCCGCAGCGTTCCCCCGTTCCCGTCTCTACTAGGCCGCAGCCGACTCCAGCTCCCCGTGTCCTGTCGGCGGTCCGGCCGAATCCAGCTCCCCGTGTCCTGTCGGCGGTCCGGCCGACTCCAGCTCCCCGTGTCCTGTCGGCGGTCCGGCCGACTCCAGCTCCCCGTGTCCTGTCGGCGGTCCGGCCGACTCCAGCTCCCCGTGTCCTGTCGGCGTTCCGGCCGACTCCAGCTCCCCGTGTCCTGTCGGCGGTCCGGCCGACTCCAGCTGTCTTCTCAGCGCCGCAGCAATCTCCGGTTCCTGCCGCTGCCGCCTCCGTGCCGCAGCGACCATCGGTTCCTGACCCCCAGCCTCTGGAGCCCTGTTCCCCGGCTGACCCCCAGCCTCTGGAGACCTGTTCCCCGGCTGACCCCCAGCCTCTGGAGACCTGTTCCCCGGCTGACCCCCAGCCTCTGGAGACCTGTTCCCCGGCTGACCCCCAGCCTCTGGAGACCTGTTCCCCGGCTGACCCCCAGCCTCTGGAGACCTGTTCCCCGGCTGACCCCCAGCCTCTGGAGGCCTGTTCCCCGGCTGAGCCCCAGTCTCCCCAGTCCGGCTCCCCTGAGCCCCAGTCTCCCCAGTCCGGCTCCCCTGAGCCCCAGTCTCCCCAGTCCGGCTCCCCTGAGCCCCGGCCCCCCCAGTCCGGCTCCCCTGAGCCCCAGTCTCCCCAGTCCGGCTCCCCTGAGCCCCGGCCCCCCCAGTCCGGCTCCCCTGAGCCCCGGCCCCCCCAGTCCGGCTCCCCTGAGCCCCGGCCCCCCCAGTCCGGCTCCCCTGAGCCCCGGCCCGAGCTGCAGTGTTCCCAGTCCGACCCACCCGAGATCCTGGGTCCAGAGCCCTTCTGCCCGTCGGGCCGTCCGCCTGAGCTCCTGGGCCCTGAGCAACTCCGCCAGTCAGGTCGCCCGCCTGAGCTCCTGGGCCCTGAGCAACTCCGCCAGTCAGGTCGCCCGCCTGAGCTCCTGGGCCCTGAGCAACTCCGCCAGTCAGGTCGCCCACCCGAGGTCCTGCGTCCGGATCCCTCCTTCCCGTCCGACCGCCCTCCTGCCCGTCCCCCAGAGCCCTGTGGCAGGTTGGATCCAGCCGTCCCTCCTCCGGACCCCCTCCACCCACCCTATTCGGTGTTGAGCCGTCCCTCCTCCGGACCCCCTCCGCCCACCCTATTCGATGTTGAGCCGTCCCTCCTCCGGACCCCCTCCGCCCGCCCCTTTTTGTGTTTTCTGGACTTTGGACGTCTAGTATCCGTCCCTTGAGGGGGGGGTACTGTCACAGTTTAGGCTTTGCCCCTGTGTTCCTGTGTCTGTGTGTATGTTTCCCCTGATTGCACTCATCCTACTCACCTGCCCAGTCCACCCAGCTGCCTTCATTTTCCTAACCACCCCACACATATATATACTCCCCTGCTTTCCCTGGGCTGGTTGTGAGATCGTCCTTAATTCGTCCCCCTGTCTGCTCCATGTTCCAGCATTTGCTCATGGTTTGCCTTTTTGTCACTTTGCCTTTTTGTCACTTTGCCTTTTTGTTAGTTTTTGCTCGCTCCCGGTTGGAGTTGTTTTAAGTTCCTGTTTTTTGGACTGCTTGGTGCTCATTAAATAACCCAGCATACTACTCAACCTCGTCTCCCGTGTCTGTCTGCGCTTGAGTCTCCGTTCTGCCCCTCGGACGTGACAGTTTGTTTCTTACATGAATGAATGGCTGAGAGGTTTGTATTTAACAGTATATTGTTTGCATCTTGCAATAAATATTGATATGTTCTTTATCACTTTGTGTCTATTTGCCTTTTCTGTTAAAAAACTATGGGTTTTGAGGCACTGCTGGCCTTTCAATGTCATTAATAAATGCTTTGTAAGGCATAAATAGTCCCCACTTTAGATGAGGTCACACTTTACTAACGAGTAGTAACTACCTTAATAAATCATGAATTACAGTATTAATACGCATTTATAAAGCATATATTAAAACCTCTTTAAACTGAGAGCCCCCCGACAGGGGGGATACTGGTACCGACTGGTGCCGACTGGTACCGAAGAAAGCCAAATCATAAAACGATGTCCTCAAACTCCTTTTAGATTCCTGTTTCGCCTTTTGTCATCCGTTTACAGTCTAATAAAGTTGTGAAAAAAGGAAGGGGGGGGTCAAATGAGCTCGGGGGACCACATTCCAGCGAGGCAGCTTCGGGCGTTTACGCACGGGTCCGCCGGCTTAGATCGGCATTTTTCGGAAAACTAAAGACTTCCTGAAAATTCCGTTGACGCCAGTCAATTGGCCACATCCAGACACGTGCATAGACGTTTCATATGAAGAAATCGACCAATTAGGGGCTCTACACTGGCCCAATACACAACCACTATGGCGC
This sequence comes from Leptoclinus maculatus, assembly GCA_032191485.1. Lineage (NCBI taxonomy): Eukaryota > Metazoa > Chordata > Actinopteri > Perciformes > Stichaeidae > Leptoclinus > Leptoclinus maculatus. The sequence continues at coordinate 289,374 of JAVDOI010000033.1, forward strand.
AATTCTCCCGTAGGTCGGCGGTCCTGAGACGCCGAGACGGTTCTAGCTCTCCAAAATGATTTCTAACTGCTGTATGTGATAGATTGTGCATGTACAAGGATAAAGGAAGTTAAATATATAGTTATTTAGCTTATAAAAGTACAATGGAACAGCTGGAGAGGCTGTTTCTCACATGGCGACCTCTCGTGACCTCTCGTGACCTCTCATAACGTTTATGTCTCTAACTCTGGCCTACTTCACTCTATTTACTCCAATTCTTTTGTGGGTGACTACTGCTGTCGTGTTCTATGATTGTGTGTGGTTTATAGGCTTCACTGAGCCTCATTTAATATTTAGCTTATGCTTTTTCACCATACGAATTTGACATTTTTCAAAGTGGAGCTGTGTTCCATCTTCATCAGCTATTAACCAGTAACATATACACAATATGTACACAATTCATATGAGCAAACCCTCCTCAGTGTTATAAATCCATTGAACATTTTCAAATAGACCTTGTAGTTAGAGAGTAAGGCCCCTTTGAGTATGGGTATAGTATTTTCGAGAATAAGCCAAAAAAACGTCCCTAACCATTAGTGCATATCTAAATCATTATATATATAAATGCATGAATAATGTACATCTAAATAAGTTATTAATCATTTACTAACACTTTATAAATGATCTTATTAATCATCTACAACTCCTTTATAATTGGTTCGTAAAATATATAATACTTCATTTACAAATGGGGAATCCATCATTTATAAAGTATGAAAACACAATAATGAAACACATAGACGAGCTTATTAATCAAGAATAAAACATTTATAACTGTTATGAACTGCATACTAATGAGTGTTAATGTAGGAACAATGCTTTATAAATGATGAATTAAGTGTTTACTCATACTTAACTAATGCTTCATAGTGTGTAGTTATTATAAAGTGTTACCCTTCATTCTGTAGGTCAGTCAAAGAGAGAGGGTGTGTGATACTCTCGTTCTCTTACATAAAGGGCTCATTATTTTTTGGTTCAACATTTTTCCCTTTCAAATTGATAAGATCTGAAAAACGGATGTTAAAACAATAATTGTAACATTGACGAAGCTTATCTGATGTAAGAACCCAGTAGATGCTTAAAACCTTTTGAACCCTAGGCCTTTTTTTGGCTTCTGCTCGAAAATACTATACCCATACTCAAAGGGGCCTTACTCTCTAACTACAAGGTCTATTTGAATAATTTTGATGTTATAATAAACAATAAACACTTGTGAGATTTGTTCAGATGTGTAAATATCAGTATATATGTTACTGGTTAATAGTAAATGAAGATGGCACACAGCTCAAACTGAAAAGTGTCAATTCCGCCTGACTAAAAAGCACTTTCAGGATGATTATCTCTTTGGAATGATGCAGACGAAGGTCTAAACCTCTCCCAAACATAGCACAACATGTGAACAGTCTTCTCTGGAAAGTTTGACTTTGATAAAGTGAAGCAGAACAACATTAGAAAGGTTTTAGTACAGAGCATTTAGGCGAGATTTCCAAAATGTGCATTTGGGCACATTTTGGCACCATGTGTGCCATTTGACTTTTCTCATGTACCAAACTAAATATTTCACTTTTATATTACTAATGGTGTTCAATACATCCTAATATAGCAGAATTAGGATGAATTTGGCTTTTTTTTTTTTTTGGAAAATTCAACCAGACCTATATATTTTCCCATTCAAAAAACACACAAATCAACTGAATGTTGAATTCAAACACATTTATTTGTAACAAACTAAAAACACAGGTAAAACCAATAAACTATTTACACAATTGTCCATTGTCTGTACACCAAAAAAAAAATTTGTCTGTACACAAAAAAAAGAAAGAAAATTGTCTGTACACAAAAAAAAAAAGAAGAAAAGGGGAGGAGTGTCTGGGTGGGGTCCATCCATCAGACATTTTCACTGTGCCACAGCTGGAAGCAGTTCTTCTTTGAGGTGAGGCAGAGAGGAAACTTACACTTACTGCAATAAAAGGACGTCTTCACCCTCGGCGTTCCAGCATCGTGGCACCTCTTGCAATGCTTCCTGGCCTCATTCGCAAAAATCATGGGCATGCAGGTAGTGGTGGGGGGTGGGGGTCGGAGAGCAGGGGCTGCTGAACCCTCACCAAACTCCAGCAACTCCTTGGCCAACTGCTCCCTGAAGACCTTGTGGGTGAAGGGCTTCGTCTGGGTGGGGTCGTGCCTCAACTTGAAAAGCTCTTTGTGCAGGAGGTAACTGTTCACCACAGCGATGTCCATGAAGTGGTAAAAGAAAGTCTTGTACCACTTCATCGTCTTGTGGCGGACGCTGTACGAGCCGATCAGTGAGTCCGACAAATCCACTCCCCCCATGCTACGGTTGTAGTCCACGATGCTGTCCGGAACTGCTATTGCCTTCTGTTGCCAGACCCCAGCCTCCTTCAGCTTTCTCTTCACCGTCTGTCCACTGTAAGCCTGATGTATTGTGGAACACATCGTGACCTCTCTGCTGTCCATCCACTTCACAAAGAGGAGTCTGCCACTTTGGATCCATCGCATGGTTCCCCTCACAGCCTTTCTGGGCAGGTCGTTGTTCTGGGTCTTGGGGAAGCCAATGCGATTTTTTCTGATGGTCCCACAACAGCCAATGTGCTTTTTTAACAGATCAGTGAAGAGAGCAGGGCTGCTATAAAAATTGTCTGTGTACAAATGGTAGCCGCTACCGAGGAGAGGAAAAGGCAAAAGGTCCATCACCGCTGAGTAACTCAGCCCCTGGCCTGTGGTGGACTCACTTTTGCCCTGGTAGACAAAAAAGTTCCATGTGTAGCCTATTGACGAGTCAGCCAGCACATACAGTTTATAACCCCACTTTGTGGGCTTGTCCTTCATGTACTGCTTGATGCTCATTCGGGCTTTGCTGGCGACCATCCGCTCATCAATGGACACGTTCTGACGCGGCTGGAAATGGGCTTTGCAGGCGGTCACCATGTCTGTGTAGAGCGGCTTGATCTTGAACAGGCGGTCGTACTCAGCAGTGTTCCTTTTTTTTTCATTCTCCTCGTCCTCTTTTGGGTCGCTGAGGTGGAGTGACCACACAATGGATTCAAACCGGCCCCGTGACATGTTGTCACCGGGGAACTGGAAACTGTACGGCCACATCTTCCTCCAGTAATCAGACCTCTGGTGGACCGTCACAAGGCCAGTGAAGAGGATGATGGAGAGGAAGATGTAAAAGTCTTTGACCGTGAGCACTTCCCACTTCAACTTCATTCCAGCTTTTTTTTTTTTTTCAGCGTTGGTATTTGTATTGTCAATTAGTTTCCGGACAACAGACGTTGAAAAGAAAAGCTGGAAGAGGCTGATAGGAGACCATGCTGCGGTGGTGTCGAAGGTGGGTCCTGGGGTCCTGGCCGGCGTGAACCTGAGAGGGTCAGGTTTGATGCACTCCTCCTCCCGGTTATGCCACCTGTCCTCCTCACTTGTAGATGCCACTTTTTTTTTTCCCTTGCCACGCTTGGTAGCTGGAGCAGAAGCTCCCAGAGAGGAGCGTTCTCTCCGCAGAGTGGTCGGGGGAGGAGGTGCTGATGGGCATGGCTGAGGTGTGAAAGGCCGGGGGTGTAGAGCAGCGGGGGGAGGTGCTGCTGGGCCGGGCTGAGATGTGAATGACCGGGGGTGTAGAGCAGCGGGGGGAGGTGCTGATGGGCCTGGCTTAGGTGTGAAAGGCCAGGTGTGTAGAGCAGCGGGGGGAGGTGCTGGTGGGCCTGGCTGTGGGGCCCTTGATGGTCCTGGGACACTAGCACTGGGAGGCTCATAGTCTTCATCACTGTAAACCAGAATGTGGAAGAAAAACAAATGTATTCATTAGTAATATGTAAACATAAATGCAATGAACTTGGTCAAAATAAACACACTGTGCAGTGGAACACACACACAAAGACACACACAAAGATAAAGACACAAAGACACACACACACACACACACACACACAAAGACACACACACAGACACAAAGACACACACACACACACACACACACACAAAGACACACAGACACACACACACACACTATACAATCCGACCATAAAACTTTTGCCCTGAGAAAGATATAGAAAATTCGACATCAACAAATCGATAAAATATAATATTTATAAGACAATTCATACCTTTCCGATGATGATGGAGGACGGTAATCTGAGTCACGGGTGTCCTGCGCGTTATGGACCAGGTCGCTATCGTCCGACGACGAATCTTCCGGACACAGATCATTGCCAGGATCCAGAGTCAGCATTTCCAAAACCTCTACCGTGGTGTACATTTTCTTCGGTCCTGGCTTAGACATCTTTGGCGAAATGACTAAAAAAACTGACTCGAAAAGTACTGGAAATAGTATACACACGACTCACCTGTGCGCTGAAGAGCTCCTGCGTAAAAAGTGAGTGTGTGCTGTGAGAGCTGCATGTGTTGCGCATGAGCTTATCTCTGTGAAAGTTTGGTCGATTTACATAGTTGAGCCCTCCTTCGATGCCTTAGAACCAATCGAATTGATTTCTTGACACGTAGATAAGATGGACAGCTCTGTTAGCCAGTCAAAATGAATAATTGCGAAGAGTAGGATCTGATTTGCTGGTAGTAAAATCCTCCCCCCTGCTCATGTGTTGACGTCATAATGTCCATTTTAACACGGGTAGATAGATAATGGTTAGGCGAGCACATGTTACAATGGGATTATCATCATTTTCCAACGTTTTCGCCCAGAAAAGCACCTCAAGGTGAGTAGTGGTTCAGATTTTTCGCAGTGTTGGAGTGTGGCTTGTGAATGCAACGTTTGAACGGTTTGGAGCACAGGAATGTGGATAACATCGCCGGCTCCGGGGTGGAAAGCTAATGCTAGTTCATGCTCTGTTTTTCTCTGTGGCAGCTAGCTTTCGAGTCGAAAAATCGAATTGGAGACCACAGATCGCTGAATCTTGGTCAGATTTTTGGCAGATATTGTAGTACTTTATGGCGATTATGTACAGTTGTGTTTAGTGCGTCTAAAAGTTGACTTAGATAGTAGTATTGTCCGGAATTTTCTGAATATTTAAAAAAAAAAAAATTCTTTTTTTTATTTCTTTTTAATCAAACTATCATTGTTTAATCGAGCAAGGGGGGCTTTATCTGGCCTAATTTGGGGATCTAGAGCAAAGGAGGTTTTAAGAACCTCTGATTCTAACAGACTGCCCTCCTCCACTTCAAAAACATTTAAACTAATGATTTCAAAGTTAAGTGCCCAGTGAATACTTTCCATCGTGTTGGAAGAGGATTTCATTCTTTACAGAATCTCTAAATGAACTCAATCCACATAGATAATGATCTGAGGATGACACTTTTGGTCTGAGGTCCAGCTCCACTGGGACACACATCTTGGCTATCAGTGGTCTTTGTTAATTACGATAACATCAAAGATTGCCCTTCTTATTGACAATAAATCACACACGGAACTCCAGATCAACCCTCAATCTATTGGTTGAGTGTGAAATTGAGTACATGTGAGTCTGTTGTTTTTTTAACTTTGAAAGCAATCAATAGTTGCTAAAACCTAACCAGACCATAACCATCACGTGTTAACCACGACCATGATCTTTCCCTTACCTCCAGCGAGTAGCTTGCTGTGTCATTGCCTCTTCCATAGGGAGAGTAGGAGACCAATAGTGGCTGTTCCGGACGCCACTGACAAATGACCAATTTTGTTTTTGAGGTGTGAGGACTTGCTGGAAGTTTATGACTCCCAAACAAACATAAAACTGTCTCGGCAAGTCTCCGTTTGCTGCAATAAAACACCCTTTGATGTTGGGGATCACTTACAGCTCTTTTCACCAATTACTTCCTGACTTTATTAGAAATGCTACTTCACATATCCTTCACGGAACAAAACAAGATCTACGACACCAGCAGGACAGCTGATAACAGATTGGAAAATGTGGTACAAAGAAAACATTTGTAAGGACTACAAATCTTGTCCTGGACCCTCCTCATCTATAATAAACTATCAGAGAGATTTAGTGGGTAATAAAAACTGTCTCCTCCAACTGAACCTCATAAAGCAATGACAGTCCATCTCTGCACACTCCTGATATATTAAACCTACATCCAAAACACAAGCACAAATGAGCCTCCTGCAAAAAGAGGATAGTCATTATAGTCCCTCCAAACTGAGGAAGGAACTTCAAAGGGACACTTTAATTAGAGATAGTACCTAACATTTGTCTACAGCTACATTTGGGAAACTAATGTCCCCCTTTTGACAAGACAGGAAAGGAGAATACTGCACACCGTTTCCTCTGCTACAGATGAGACAGACCTGTGACTCACACCAACAGACATGCCGCCCATTACTTCAAGTAATCATCCATGAAATTCTCGTATAATTAAATGTATGCTTTGCTACTTATCACTAATCACAGCTTACATTTACATGCATGTAATAATCCCATTATGGTCAATAACCTGAGTGAGACGTTAGTCCAATTATGTGACCTTCATTAGCTATAATTGATCAAATTGCTTCTTTGGCCATTATGCAGACAGTAATTGAAGACATGCTTTGTTCTGCCATACAGAAAGTATATACATATAATATATATATATAGTTGTGTGGTCTCCCATTCACTTCAGGTCAAAGCATCTCTAACTACAGTGGACAGGTAGCCCTTTTAAACTCCTACTCTCTTTCTCTGCACACATCAGGCAACAGCACTGCCAACAACTGTGGACAGCTACCCTTTTTAACTTACACTCAGACACACGTTTACATTTCCATCTCATCAAATACAGACGCATGGTCAGTGGCCCTCTGTGTCTGATAATGAGGCCCCGAGACACCCTTTAGCATGAGACGTGCCGGGCTTTCAACTAACTCCCACGTAAACCCATCCGCATCAATATTAGACGGCCAGAGCCACTGAAGTAGTATGAATAGCGAGACAGTTGGCATACAGGGCAGGAGGGAGTGGAGGATGGATGGATGGATGGATGGATGGATGGATGGATGGATGGATGGATGGATGGATGGGTCAGACTATCACGCAGGAGACCGCAGTTCATGTCACCTGTGAAACCAAGTCAACTTGGTTACTTACTTTAACTTGCTTCTGTTACGTAACTTAAGTAGCATATTTAACTCATGCCAGTCACTTAACAAGTGTACTTATTTTACCTAACAAACAATCTTTTCCCAAACCTTAAAAATTACGTTTGTTTTGTGGGTAAACTTTTAATATCTTATTTTGAAAAGACACTATGCATGTACCAAACGGAAACGGACACGCTATCCCTGACACGTCCAACACTGAGAGCTACCTAGAGTGCCACAGTTTGAAGTGTAGGGCCGCTGATCAAGCGTTGGTATTTGATGAGTTGGAAGTGACAAAGTGTTGCGCACACACAAACATCAAAAATCCAACCAAAGCAGGAGACGGGTATCTATCTATCTATCTAGAGTTATCTGGCTGGAGTTTAGGTTTTAAAGACACATTGGAGACTTAGATGCTTTTAAACAGCGCTGGTGTTTTAATGAAATTGTTTGTTCCGTGGTCAATGACGAGTTAATGTTTGCACAAGTTTTTATCAGATAGTAGTATATATACATTTTTTTTAAACAAACCTGTGAATTTTATGCATTAGCACTTTATTTGAATTGTTGAAATTGTTTCAACTATAAATATGTAAATAAAGTTCTCTCTCTCTCTCTCTCTCACACACACACACACACACACACACACACACACACACACACACACACACACACACACACACACACACACACACACACACACACACACACACACACACACACACACACACACACACACACTTGTGTTTTTGGCCAACAGGAGGTGACAGCGATCTTCTCCCATGCTCTCGTTGCCTTTCCTTCCTGTGTTAACTTCAGCTTGTTTTGACTCTGTTTTCTTTCTCCGTCTCTAACTGTGTCCCAATTCCATAACACCCACCCTTTGTAAGCAGGGTTTGAGTATGTAGTTCACATCGGAAAATTAAATTTTCTTCTATACACTGTTTTAGTACACTTCATTTTGATTGTGATGTTGAAATAGAGGAGTTGCTCACAGCTGCAACAAAACAACAGATTCTCACCCCAGTGTGTCAAATAAGCCTAACTTGGTCTGTGGCCCAAAGTTCAAACTATGACATTACATTGCAGTCATTTAGCACAATTCTTACAATTCAGATTCTACCACATTCATACAATTGTTTTGGGGGTTAAGTGTCAAGGACACATCGACATGTGACTAGCGGAGCCGAGGATCGAACCGCCGAACCTCTGATCGAAGGATGGCCCTGCTCTCCACTTAGCCTCAGTCACCTGACGCGCTCAGTAACCCACACGTGTTGAACGTGTTGAACGTGTTGAACGTGTCAGGAACCGCTTGTCAATACACGCTTGTTAAATGCAAAGTGCCGTTGATGTTAACTTGACCAAAGACTTGCGTGAGTAGAAACTCATCCAGTCACGTGACTAACAACTGACGGGACGCGCACAGCGCTGGACGAAAGTCTTGTGTTAGTTTGATATAAATGGCCAAAAATAAAATAAGAAATCAAACGTATATATGCAAGTCAAATGTTCTGTAATTCAAAACAATACAAATAGTGCAACTGGATGATTATGCACAGTATGACTTTATATTGTATTTTCAACGTGTGGGATTTACATTGACAGTGAGAGATATGTGCAATTTATGTACATAATGTAAATAATAATTTTACAGATTGTAAAATGACTCTTTATTAAGGTAGCACTGTCAATGTCTTACTAGAGTACAACACAATAAGAAGTCCTCCTAAGTATCACCTTCTTTGTTTTTTAGTTGTGTTTCTTCTCAGTGCAGTGACGTGAGAGAATTAACCAGAGGAACTACATTTTCCTGGGATTTTAAGGATCACCAATGACATGAGTCTATAATCGTTCAATATGTCAACTGTCAAGATTTTAAATGTGTGAACAAAGCACAGATGAGCTACAGCGCTAACACGCCAACTTATGAAAGGAATCTGTAGAATCGCAGAGGAGAAGAGCCGAGTATCTCCACCTGTTGCCTCATCGGGTCGGATGATGACACAAACTGTGTAGCTGTGGAGCAATGAAAGCTGCATCTGCTCAAACTGAACCGTCACACAGAACAATGACAACACAACCGACCACTGGAGCTCCGTTACACCGCATGCTCCTCCAGCGCGCGGCATTGGAAAGTCACGGAGGATCCGTGCAGGGATATGTGCTACTGTAAACATGGCTGGGCCTGAGGTGAATACAGGCACCAGACATACATGTCACATACGATCAAACAGCATATGAGGTTAAATGCTATCAGCTGCCATGCTTTGGTACATGTCTCCACTGTAAGGACATTCATAATGAAAAACAATGCGCTGCTGGTGGTGGAATCGGATCACTGTCGGTCCACATTACTGGCTTTTTCCCTGTGCTTCCTGCTCTTTTTCAGGACTGCGGTGCCTCATGTTCATGCACACATGTATGCCTGCATACGAGCTGGCTGCACAGCCGCAGGTCCACCGCTGAATACAGAGCAGCCGAGCTGGAGCGAGTCTTATCCCATTAAAACAATAGGCTGCTAATTGATGTGAGCTTCATAGCCAAGCTGTCATCTTGTCTGCATGCCTTGTGTGCGGATTATTATTGTCGTTATGTATTCATGATGCGGCCTGTTAAATAGGTTTTTGAATCGGGGGGGTTGTTTGCAGACATGTTTATTATCTAGTTGGCCAGTAAAAGACTGGAAACGGGAGGACACAGCGAGCCTGGCTCCGTTCAAAAGGGAACAAAATCAACCAACCGACACCTCAAAAGCTCACTAATTGACATGTTATATTGTTTGTTTACTTCACACAATAACTGAAGTGTATAAATGACGGCTCTATGGAGGGTTACATGTCATCCGCCAGACATATCATTGATCATGCAGGCAATTAAATAGCCAATGTGACAGGCGAGGAGTGAAGCCAATGTGGAAGTGCCTTAAACGTGCATTCTCTCTACTGGCCATCAGGGGGCGACTCCTCTGGTTGCAAGAAAAAGTCTGATTGTATGGAAGTCTATGAGAAAATGACTCTACTTCTCACTTGATTTATTACCTCAGTAAACATTGTAAACATAAGTTTACAGTCTCAATCGCTAGTTTTTCCAATACAGCGGCTGCAGCTCAGGGATAGAGCGGATTGTCCTCCAGTCAGAAGATCGAACCCCAGCTCCTCCAGTCCGCATGTCAAAGTGTCCCTGAGCAAGATACTGAACCCCAAAGACTGTGCCATCGGTGTGTGAGTATGTGTCAATGTGAATTACTTTAGATCCTGACACATTGCATGGAAGCATCTGCCACCCTTGTATGAATGTGTGTGAAAGGGTGTAATTGACATGTAGTGCACACTGCTTTTAGTGGACAGAAGACTAGAAAGGCGCTATATGAATGCAAGTCAATTTACCACTTCAATTGTTTTCCCACATAGAGTAAAATGGACAATAAAGCAGGGTATGCTTTAGGGCGGGGCTACCTTGTGACTGACATGTCGCTACCACGGTTTTGTCCGTTTACAGTGTGTTTTCAAAATGATGAACTCAAGGCTTCAAAACTGTAGTCCCCGAAACCAATGGGTGGCGTCACGGTGACTGCATCCACTTCTTATACACAGTCGATGGTCAGACACCAGAAAGGTGTTTTGCTGGTGAAGCCTGTTCCTGCTCCCTGCAGTTAACTCTATTTAATCAGTGCTTGGCTCCACACCTAGCTTTCTGTTCACTGTGACGAATGTGCTTGTGCTCTGCTAACTTCATTAGATTTATCACGTTAGGGTGAATAGCGCGCTTACATGCGCTGTGGAGAAACAGCCCACCATTCACAACACATTATGAAGTGCACTGTTACGGTGCATAGAACTGAACAGACGACTGAGCTGGCGGCCCCGTAGGTTGAACGAGCGCGATTGCAAGCGCACGAATAACACAGGTGATGTGTAGCCTCTGCAAGCAGACTGGCAGCCATTCCTATTTAATCGCCACGGTTACAGTGACACACAAGCACGATGTAAGAGAAGAAAAAAGGTACAGAGATGAGTTTAAATTACGTGTTTAAAAACAACATAGAGATATTTTAAAATGGGTTTCCTGTATTTACCGTTTGTTAGTCACATTGTGCAAAATGTAGTTACTTTTCCCTCCGGTTGCTGAAATAATTAATTTTCCAATTTCCAGAGCCAATTATGCATGAAGTTGCCAGATTTTCCGCAAGGGACTGCTGGAAAGAAACATCTTGAGCGCTAACTACAAACTGCATAACCGCCCTGATCCTCTTAATGTCTGTCTGATGGATTAATCGGGGCTAAATACTACCGAAAGTCTGTGTTGTGGTGTAAGAGAAGAACAGGGTTGAATTTAATTTCATTGGTTCTTATCTTGGAAAACGGGTTCAGATCCCCAGTGGCAGACATTGCTGTGTTGTATAAACATAAAAAGAGGATATGCATGAATGTATGTATAGTTGACGTATGTGCATAATGGAGGACAGAGAAAGAAAGCCAGAAGAAGAGCGGCTTTCTATGTGATGGCGCGTGTGTGTGTGTGTGTGTGTGTGTGTGTGTGTGTGTGTGTGTGTGTGTGTGCGCGCTTTCAGAGCTGGTGGAAGTTTTCTGGCTGGAAGCAGTCGCTGCTCGTTATGTCAGCTCTGTCATAACTACTAATGGGGGAGGTACACCTTTGGCGTTTTCAAGAAGAAGAAGCATATATTCACTCTTTTCCTTTGGGAGGGGTATTTTGACGATGAGGGATGGGAGGAACCCACTCAGTGCTCTCGGAGTGTACGCCTCACAATTTATGGAGACTTGTTGATTTTGACTGGCTAACAGAGCTGTCAGTCATTTTCATGTGGTTACTTCAATTCCATTGGCTCTAACGATTCCAAAGAGGTATGTACCATGGAGATTGACCAATGGGTTCGAAAGTTATCGCTGTGCGTATGTATAAAAAGAGCCAGCAGAAGGAAACCACCATTACGCACTCAAAGCATTACGCATAGCAGCATAGCTTCTGCTTGTTTTAGCCTCGTGTGAGTAACTGTTGCAGTTTATTTTCAACACCTTTTGAGAATTTATTTGGACGTGCTGTGCTGAAGGGGGATGGTAAAGTTGCATGCAGATCTTTTTGTGGTCGAGTCACCTGTGCGTAGGTACATTTGATTTGGCAGTGGTTTAGTCATAACTTGCCTACATATTCTGTGACAAATTCCTCTAGGCAAGGCAAGTTTATTTGTAATTCAAGGTAATTCAAAGTGCTTCACATAAAACCATTAAAAGCATCAAAACAAAAGAAAAGGAGATTTAAAAACAATTAAGAACATTCATTGAAACATTAAAAACAGTCATTAAAACATTAAAAAGCAGTGTAAGAAATAAAATATAGTAGTAAATGCAGGAGATTGATTAATATCCTTAAAAATGGTTCAATTAAATGCAGCAAACAGAAAGTCTTCAGTCTTGATTTAAAGGAGCTGAGGGTCTCAGCAGACCTGCAGCTTTCTGGACTTTGTTCCAGATATTTGGGGCAGAAAAACTGAATGCTGCTTCTCCACGTTTAGTTGTGACTCTGGGAACAGAGAGCAGACCGGTCCCAGACGACCTAAGAGGTCGGGATGGTTTTACATCAGTGATTGAAGCTGAGCGCTGACTTTCAATCGTTCTATTTAAAGTACGTGCATACACTGGCAGACGGTTTCACTTTGAAGTTGCAAATAAACATAGATGGACTTCCTTTATTCAAAAGCTCTAGTCTGCAACTGTGGCCCATCCTTGGTCTGCTATTGAATGTTCCCATGAAAGAACCAGTTGTGATAGGTTTATTCTGTGGACCAAAGAAACCCAGCTCAGCAAAAGACTTTGTAGCGTGTGCGGCTCCTGCCCCGTTTCTAGGCGGGGAAGTCTTTCGCACCTAACCCGGTGGTCACTCCGTCGGCTGTCCCACCTGCGAGGTTATGTTATCCTCTTTGAGGTGTCGGGACAATACCTTGGGCCTTTTATCTCACCCCGTAGCTAAATAGTTAGGATTTCGGAATTAATTGTCTTTTTGAAAGTCTTTTACGGTTAATGCCCTAGGAGCTCTCAATAGGATGTAACCCTAACACCCGGTATGTAATAGTTATGTACATCGTCTATACTTTACTATTGCCTATTGTGAACATTCTCACCATTTATGACTGACACTGCAATGTCTTCACCCAGGGAACTTACCTTAAGCTCCAAATGGTAGCTTCTGTCGTCACGTCTGGATCGCACGGTTAGTGGACAGGGAAGAGGGTTAAATTGTTTTAAAGGACCCGAATACTTGTTTGGTTTCAGTCACTTACTAAATGTAAGGCTGTGTTTTTATTTCAGGTTTTCACACAAGATTCACATACAACAATTTCAATTCAATGAAACAGTTACAGTGGCTATCAGAACTATTCTATCATTCCTCTTTATCAGTCTTCACTGAGTTTGTAATGAGGCACTCTCCAGTCACTTGCTGGCTTTTCTCCCCCCCTTCTCTCAACTTTCTGCTCTGTTCTGCTGTTTTTATTCTACTCTCAGGCTGGAACCTCCTTCAGGCTCACGAGTCACTCATACAGAGTCCTCCTTCTTCTTGGGCTGGGTCAGAATGTAACTGGTTTGATCCTGTTAAAACCAGAAGCACTGTATAAGGCTCGAGTGACTAGGTTACACAAAGTGTCTAACTCTAAACTGTTCATTTGTTAAATCACAGCTATCAAAAAATAAAACAAGTTATAATATGATGGTTATAAAAAGTGTAAACAAGCTATAGGTTGTGCTGGTTATACTTTGAAATCAAAAGGGTTATAGTTTATACTATCTATACTTTTATGCTTTCATACTTTTCTACGATCTTTCTACAACTTCCTTGAAGATTTTGTTACAGAGTTACAACAGCTTGAAAAAGGTTTTGATATAGCGGGTAAGACATTGAAACTCCAACTGGACACAGTCATTTGTGACACACCAGCCAGGTCATTTGTTAAGAACACAAAGAACCACAATGGCTACCATGGTTGTGACAAATGTATGCAGCCTGGGAAATACATTAACAGATGCATGACATATCCATGTACAGACTTTGCTCTCAGGACAGACGAATCGTTTGAAAACATGGTTGATGAGATTCATCATCATGAGGGGCCACATCCATTTCTTGGCAGCAGTGTTGGCATGGTTTCTCAATTCCCTTTGGATTACATGCATTTGGTTTGTTTAGGTGTTGTTAGACGATTGCTACACATCTGGCTCAGGGGTCCTCTGACTTTCCGAGTGCCTGCAAAAATTGTAGACAGAATGTCGGCAAAACTGATAGAAATGTGTCCCTATATTCCTGTGGAGTTTGCCCGAAAGCCTAGATCGCTGAGAGAATTAGATCGGTGGAAGGCCACGGAATTGAGGCAGTTTCTACTGTACACAGGACCTGTAATGCTAGCAACCTTTCTGGACGGAAATATGTACAGCAATTTCATGCTACTCTTCTCTGGTATTGCCATTTTAGTAAGTCCTAGACTATCTAGTAACGCACAGTATGCTCGCACCTTACTTAGATCTTTTGTCAGTCACTTTGGTGAGCTATATGGCAAAGATCAACTTGTTCATAATATCCACGGTTTGGTCAACGACATGGTTGCCTTGACTCATTTTCTGAATTTCCGTATGAAAGTTACCTGCACAAGCTGAAAAAGCTTGTCAGAAAACCAGAGTTTCCCCTTGCACAGATTATCCGTCGATTGTCAGAGAAGAAAATTACTGACACTCCTTTAAATGGTCCCCGTTTTAAAAAGCAACACTTTGTTGGACCAATTGTAGGTGGACTGTCAGTGAAAGCACAGTATGGTGAGATGGCCTGTGACGAGTGGTGTTAAGGCTAGAATATTCCGATGGAGCTGCAAGGCCGCAGTGCTGGTCTGGTTCTTTGTTTACTACCTACTGCGCATGTGCACCCAATAAATTGCTGAATTCGGTTTCAAAAGTAAAACTTGTATTTTAATATCAAATGCAAATTTAATTAACTATCAATAGTAAATGCTCTCGAGAACAGAGATCACACACTTTCACTCTTTCAGGTCTCACATTAAAGGAGGTTCTGTGAAGCGATCATGTGGGGTCTGGTCTCTGTTCCCTCAAACAAAGCCTTTATACTGCAGAAAAGACTGGGAGGTCAGATCGTCACAAAAACTGCAGGTGAGCCAATCGGTGTTACTTATACATTGATCATCTTGGCTACTGTCTTGAGCCAATCAATGTCTGGCTTTATTTACAACCATTTGGCTGTAAGTCGACTCCGTCTCTCTGCTCCTTCTGTCCTCCTGGAACCATCACAGCTGGAGACATCTTTTGAAGTCATCATCCTGGCATTGTCTCCTCCGCATTCCTGCTGCTTTTATGGTCTCACTGTCTCCCTGTCTCCTACGCTTCTACTTCATGCCTCATGAAGATGTTCCTAAATCACTAAAATCACATTGTTCTGTTTATAATTCTGTACTGTGCTTTTCATTCTGTTAATTTGACTTCATTTTTAGATAATTACTTGGAGGCACGACGATTGTTAAAGAAATCTCTGTCTTGCAACACATCGGACCTGCAGTCAGAAGAGGAAGAAGAGACAATTCCTAGAAAGAGAAAGCCGGTGGCGATGTGAGTAATGCGTATACGTTTTTCATTATTTTCTGCATGAATGTTTTTACCTTAATTTAAAAAAAAAAGCGTCCGTCATTGAGTGTTATAGTATCAAATGAGTATTTTTCTAACCCACTTTATAGCCATTTCTTTGGGGACTCTGACGACAGCGAGAAGGAAAATCCCCCCCCCAAAAAAAACCAGAGGTCCAACCACTAGCGGCACAGTTGCCCCTCCAACTGTTGCCCCTCCTCCACCTCTTCCACTTACTCCACCAACTCCACAATTGGACAGACCAGAAGGAGCGCAAACACCTTCTAGAAGCCAGGGGCACAGACCTACTTGGCGAGTGGGAAGGGGTGGATCAGACGCCATATCCTGCTGTGGTGAGTAATAACTCAACCCGCTATGGGATTCAAATTGAACCTTTTAATCATTTCACTTTATAAAATGTTAACAATTGTTAATTGTATAACGCATATATTACAAGCAACACACACTGCAACATTGAATCCAAGTGAATGTGATTTATTAGGATTGCATTACTGGAATTGTATAAAAATATATGTTTCCATATTAAGTGAAATCTGTCTTAATCAGTTGTCCAATGAATTTTTTAACCTTATTCTTATTTTGTTTTTTAACAGCTGCTCAACCCCATATGATGACCTTGATGCAGAACTTAACAGCTGCTCAACCCCATATGATGACCTTGATGCAGAACTTAACAGCTGCTCAACCCCATATGATGACCTTGATGCAGAACTTAACAGCTGCTCAACCCCATATGATGACCTTGATGCAGAGCATGAAACACCAGCTAGACCAATTGAGTACCAGAGTGAACCAGTTCGCCAGTAAGCAACACACATCTGACCAAGACGTCGAAGTGACTGACGACCCAGTGCAGCTTCCATTTACGTCAATGGAGGAAGTGGAGCTTTTTGAACAACAGCTTCAAAATCCTCAGCTGAAGAAGAGAGTGGTGAGTTTTTTTTGTTTTATTAAGCATCTCAATCAAATCTGATTAAAATCAATCTTGATTTGAACTATTGTATGTAATTAACACTGGATCCAGTGTTAATTACATACAATAGTTCAAATCAAGATTTGTTTTATGAAAATGTATTTTAAAACATTATGTAAAGTATCAGATATAACAGTACTTTTTTTATCCTTTTTAGATTTCCTCCCTGGCAACCATCGGATGACATGATGCCAAACGGGTAACGTGGAACATCCTTGCCCGCATTTTCAGCGATGATGTTGGCAGGAGCATCAACTGGAAGGGGATAAATGGAAAAAAGGCCTTCAGCCAGATGACGTCGAAGACTTTGCTCCTGCGTAAGTAACTAATATTTAATGAAAACAATTTTAAGTCACCCAGAGGTCGTATGTAGTGTTCAAACTTACAAATTAGCATGTTTCCCAGATCTTCTCTTTAACGGTGCTAAATTCAATATTTGAACAGCAACTTCATTCTCTGCTCAGGTAGATATTACGCGACTATCTTTATAGTTATATGATACATTAGCTCTGAATATAGCATAGCAAACCTTTACATGCCAGACAGCCACTAGCTTTTAGACTGCATGTCTGATATATGTTGCACTGAGGGTTCATGAGATTTTGTATGATCTGCTTGTGTGACTACAGATGCAGTCAGAAAGAATCATTCTACCCGCGAAGCCACAGACAATGAGATTCTCAAACATGCAATTAGGTGGTTCAACCTGGCAGCAGACCGTGGAACCTCCAGGCAGCGTGCCACTGTCAACATCCCCCCCACTGAACAAACTTAAATGTGTATGTGTGATAGTATTTAATAAAAAAAACTGTTTCTGATATTATTGTTACATTTCTTTCCATTGATGCATATTCACTATATATGCCGTAATTACTTTTTTTTTTTTAAGATTATTTTTTGTCTTTTATTAGATAGTCAGGACTGAGAGTTGGGATTAGAACCCAGGGAGCTGCTGAAATGACTGTTTTTGAGGATTTTATTGTTACTTGCAGAGTCCATTGTTGGCCATAAATGCACAAGGGATTTTACACAAAGTATGCATTTATGTTCTCCAGTGTAATTGTAGATTTTATTTCTTGAATAAATGTAACATTTTATTATTAGAGTATTCACACTTTTATAGAGCAATCTAGATGTTGGTCAGCTTGATTTTAGATATTTCTGTAGTTTTTGAGTAAGGGATCCGCTTCATGAACGGGTCCAAACCGGACCCGGGCCAAATGAGCCGCTTCCTGAACGGGTACGGACCGGATCTTTGCCGGATCTGGTCTGGATCTTTGACTCGTATCCGTTCCGGATCCGTCCCGCTGCGCAAGTGGACTCCGATCCGGACCCGTTTTGCTGATCTGTTCCGGAGCATATGATACCCCCAGGGCGGATCCGGGGCGGAGTCAGTTTGCTATCTGGGTTTGATTCTGTCTCGGCCAGCAGAAAAGGCTTTGCAGGCTCTGACGGCCCACCACTGTAAGAATTTACCCATGGTGCAAATTTTGAGTTTGAGGGTAAAAACCAAAATGAAAGCAGAAAGCAAGTATCTTAACCCGGTTTAATGCCTGAAAAAAACCTAGTTGAGTTGAAAGACTTTTAAAGGAAATTAACTGAATGGGGGTAGCAGGAAAGTCACTTTTATTCCACTTTTATTCTTATAGCCAGGTCACTTCCAGCAGGCTCAGGTGGGGCTCGTTAGCTGCCGATCAACATCCTGCGAGAAGAACTGACAGGAAACGGACGCAGACCCCTGGTGGAAGGGAGGGGTCGTCACATCAGCGATCAGATTTTGAAACCGCAATGGCGTCCCAACCGTGCAGAATGCAGTCACAAAACTTTGCAGGCATACTGATCAATATTTCCATGATAACAATGGACAAAGTGACTATAAATAACGTGGGAGGGGGTCAGTCATGGTAGCAGAAGGCCACTGCTTTTATCAAACAAGGTGGTGATACATATCCCAACATGAAACAAAATGGTTCAGAAACTCGGAAAATGTATAATGACAATATGTAAATACAGTATCTAAACATTCAAACACACCAAACTCCATTGGAAAACAGTGAGAATAGAGAGGCATATTCAAATATCAAACAAAAAGCAGGTCATTATACTGAAAATCAACATATTATAAAGCACTCTTCAAGGGAAAAGTTGGTATCTGATGTTTGTCAAAAAGTTACAGACAGAAACGCATTATTAGGCTGGAAAATATGTTTACTGTACAGGCAGGACAGAAAAAAGTTGTATGGTTACATCAACACAGCAATAACTGCTGGATTTAACCCTCAGTTTTGGGGCATTTGTCACTTATGGCATATTTTTCTCTCCGTTTTCTTGATTTTCACTGCAATATAAAAGTCCTGCACCTCTATGGAAACAGTACAACCATGGCTACAAGTAGAGCAAACTCAAACATGTCTTTCGTGCAGAATAACACTGTTACCATGCCATAAATCATGAAAAATACAATTTGAATTTCTTTAGTTAGTCTCAGACAAATCAGTCATGGCTTCCTAGTTGCGCTTAGAGCGCAGAATTTGTTTTTTACAGGATGTTACGGCCTATATAGTGTGCCTAGGGGTACACTGGAAATAACATAAAAGGTGATGGAAAACCTTGGCAAAAGTTTAACAAAAACCAAGAGGATAAGGCAGCGGCAATTAGACACATTTATTAACAGTATGGATGATCAGGGACAAAACCAACTAAATAAGGAAGCGTAGCCGTCAGGGTCTCTAAGGCCAACATAATAAACAAAACCCCCATAATAACTGGAAAAGAAGAGGTCAGCTGATCTACGAACAAACAAACACAATACTGAACTCCCTAACTAGTCATAAAAACAGGAGAAAACTTAATAAATAAAAGGCAGAGAACCCCTACAAAGCTTCCATTAAGTTTGAACCCCAGGTATGGCAGCACAAATGCTCTAGGTAACCGCAAACCCACAGCGCCACAGGCCCAGAGTGAACAAACGGGGCCCGGGAAAACACTGGATTCGGGGGTTGATATGCAGCTCCACTGATGAAATGAGGACTCTCAGGTGTGGGTGCTTCAGTGATCGTCAAGGGGCGTGGCAGACCTGAAAGACAAACAGAGCTCTTAGAAAAAAGAGGCATCGTTAAGTCAGGGGGCGTAACACCCCCTTCCATAAAACATGCATAACTTTTAACGTTATGTCACACTTTTTACACAAAGGTACAGTGTGAAAATTACAACCTGGATAAAGTATCAGCAATAATGTTGTCAACCCCCTTCTTATGTCTGATCTCCAGATGATACTTCAAATGGTTTATTCGAGGCGAGATTTTAAATGAGACGTAAAATAAAATGTGTCTGATGAAATATTACTATTTTAAGCTATGTTTTGGTCTCCTTTTTCTGACTGAAGCCTTCATCACACATGATGTGTTCAAGGTCCGTCTGTAAAATTAAATCTGACGATTATGACAGTCTTTACAGCTTCTGGCGATGATAATCCGTGTAGTTTTGGCGATTGTTTAATAAAAACATGTTTTTTCATCCCGCCAGCGGGTTTTGGGGTTCAGACGGTTAAAGTGGAACTTTACAACTAGCTTTAATCTTTCTACTGTTGCTACCAAATAAAATACAATACAAGACAATAGACATTTTGTACTTAGTAAAATTACAATTCAATAAATAAAATAGTGGCAGGCCAACAAGTCCTCCAAATGAAAAGTGCCTTCCCAAACGAGTCCTGTGAGCATAGCAGATTCACATACACCATAATCACTTCAGCCTTTTGTCTGTTTTCTGCTGTACATACAATTATTACCTCTCAAAATGTTAATTGCAGTTCGTCAACTCCAGTAAAATGACTTTGACATGATTTTTACTTCAACGTAGTTTGGACGGGTGGAAACTATTTAATCTGGTGGCCAATAAGGCTATCAACACCTATTGTACTTCATACAGGAAGACAAACGGGTACAGTATACATGTTTGTGCGTATCTAAGTTTCAGTACTACAGACAGTATTTGTGTCAGACACAAGACAATTAGGCTCACACAGTTGTGATATTTCTATAATAAGAAGCTGTTGTAATGCATCTCTGGAGAGAGACAGAGAGGCTGATAACACTTGATAAATAAATGTAAGCTGATGCAACAGCACTCAGAGGGGTTTCACATGTTTATGCTTTTCACAGCACAAAGAGACTGTTGGCGGTAGAAGTTTGAACAAAGGAGAACAGAGGGGTGGGGGCCTCTGACCGCAGAACCTCTGTTTCTGCAACTTTCAGCTGCGAGGTCTCACCAAAAACGAGCTGGATCCAGTTTTAAAAGTGTAACAAGTATTTAATAACAGATGCCTCATCCCCCTCTCTACTGCTTTGTCCTCCTGAAGTCATCACAGCTGGAGACGTTCTTTGAAGTCACTGGCTCCAACCTTCCATCATGCCTGCAAACCCTCACTCTGAATGTCCCTAAATCTCTTTAAAACTTATTCTCTACAGTGTTTAATACTTTTATGGCTTAATACATTCAATGTGTCAATGTTATTTTTCAACTTAAAACTATAAAGTTGAGCATAAAGTTCCAGAGAGAAATAATGCAAAAGGGAAATGTTTCTTTCTGACAGAACTGTTCAAATAAAAATCCAGAGATATTATGTTAAATACAGATGTGCGGTCAATGGGAACAGAAGTTAGTGGAGACACTGATAGAAAAATGTGTGATGATGGAATTACCATCTATTGTTGCATCACATCACTTCATCCAGAACTAATGGGAATGTGTTTAATTTGACGTGAAGCAGCAGGGGCCACGTTAACAATCAGGCTAATGGGGGATTGTCTGAATGAACACACAATAAAGAAACCTCTGGTCACACAGTAAATGTGTCGCTGCTATTTTTAAAGAGACATAACACATGCTTACACATACACCAACCCCGTCTCCTACAAAATGGCGTTCCTATAGATCTAAACTCTATTCTCAATTATGTTTTGAGGGAAACATAATCCCCCTATTGCAGTCAGTTTTAAACACTTGATGAAGGTTAAATTACACAACATAAAAGTAAAAACACCCCAAAATGACTTGTTTATGATCAGGCAACAAAACTTCTTGATTAGGCTTAGTTAAACATCATGGTTTGGCTAAAAAATAAGTGTTTGTTATGCTATTTAAGTTGAACTGAATTACAAATAAGTAAACTTTGACTTTTGGTTTCACACGGGACATGAGTAGCGGTCTCCTGGGTGAAAGTCCTGTGTGTGACCCACTCATTCACCCCGGCTATGATTAGAAATGTATTTGTGATACGTCAAAAACAAATCCAGGAGAAAATGTGTTTCCTCGAAACTTAACTGACAATGTAGTTCTGTTATATGGGACCATTTTTTAGGGGACCAGGCTGCCCACTAACACGGACCAGTAGGGTTATTTGGTGCATAACTACAAAAACCGAAAAACACAAAGTGGAGGAATGCCCGATAATTAAAGCTCCTAAGTGTAGGATTTAAAAGTCAAAAAGGGCCCAATGTCCCACTGTTAAAATAAATTATTTGGAAACATCAAAGCTGCAAGCATTGCCCACATGTTTACCAGATTTATGTTTAAACAAACATTTATGCCATCAGAATAATTTGCTATGATCAGATAAAAAAATGCTTAACAGAAGGACTTGAATGCACACAGGTCCTAGTGGTCCACTCAAATGTCATCCCTTTGTTTATTAATTTCAAAGGACGGTGTTGGAAGTGCAGCTACCTTCCATTTGCATCTCCAAATGATTGGCCACCGGTGTAATGACCAACCATAGACTTATGTGACATCGAATTGCAACTTTAAAATGCCCAAAAAAAGGTTAGCAAAGATATGATATACAGATACAGACTGCATATTTATTTCAGGTGCAGAGGTAGAACACGTAAAACCCCTCCCTTCCACTTATGATGGCTCTAATTTGTCTTTCAGGTTGTTGCTCGTCAGCTGATGAGCCCCACCTGAGCCTGGTGGGAGTGCCAGCTATAAAGACACAGCACCTGAACAGGGATCTCGGCTCTTCCTTGGCTGACACGAAACCATGTTTGTTTAGTTTATGTATTCTTTACATAAATGTGCTTATTCATCACTTTTAACTCGTCTGGTCTCACATTCATGTTGCAGCCTGCGAGCCAGGTTGTAACAGCAGTGACTAACCTTTTTCTTTTTTTTTGGATGAAGACCTTAATGACATCACCAAAATAAAAATATATATTTTTTTTAATCCAATAATGCCAAATTATTTGGGGGGGCTGAAGAACATTTTAGGGGGGCTTCAGCATGCAGGTTAAAATGTTGGAGCAGAAAACTAACAAACGGATCAGCTGTTACTGAAAGGTATAAATTCATGTCATTAAGTTGAACGTGTTCCCCTGATTGTGATCGCTCCTCTTTTATCATTCCTCCACCTTCAAGTAAAGGTCCTGCATTAACAATCCTCCTGAAGTACAAATACATAATTACTATGAATACTTTTATACTTTTTAACTTTGTTTTAATTGGTGGAGTAAACTATTTAATTCCCACAGACGCATGTTAACAAAGACATAAAAACAGGACAGACCGTTGTTCCACAGTGCCGGCTAAGATAACGAGGTTTACATTGTTTTTCAAGTAAAAAATAAAATGCATCCACTGTTTTAAAGGTTTCACAAGTTTTCCCTGAAGCAAGGTGTGTCAGTGGATTAAATATGCTCCTCGTTCATTGGCTGCTGGCAGTGAGAGCTGATCCCAGTGTTTCTATGAAGCGATGGACGTCACTGAAGGAGTTGTAGAGCGACACCGGAGCGATTCTGAGCACGCTGGGCTCCCTCATGTCACACTGAACAACACCAAAAAAAAAAACTGAGTTCATAAACACACAAATCTACAATGTTTTGATTTGCTGTGCTTCACTTTCATGAGAGTACTGTAAACTGTGGGAACCTCGTGCTTTCTCAGCAGTTCAAATAATGTGGATTTTAACCATTTCTATTTGATATATACCTAAATTTGTGTTTTCTCCGTTTTTTTTTTTTTTTCAATGCTGCACATTTTGCTCTAATTATGAAGATCAGGGTATTTTTGTGAGATGAAACTGATCTTCTTGATGCATATTGAGGTAAAAAGGCACATCCCATCCTATGATGTGTTTTTTCTTTTCTCTTACTATGTTTATTGTGACCTTTATGCACCAAATATGTTTGTAAAAACCTACTTGGAGGTTGCAACCTTCCTGTTATGTTCGTTTCTCAGGTACAGCAATGATGTTCCCATGTTTAATCATCCAAAAGTTGTCATAAACCAAAAAATCCTAATAAATATAGATTGTACCTCATCACCAACACCATTACTAACAATTCAATCAGTATTTAGTGGAATGGAGTTATTCACCCCTCCATAGATCAGAGTTCAATTAGGATAACTCACTCGTTTTCATGACAAATACATGTTCAAACTATTTTCTTTAGGTACATTGGAAAAACCTAGATTATACCATAACAAGTCTTTTTTCTAAATTCTTTTTACATTTTGAAACTTTCTTTTTTTCATGGGGTGATGTAGATACATAGAGATGAGACACCTCTGATGTTCAGGGTCATATTGACCCGCTCACTCAAAATCAAGCTAAATGAGTCGGAGTCAGTGAGAGCTGACAGCCTCTCTGCTGCGGGTCAGAGGGCGTGATGATGACGTGAGGTTTGAATGTTGCCACAAGATCAGTTATTATTGTTAGTTACACAAATCATTCCAACACGTCTGAGCTCCCTGTGAGGCTGTGATTGGATCATTCACATGGTGTGATTGGAGTAAAACCAAACTTCCAGTGAACAGGTTCCTCAGCATTCTGTCCTGGTGGCCTTGAACTTGAGAGCTTCAGGCGCTTTAAAACAGGTTTGTGACCAACAAAAAGCAAACCTTTGTTCTTAGAACATCATGTACTTCTAAAGGAGAAAAGTATTCAGGTCAAATAAATGAATGTTTGTCAAAACATTTTGTTTGTCATTGTTACGCCCAGGGGCGTTTCTATGATTCAAAGAAAGGGGGGATTAGCCCCAAGGGGATGGCATGTTTGCGCACGTAGAGCGCAGCAATTTTTTTTGGGGCCATTGTTTCAGACAGTTCATAGATTGGTTCAATCAGAAAGAGTGTGATTGTGCTTTACACTGTTAACATAGCCCACTACAATATTCCCTTTCATATGCCTCAAGTAAAGAAAACATACAAACCAGAACGAACGCACATATGTAGCATGTTAGTTATAAATAACTTGTCCATGTGAGAAACAATAGTTTAATTTAACACTCGGAAGTCAGCGCCCGCGCCGCCGCGGGTGAGCAGTGGGGAGCGGCGCTCACTCTATCGCTCACTCTATGTTTCTATTAATATCTCCGTCGAAAAACGGCACAGAAAAATGTTTCGAAAATCTGTAGAAATCTGTAGATTCTCCACTTCCGTGTCCGTATTCTCACGAGATAGTACGAGACTCACACAGCGAGATGTGATGCTTATGACGAGCTTATGACGAGCTTACAGTTCATCATGTGACGATCTGGGGGACGGACTGTTTACATCGTGTAGTGTAGCTTGTTAGCTCGTTAGTTAGCACGTCTGCTAACGGCAGCGTTCTGAGACAGCTGTAGCTTTATGATTACAGACATGTAAACACACAGTTAGTGGAGTCTGCGTGACACACAGCGAGCTATGATGCTTATGACGAGCTTATGGACTGGGTGAGTTGTTTACATCGTGTAAGCTTGTTAGCTCGTCCGTTAGCTCGAGCGTGTAGCGTGTAGCTTGTTAGCTCGTCCGTTAGCTCGAGCGTGTAGCTTGTTAGCTCGTCCCCCTGGGGATGAATAAAGTATCTATCTATCTATCTTGTGTGTGTGTGGAGGAAGAAAGGACAAAGGGAGTGAGAACTTTACTTAGTAATGACTGTTCAATATTACAGAGAGGATTCACAGCTGCCAGGGTGCAGTGCACTACCAGCCCAGACAACAAAGTAAAGTGACAGTCCCTCTACAGGTGAGAGTAAATTACACTTACTCAAAAAACGATATTACAAAATTTGGTTTGAGACATTTATTATACATCTATCTACTATTTTATTCATATATTTCACTACTTGTGTGAACCTAAGACTTTAAAAAAAAAATTTCAAACACCAAAACAGTTTGTCCACATGAGTAAAGTAGAGATTTGAAGAATTTCAAAAAATTGGACTTCCAACTGTTCAGCTTTAGGGCCAAATTGCACAGTGCACAGTGCCTTAGGACAATTGGTGCCTCATTATATAGATAGCTGAGATTGTTCTGCACATTTTGATATAAGACATGTCTATGTAGCATATATGAAAGTGCCTTAAAAGGTGAGTTTAAGAAAACATAAAAAAATCCAAAAAATGGCCTAGTTCCCAGAGGGTTAATTAATGACATCACCAAAATAAAAATATATATTTTTTTTAATCCAATAATGCCAAATTATTTGGGGGGGCTGAAGAACATTTTAGGGGGGCTTCAGCATGCAGGTTAAAATGTTGGAGCAGAAAACTAACAAACGGATCAGCTGTTACTGAAAGGTATAAATTCATGTCATTAAGTTGAACGTGTTCCCCTGATTGTGATCGCTCCTCTTTTATCATTCCTCCACCTTCAAGTAAAGGTCCTGCATTAACAATCCTCCTGAAGTACAAATACATAATTACTATGAATACTTTTATACTTTTTAACTTTGTTTTAATTGGTGGAGTAAACTATTTAATTCCCACAGACGCATGTTAACAAAGACATAAAAACAGGACAGACCGTTGTTCCACAGTGCCGGCTAAGATAACGAGGTTTACATTGTTTTCCAAGTAAAAAATAAAATGCATCCACTGTTTTAAAGGTTTCACAAGTTTTCCCTGAAGCAAGGTGTGTCAGTGGATTAAATATGCTCCTCGTTCATTGGCTGCTGGCAGTGAGAGCTGATCCCAGTGTTTCTATGAAGCGATGGACGTCACTGAAGGAGTTGTAGAGCGGCACCGGAGCGATTCTGAGCACGCTGGGCTCCCTCATGTCACACTGAACAACACCAAAAAAAAACTGAGTTCATAAACACACAAATCTACAATGTTTTGATTTGCTGTGCTTCACTTTCATGAGAGTACTGTAAACTGTGGGAACCTCGTGCTTTCTCAGCAGTTCAAATAATGTGGATTTTAACAAGTTCCTCAGCATTCTGTCCTGGTGGCCTTGACCTTGAGAGCTTCAGGCGCTTTAAAACAGGTTTGTGACCAACAAAAAGCGAACCTTTGTTCTTAGAACATCATGTACTTCTAAAGGAGAAAAGTATTCAGGTCAAATAAATGAATGTTTGTCAAAACATTTTGTTTGTCATTGTTACGCCTCGGGGCTGTCATCCTCTTGCTTCTGTTGCTCATGTTGTCCTACAGTAAGCTGCTGTGTTGGATGTATCTGCAGAGTGTAATGTTGGTCGGACTCCCAAGCAACCGTTCTGTATGTTTCTCCTGCTAAGTGTGGGCGGAGTTTTCCCACAGGAAAATAAAAGGTTCCCGTCAAAGTCAAAATAGTATCTGTATTCCTCACACAGGTGGGGTAGTGAGAGTGTGTGTGTGTGTGTGTGTGTGTGTGTGTGTGTGTGTGTGTGTGTGTGTGTGTGTGTGTGTGTGTGTGTGTGTGTGTGTGTGTGTGTGTGTGTGTGTGTGTGTGTGTGTGTGTGTGTGTGTGTGTGTGTGTGTGTGTGTGTGTGTGTGTGTGTGTGTGTGTGTGTGTGTGTGTGTGTGTGTGTGTGTGTGTGTGTGTGTGTGTGTGTGTGTGTGTGTGTGTGTGTGTGTGTGTGTGTGTGTGTGTGTGTGTGTGTGTGTGTGTGTGTGTGTGTGTGTGTGTGTGTGTGTGAGAAATGGGGTGAAACATGGTGGGAGGGAGTAAGAAATACTTCTCACATTTTCAAAGAGATAAATGGTCTAAACTTGACCCTTCTGACCCCTTATAGCCTCCACTTTCACTGCCGGGTCAAATTGACCCAAACATCATCTCTGTAATATAAACCTGCAGGGGGGGGTTGCAAATACATGATATGAACCTTTTTTTAACGTTGATTACACTAATTAAGGCAAGCAGAAGAAGTTTCATACAGAAAAAGTACTTTAAAATATTTGTTCTAGAGTTTCAAACTTTGAAACGGGTCAATTTGACCCACAACATAACAGGAGGGTTATGATCAATGTGGGTTTGTTTAGTAGTTGCTGAAGAATAAAACAAAGGTTTTATAAACTCTCTTGCTGAGCAGCTCTCAGCTAAGTGTCAGCTATACATTGTTGTAAGTAATCATTTAAAATATTCTACTTTATGATTATATAAAGGAAATTCTTCATGTTGAATTAAATACTGAACCAACCTGCTGAAGCGTGCTGCAACTGTGACTTTGGTCATCAAAACATTGTCAAATTTCACTCAAGGCAGCTTCTCTGCCTCTAAACTAGTCATCCAATATCCTCTATATATTTATATTTTACTAACAATATCCTCTATATATTTACATTTACCAACGATATTATCTATATATTTATATTTTACTAAACAGAAAATAAATAAATAAATGATGAAATGAATGGAATGAATAAAGAACATGATGGAGTGTAAGATGAACCAAAAACAAATGAAAAGGATTGCATGTGACAAAGTAGAATCAGTATTTACACAGGTACTTATTTCATCTAAGCATTTATTCTATTTACATGTTTATTGATACTATTCTTTTTCTAAGTTACTTGTTGTACATACACTGGTAACGAGCAGGTCTGGAACCCAACTCGGGCCCAGAACTCTTCTCTTAACGTATTCTTCACACGTGTTAATAGACTTAAAGATTCACTGCACCTCATGAAGATCGAACTTGCAACCCCACCAATATAAAGCAAGCAGATAGGTTCTGGTGGCAAGGATTTATGGTTTAAAACAAAAAGAAAAGATGAATGAAACTCGTTTGTTTTACCCACTCCCTTCATTTATTTTTTTGTCTTTTTGATGCTCATAGTAATAATAACATAATTGTACACCAGCATGTCTCAGTGTAATTACAGCCACAGTTTGAACTGACAATCTTAACTTCAATCTGATAATCACCTTTTTAATCTTCACATTCACTTCAGTATTTTCCTTCATTTGGATCTGGAAACCTTCTTCTTGCTGCAAAGCTTCCTACAGCTGAGCCTGACGACGTGCTTTTAGCTTCACGTCACTAAAACACATTCTTTTAGTGTCATTCAGGCTGTGTGCATTTAAAGTAACATTTAGTTAAAGAACACATGATATATATTTTAAAAGAACCCACAGTACCAGGAAGTAGTGCATGAATAAAACCCTCTAAACCCTTTTTTATTTTTGTTCTTCACTCACACTTCATTTCTAATATTATATTCTATTTTAAATCTCATGATAATCTGCACGAATCATTGGATTACTGCAGAAATAACATATGCCATCCTCTCAGGTGGATCAGATGACGACGATATCTGCCAGCATTGTTTCACATTAACGATAAGGTCAAACAATCTTTCACAAGATTTGAACTTTTACTGCTTCTTTTTGCACTTCTGGTTAGATGCTAAAACTGCATTGTGTTGTCCTAGTACTTGTACTCTGCAATGACAATAAAGTTGAATCTGAATGTGACAAGCAGTGAGAGTTCAGGCTTCTTATTGTGACGAAGCTTAAATCAGGAAGACAGGCAGATAAAAACTGTGATGACTCATGGTTTATACTTTCAAATACCAAATACCAAATCCTCCTATAATCAAATCACCTCTGACATAAAAGAGTAAATCATTAATTAGAAACAAGTTCAATTCGTTCATTCCATGTCATTGGAATAAGGGGGGGCGGTCTTCATCTAATTGCTCCAGGCCATAGAGATGAGTGCTGGGTTTCCATCTGCAGCTTTAGACCTGGAAGATCTGCGCTTCCTTTTGCCGCCACCGCCGCAGGTCTGTAACACAGAGAGGTTAGATGTTAGACTTTACAAAGAGCAACACTTATATTATATAGTACAGCAGTATTTCATCCACTCCTGCTTACCGGAGCACATTGGTCCTGCTTGCGGCACAGCTCCAGTTTGCAGTGCAGGTAGACTTCACGTTCTCCCCCAGAGAACTCGAACATGTTGAAAGAGAAGAAGTTGGAGGTTCCCAGTCCATTTCCCTCCACCATCACCGTCTGGTCAGCTGGGTTCGGGCATCTGCTCAGAAACAGGGAAACGGACACGATGAGTTCATCAGCAGTTGATTCTTAAAAGCCGCCAACAAAGAGTTCTTTCTCACCCGTCAATGACGAGGTCGTATCGCAGACTGCCATTGGGGTACGGCTGGTCGGATGCCCAGCAGGAGTCGGTCACTATGGCCACCATGTTGCCGTCCAGCCCCTCCGTCTTCAGCTCCACCCAGACCTTCTGGTTCAGCTGGATGTCAGTGCTCGGCCCGACGAGGTGCATGCGGCTGGCGTCGGTGTAGGCGCTCATCATCAGAGTGTAGTTCCAAACTCTAGATACAATGTGCAGCACCACAGAGCTGCAGAGCACACACACACACACACACAGTTCAGCTGTGTCAAACTACAACAAGCTGCACATCAACAAGCAGGTGAAGCTCAGCCGCCCTCCACTCACCTGTCTTTGATCCTGAAGGACACACTCTTGATGTCTGGCTTTGTGTAGAGGCAGGAGAAGTCGATATATACTTGGTCGTGGCGGGTGATGACTCCGTTCTCTGAGCTGTTCCTCGTCATGATGGTGTTCTTGTGGAGGATTTGGCTGTTGTTCATCTAGATTGAGACAGAAACACAAGGCATTGTCTCTCCTCTTACATCAATCAGAGAGAAAACTTGTTCAGCTGTTTGTGTGTGAGCTGGAAGTGATGAGCAAAAACAGCATGTTTCTCTACTCTTGTTGAGAGCAACAAACTAGAGGAGGGAACCCACCGCAACCTCGGTCCCACAGCTGTTGCTGCTGTCGAAGCTGAAGGTCACCATGTGGGTCTGGTTGTCCATGTGGCCTTTGCAGTTGGGGTCATTGAGGTGAAGGACGGAGTAGTCGATGCCTTTGTCCTGCAGCAGACATCCAGCCAGACTAACAGTGGCAGAGTTCTCCGTGCAGACTGTCGGCTCACCTGGACACCCAACAGCATAATCATGTAAAATATCACCACATAAGGATCAATTAGCATGTTTCAGATGTATCAGCAGGTGCTTTTTGAGTTACATGTTCTCTGTCTTTGGCTTTATTTGCCCTCCTCTTGCACGTTACTTAAAATGTGCGATATAAGCAACACATTTCGGTTGCAATAATTCAAAATGCAGAGAAATTAATGCACAAATAAAAAATTCTCCACTTGCTGCAGTCTGTAAAATTGCACTGTACCTAAAGCGTTCGTTGGTTTGTACTTGGAGGCAAACAAGGCCCGACACAAGCAGCTTCTTTCTCCGAGCTTCTCGCCACAGAACTCATGATCGCTGCAGTACTGGTCCAGACAGGAGGCCTGAGGGACAGCAGCTACAGACAGACACACAGACACATGAGCTTCACTTTCAGATCAACCAAGAACAACATGACAATAACATCGTTCATGTCAACAAAGTCAGTGATGTAGTCTCCACAAGTACTCCACTGGTCTTGGAGCAGTGGAGTATTTTCAGGTAACTTCATCTGGGTGTTTAATTGATCTGCTTCTTTATACTCGACTCACTTCAATTTAAACATCCACTAAGCAGCAGAATAAGAGAAAGTGAACGAGGATCTTACAGCAGTTGACCGTTGACCTCCAGTCGTCCAGTGTGACGTCTACTTTCAGGCTGCAGGACTTGGCGTAGGCCTCCATAAACTGGCAGTTGAGACCGTCCACCGCCGGGTATTTGCACAAAGTGTCTTTGCAGGCGGCTACGTAGGGCTCTGGGTCAATGTGGTTGTGACAAGCAGTGAAGGGTGGCTGCCTCAGGAGATCACAGCTGATTGAACCGTGCGGAGAGGAATAATGAGTGTTTACCTTCCACAACCATCCCTGGTCACATGACAGTGTCGTGTCACATAGAAATGTATATGCAGATGACTCAGTGCTGTTTGAAGGGTGAAGGGAGTGTTTAGTGTTTAGATGGGTCACTTCTTACTGTTCAGATGAGCGGTTGCAGTTGATCATACCGTCGACGGTGTCGTTGTGCTGAATGTCGCAGCTAGGGGGCGACAAACAGCACATTACATTAGAAACCGATAGGACATGAATAACAAATGCATTACTATCAGTCAGTGCATCAAGCTGAGACTAAGTCTTACCCATCCTCAATGTTCTTCTCATCATTCAGGGTGGTGGTCTGGCTCTGATCAGTGGGGTTTCCACACAAACCCTCTACAGCTTCCATTGGTCCTGTTTGATGTCAGGAGACAATTAGAGAAAAATAATGAACTTTGACCCTAATAAAGCACAGCTTTTACTCCGAAACTCAGTCCAGATAGGATCTAGGGTTCTGTACCTGACACATGGGCGGTGTTGCCATCAAAAAAGACTGTCATGTTGGAGGAAGGTATCTTGGCAGTGACTCCAGTCTGGTCCTTGGAGAGCTCCACACCGTGAAGCAGCTGAGTCGTGGTGTTGAGATTCAGTGTTTGGTCTCCGACCTACATCACAGCAGATAGGAAACGTGAAGGAAACACTGGTCCTGGTTCCATATCAGTAAATATGATCACCAATAGATCCTGAGATAAAACACTGATTACTTTGTATGCCACCTTTTCATTGGAGGAGAGTAACAACTGTACACAAGTACAGAATTCATTCTACAAAGCTTTACTGGAGTATTTCTATTTGATGCTGCTTCATACTTCTACCACCACATCTACAGAAAGTGTCTCTGAATACATCAACACAAAGTAACTCCTGGCTTGTAATGATCATCAGATTGATCAAAGGACCCCATGAACACACTGTTTTTCGATGGGTTGTGGCAGCTCACCCGAACTCTTCCGCCTTGTTCCAGATACATTGTTACACCTGACTGTGTTATTATCAAGTGGTCCAAAAACGACACGTCTTTACGGCGACGCTCACGGAAACCTGCATCGAGCTCAAAACCAGAGCTTCCTTGAGACTTCATCAGAGTGTAGTCACAGCGATCCTGGACAGAGTGGACTCTGTTGTGGAAATCGATGACAGTGGACCCAGTCACAGTGCACACAACGGTGGGTGGTTTACACCTGATGAGATGGAAAGAGACCATTTTAACTGTCTTTTCATTTGTAAAGGCAGAATCCAAAGACACAAAGATGTTTCATCCTTTGAAGATGAAGTTTCATATACATTTGAGGAATATAAATCGTGACATGAAATTAAAAGAGTACTCCACCAATAACTCATAAAGATCAGTTTATTAAAGGGGAGTACCACTCCACCTGTGAAAACACTATGAGAACTCTAATAACTCTGAGATAATGAATAAGTCTAAAATAATAAACATCTATGTGTATGTAATAATGTTTACAGGGTTGCATTGTGGGAAATGTAGGATCCAGGGACTTTGAAGTGTGACTGTACTCGGGTAGAGCCAGGATATCTCTGCTGCTTTGATCTTGATCTCATCCAGAAAGTATTCAGAGGTTTCAAGTCTCTTTCAGTCCACGTGGTACACTTCATTTAAATCAGTCAGTGAAACATTTATTCAAACTTAAAAAAGACATGATATAAAGTGAACATATTTACATGTTGTTGCCGAGGCAAACCCCCAAGGGTCCACATGAACTGACAGAAGTGAGGACTGCAGACGGACTACAGGTTGCATTGGAGCAGGTGTCTGGGTTTAACAGACGTGAACCGGCTGCTAAAGGGACATCTGGGAGGTGAAAGGAGGTTTATGAAATTAGTTTGATATCAACATTAAGAGATGGAAATAACAGCAATTTTAAGATATCACATTTTTTAGAGGATCCCTGAAGAGTCCCAGTCCCTTTTCTTTGGGAACCGCATGATTTACCTACCTGAGACTCTGCATCCGCTTATGTCCTTGTAAACTCCGTTGGATGTTTGACTGTTAGTTAATGACCATGAATCCATAGTTGAGTCACCGGCCGTTACAGTCAGGCTCTAGAAAAAGGTTAAATCAAGGTATAATTATTAAAGATCATTATTTCTAATCAGCCCTGCTCATGGTGCTCCAGTTTGTTCCTCCCATACATTATAATTACATTCAAGAAGCAAGAAGCATTTTACATAAATTACCCAGCAGCATTTAAAGAATCCACTGAACATCAAAAAATACTTTTAACCATTTCACAAGTAGCCAGAAGAGACACATGTCCTTTTACTTAAACACAACCAAAGAATTTACACATTCACACAGAAACTTCAATGTATTTCAATAAAACATAACATTTATAAGTGTGTACTAACTCAGTGGTCGGTAACCTTTACTATCCAAAGAGCCATATTTTCCACCAAATAGAATTCGTCTGGAGCTGCAAAAGCTATTTGATATCACAGCTTGTAAAGTTTTATATATAGTTATATTATATATACAAAAACTATAGTTTGTTGTATTCATGAAAATATAGAACAAGAATAAAGACAATTCTTGACATTTTATTGCTATTTTACCTGTTAGAACAATATCAAACTCTTATGAAGAGAGTTTGCTGCAGCAGTTCCTCTCCAGCGTGATACTTTTCAGCAAATGTGTGTTTGTTCTTGAAGTGTCTTTCAACATTACATTTTTTGCTGTTTGCAAATTTCTCGCCACATATCAAGCATACAGGTAAACCAGCATCGCAGAGAAAGCAAATCAATACGAACACGCAGAATTAGACTCTATTTTCCTCCGTGACTTTCCTTTTTTTGGATTTATCCATTGATAGTTTACCGAGGGTTAATGTTGCGCCTATACTTTATGATAATAATAAAATAATAAAGACGGTGCTCCGTAATCTGCGCCAAGACGGCAGCAACTTTATTCACTTCACCAGAACCTCTTTTTCTCCTTCCGCCTCATCCTCCACAATAAAAGCCCCAAACACATACACAGGAACGCTGCTTCCTGGAGAGCTCTTAACGTGCTCAACATAATATCTTACAATAGTTTACCGAGGGCGGAGGTCTGCAAATCATAATTAGCCACCTGCAGGGAAAGGCGCTTGACAGCGACGTAATAGGATGTGACGCCCATTTTAGTTGACAAACTATTAAAACATTTTATATTTTGGCGGCGTGTCCAGCGGCGTTATCAGCCCGACGGAGCGGACGTCTGAAGTCACGGCTAGCGGCTTTGAGGAGGACGGACACAAAACGGAGGACTTTCCTTTTCTTATTAATGCTTATTTTGTTCCGCACAACTATTGTGACGTCCACACACATAAACTATAAAAGAACAAAACATGGATTGCTCTCCAGTAGACAGAGACTTCAGCTTCCAGCAGAGCTACGAGTGAGAACAACAACGATACCGAGGAGACGAGTGAGAGACGAGTGTTGACCTCAACTTTACACGAACTGTGTCTGTTTGAGTTCATAGAGGAAGATTTTAGAGAAGATCTTAAGTATCAAACACCACCTTTCATTATTAAAGACTACTTTATTACTGTTACAATCTACTTCCTGTTTACACCGGCACCATCATGCCCAGTGTACGTGAAGAGTCACGTGATCTTCGTTTTCAGGCGTGTTAGTCTGGACGGAGATGTTTTAGAAAACGGTGCTGAAACGCCGAGTAGACGGAGATCGTTTAACACGAAAACGTATTAGTGTGGATGTAGACTCAGGGAGCCAACAGAGAGGCTGAAGAGCCGCAGGTTGCCGTCTCCTGTACTAACTGATCGAAGGGATGTGTGGTTTCTGACAGCCATCTTTGTTTCTGATGAGGAAAAATAACCAAATGTTTTCTTTGTCCGTCTGCAGATGAAATGTTTTAACTCCAGATGTTCAGAAGAGTCTTTGAGGATTCTTCAGACTCAACTGGAACTAAAACACCAGAGGAACAGACTCTACTCTTCTGGCTGAAGGTCAGCATCAACTTCACTCGCTATAAAGCACAATAGTTTAAGTTCATAAGTTGACATAGTAACACAGTTACAGCTCACACATACTTACAGGATCAGGTGTGTAAGCAGTATAACTCTGTATGTAGAGAGCTGTTTGTGGGGCAAAGTTGTAGAATCCGTAAAAAATCTGAAAGCACAAACAGACGAGAGACAGAATATTAGGAAATGTCTCCAAAATATTTAAAAAATAAACTTTGATTTGACGTTCCCTTCACCACACGATGTCTTTGAAATGTTCACGATTTACAAAAGACCATCAATGTAAAGACATGGAACTGATGAGGACTTACTTTAGGGGTCGTAGCTGTTTTGAATTGTATCAACACATAGCAAGTTGATGTGGTTTTTATGTTTGTCAGAGCTGCATGAAGAGATGATCCAGGACTTTTTGTCCACATTTTTGCCTCCACAGCCACAGTGTCTGATCCATCTCCGTTGTCCAACAACACACAGTCTTGTGACACTTCAACATCTTGGAAACAAACTGCAACAGATGAATCTGAATTGAACTTCACCTGCAAAAAGAGAAACAATATTCATCTTTTAAAGACACACTTTGACTCATAATCATCTCATCTCATTAAATGTTAGTAACATATATTGAACCATTTTAACTGTTAGTGGTGTTTGTTTTTCTCAAACCAAAAATAATATCAAAACATTTTTCTCATCTCACGTTTTTTGAACCTTATGAGCTGTTTATCATTCGAGAGAAGGAAGTGAAGTTCACAGTGAACTGGTGGCTCATTTGGAGATTTGTGGGTAATATTTGGTGAGAGAACAAATGTGGAAGGTCAGGAGATGATGACCAGTAGAGCAATCGTTAATATGCTCTGCAACATCAATTATGTTTATTGGTTCTATCATGGAGGTCTTTATTGTCTATAATTATTTAACTCCACGGGTCACATGACCTGTGTCACGTGACCTGTGAGTACTGCCCCTCAAACACCTCGAAGACATGACCGTGAGAAAAATAAATGCAAACATGTACTGAAACAACAAGAAAAGATGTGAAATCACAAATTAAGCTCATTAACAAAATAATAACTAAAGTACGTCAGCTGTAATACTCACAAACATGAAGGCCAAACAGAGTAATGTGAAACAAATCAATAAACTGAGGACAGAAATAATGAGGAAACAATAGTGTGAATAGACAACGACCTCGTTGAGCCCTACAGTGTGAAAATACTCATAAGGGAAGCCAATGGTCATATTTAGAGGACATTATTATTATTATTATTATGATGATATACAGAGACACCATGACCAGACATCATACTACAGCCTCATGGGCCCTACGATGAGGTCATTGTCATATAGGAACAGTTCTTATGTCAACAGGACCAATGTTTGTTGACTCAGTGCAGCGCTGCCTTCTTGTTCTTCACACTGTTGTTTCAGTAACTCACTTTGTTGTGTTGAGTTTAATAACAACAGGAAGTTCTCCATTTAAACACAAGCACACAATATTTATTCATGCGTCTTTCATTCCTTGAGACTTTATTCTTCATTTATGAAATGACACATTTTATTATGTTCAGCTGACTGAAACTATTTTAGTGATGCAGCTTCTGTAATGAATCACTCGTATGTGAGCCGACTGTGAGAGGCTGATGAGGGAATGAGATGCAGGTTAGTCCTGTTCTTAACTACAACTTTGAGGTACTTGTATTTGAGTATTTTCAGCTACTTTATAGTAATACTCCACTACAGGCAGATGTTGTACTTTTACTATTTGTATTTCAGTTGGCAGATTAATAACCAGAATATAATCACAAACTAAATTCTGGTGTAATGTTCGAGGTAAAGACAACAGATGACAGTGATGTGAAACCTCTCATTGAACTGTCTGTTAGATAATAACAGTAACATGGTTTCATTTTACTCACTTCCACCAATGAGAATGAGCGTCCATAAAAGGTGATGGGACACGCGCT
This sequence comes from Leptoclinus maculatus, assembly GCA_032191485.1. Taxonomy (NCBI): domain Eukaryota; kingdom Metazoa; phylum Chordata; class Actinopteri; order Perciformes; family Stichaeidae; genus Leptoclinus; species Leptoclinus maculatus. The sequence continues at coordinate 327,102 of JAVDOI010000033.1, forward strand.
GATGTCCACCTCTCCACCAGGACTAGTAAGTGTTACTTTTTCAGACAGGTAGAGGTCAACCTGGCTGGCAGCAACTACAGCGTGAATGTGAAGGAAAAGAATATCATGTATTAATTAATACAGTTCTTTCATAACTCACACTTCTGACTTAAAATGAATTCTGGGTGTAAAAGATGAAATCAATGAAATCAATATTTTTCTTTCAGTGTGTGTTACTACGGTAATCTGAATCCATTATTTAATTCATAAATGTAAGTAGATTAAGGTTAAGTCCTTTATAAACAACTGAATCTATCAAACTAAATTGTCCCAACTTAACTTACTTGTGTTAATTAAAAGCATCTTATTCAGTTATATTGATTTCATGGACGAGCACGTGTTTTAAAAGAATCATTCAAGTACAAATCTGGGTTGAAGGCAGAAACACAGTATCCAAAGAGGATTTTACTTTGAAATTGATTTCATCAAAAGTCTTTCAAAATAAAGGTTGTATTCTAAAGCACTGAAGACTTTTCAATGGCTGCTTACCTGCCAGCAGGAGGAGCAGAGCACCTGACTTCATGATGGAGAAGCAGCAGTAAACTGTCAGAGAGCTGTGAGAGAAACAGTTCATGTAGTGACACGAAAAACACCTTCTTTTATTTATTTGGAAATAAAGGATATTACATTTTTACTTTCATCATCCAATCAACACATTTTGCATCTGTGCGTCAAACTTATAGGCAATGAGGAAACTGAAAAGTGGTTGATGTCACAAGGAACTTGAGTTTCACCGTAAAATATAACAAGAATGAATCATCAAATGAAGAGAAACAGAATAAAGAGGAACAGCATGAGAGCAGAGTAATAATAATCCTCTACTGGCAGCTTTTAAAATCATACTGAGTGGAGGTTATTCTACAGTGTTGGAGCTAAAAGACTCAACATTTGGTGCAGAATAAGGAATTTAAATAACAGGAATAAAATGTGGACTTTGAAAGTAAAAAAAAAATAACCTAAAAGATGTGACACAACCACTTTCCAAATCATTTCAATGAGCAGTGCAGTTTCCTTCTATGTTTTCCCTGAAGTCACTGCACATTCAACATACATGTTCCTGTCTATATACAGAGGTACCATGATGCATCTTGATAGTGCACTAGCGTCGTCGACATGAATTCAGGCAGAGAGGAAGAGCGTGCAGCTGGTCTTACCGTCTGGAGGTCGAGCAGAGCAGCAGGGAGATGGAGCTTTGCAGATGGAGGTCAGTGGTGAGCCGCTCTGGGACGTTTCTTCTCTCGGGGAGATGTGTCTAAAGTTTCTCTATTACATCTCTATTTATGCTGGTCATTCTCATCACGCCCCTTAAGACTGATGTAAGTTTTACATTCTCTAAAACTCCTCAAACCGGCTTCATGTCTGTTGTGTAACTTGCTTGTCTTATTAATAACTCACAGGAATTTAATGAGTGACGTTGCTTTGAGATGCACTGGGGGAATGTTTTTTTTTTTTTAATGGTAGATGTGTTTCAGTATGACGCCCTTGATCGACATGTGAACATGGAGGACAGACTTAACATTTTATCTTAATACTTTTCATCGAGAAAGTCCAGTTTTTGAATGTGCAAGATTAGTTGCACCAGTTGGACCAAATTCACAAGAGAATTCAGAAAGAAATGGCAAAAAACTTCTGTTTATCCAAGACCCAGTTCTTACAACGTGTTCGTCCTGAATTGAGAGGAACAGACATGATGCGAGCATTACTGGACATTTCTGTGTTCATCTTGTGGTGCATGGAAATGATTCAGAGCCTCCGTTGTATTATGTGACTGAAGACAACATGAATAAAGCATTCAGTTGTATTAGTGTGCTATGAGAACCCAGAAGAAGCTCTTCTTCGTCTTCGTGTTCTCTGTTCTAAAACATGTTCATGCTGTTTGATGTCATCTTGGATTTCTACCAGCGGTAATGATTTCATAAGTTAGTTATCCTCTTTGTCAATGCAATGGTGAGAAAACACTGATGAATTAATGAGCAGACTTTGATTTAACATCAGAGTTGGCTTGTGTCTTTTCAAACTGAAAGGTGCTCACTATAAGTACAAATCAAAGCTGCGAGCAGCGATGAACGGGCCCTCGCATCCTCCCGCACGTCGGGGGTGCCGGCGGGACTCCGGCATGCGCGGCCAAGAACGTCCGCGACCGTCGGCGAGTGTGATGTTCTTTTATCCCGCGTGGACCGCCTGATGCTGGAAATGATGAAACATTTGTAGCGGGCGCTATGGAGGCAATTCAAAACGACCAAGCCAAAATCCCATGTAAAATATGTCTTCCCATGACCTATGACACATGTGCAAAGTTTCATGAGTTTTTGAGCGTCTCAAGTCACTGAACCATCAGCTTCTTTTTCATGGCAAATGATGCGTTGCCACGGCAACAGCGTTCAACGAAAACTCACAATATTCACGATGAAGCATCTTCATTGTCAGAAGGCTTTCCTTACTAAATTTGAGACTGATCTGGTCAACTGTAGGAGTAAATACAAGTATAAATTGTGACATTTCCTTTTGCCACTAGGTGGCGCTATGAGTTATTGAAAATGTTGGCATTGATATTTGCTCAGACTTGAAGTAGCATCATGCATATGTCATTTTTTGAAATTGTATTATTGAAACAATAATACAACTATCATGTAGCCTGACCAGAAGTCTTCTCTCACTCCATCAAACAGGTACCCTCCTTTTAATTTAACTTAAAACTTGATCTATTATTATCCTACACATGTGCATGCTCTCTTTTCTTCATGGACTGACACGAGATATGATAATGATATTTGAAAGTTGCCACAAGATCAGTTATTATTGTTAGTTACACAAATCATTCCAACACGTCTGAGCTCCCTGTGAGGCTGTGATTGGATCATTCACATGGTGTGATTGGAGTAAAACCAAACTTCCAGTGAACAGGTTCCTCAGCATTCTGTCCTGGTGGCCTTGAACTTGAGAGCTTCAGGCGCTTTAAAACAGGTTTGTGACCAACAAAAAGCAAACCTTTGTTCTTAGAGCATCATGTACTTCTAAAGGAGAAAAGTATTCAGGTCAAATAAATGAATGTTTGTCAAAACATTTTGTTTGTCATTGTTACGCCCAGGGGCGTTTCTATGATTCAAAGAAAGGGGGGGCTTAGCCCCAAGGGGATGGCATGTTTGGGGCCCATTTGGGGCCGCGGATATCCATTGTTTGCTATAATCCTGGCTGTCGTTGACGAGAGACGTTACTTGGCAGAGTGAGAAAGCCAGCGCAGCAGCCTCCCCAAGGTCCTAGTGCCCGGGGATTATATCGTTAAGTATGATGATAGGCTATTGGATTGTAATTTGAAGGGGGAGAAAACATGCAAACCAGAACGCACGCACATATGTAGCATGTTAGTTATAAATAACTTGTCCATGTGAAAAACAATAGTTGAATTTAATGACATCACCAAAATAAAAATATATATTTTTTTTAATCCAATAATGCCAAATTATTTGAGGGGGCTGAAGAACATTTTAGGGGGGCTTCAGCATGCAGGTTAAAATGTTGGAGCAGAAAACTAACAAACGGATCAGCTGTTACTGAAAGGTATAAATTCATGTCATTAAGTTGAACGTGTTCCCCTGATTGTGATCGCTCCTCTTTTATCATTCCTCCACCTTCAAGTAAAGGTCCTGCATTAACAATCCTCCTGAAGTACAAATACATAATTACTATGAATACTTTTATACTTTTTAACTTTGTTTTAATTGGTGGAGTAAACTATTTAATTCCCACAGACGCATGTTAACAAAGACATAAAAACAGGACAGACCGTTGTTCCACAGTGCCGGCTAAGATAACGAGGTTTACATTGTTTTTCCAAGTAAAAAATAAAATGCATCCACTGTTTTAAAGGTTTCACAAGTTTTCCCTGAAGCAAGGTGTGTCAGTGGATTAAATATGCTCCTCGTTCATTGGCTGCTGGCAGTGAGAGCTGATCCCAGTGTTTCTATGAAGCGATGGACGTCACTGAAGGAGTTGTAGAGCGGCACCGGAGGGATTCTGAGCACGCTGGGCTCCCTCATGTCACACTGAACAACACCAAAAAAAAACTGAGTTCATAAACACACAAATCTACAATGTTTTGATTTGCTGTGCTTCACTTTCATGAGAGTACTGTAAACTGTGGGAACCTCGTGCTTTCTCAGCAGTTCAAATAATGTGGATTTTAACCATTTCTATTTGATATATACCTAAATTTGTGTTTTCTCCGTTTTTGTTTTGTTTTCAATGCTGCACATTTTGCTCTAATTATGAAGATCAGGGTATTTTTGTGAGATGAAACTGATCTTCTTGATGCATATTGAGGTAAAAAGGCACATCCCATCCTATGATGTGTTTTTTCTTTTCTCTTACTATGTTTATTGTGACCTTTATGCACCAAATATGTTTGTAAAAACCTACTTGGAGGTTGCAACCTTCCTGTTATGTTCGTTTCTCAGGTACAGCAATGATGTTCCCATGTTTAATCATCCAAAAGTTGTCATAAACCAAAAAATCCTAATAAATATAGATTGTACCTCATCACCAACACCATTACTAACAATTCAATCAGTATTTAGTGGAATGGAGTTATTCACCCCTCCATAGATCAGAGTTCAATTAGGATAACTCACTCGTTTTCATGACAAATACATGTTCAAACTATTTTCTTTAGGTACATTGGAAAAACCTAGATTATACCATAACAAGTCTTTTTTCTAAATTCTTTTTACATTTTGAAACTTTCTTTTTTTCATGGGGTGATGTAGATACATAGAGATGAGACACCTCTGATGTTCAGGGTCATATTGACCCGCTCACTCAAAATCAAGCTAAATGAGTCGGAGTCAGTGAGAGCTGACAGCCTCTCTGCTGCGGGTCAGAGGGCGTGATGATGACGTGAGGTTTGAATGTTGCCACAAGATCAGTTATTATTGTTAGTTACACAAATCATTCCAACACGTCTGAGCTCCCTGTGAGGCTGTGATTGGATCATTCACATGGTGTGATTGGAGTAAAACCAAACTTCCAGTGAACAGGTTCCTCAGCATTCTGTCCTGGTGGCCTTGAACTTGAGAGCTTCAGGCGCTTTAAAACAGGTTTGTGACCAACAAAAAGCAAACCTTTGTTCTTAGAACATCATGTACTTCTAAAGGAGAAAAGTATTCAGGTCAAATAAATGAATGTTTGTCAAAACATTTTGTTTGTCATTGTTACGCCCAGGGGCGTTTCTATGATTCAAAGAAAGGGGGGATTAGCCCCAAGGGGATGGCATGTTTGCGCACGTAGAGCGCAGCAATTTTTTTTGGGGCCATTGTTTCAGACAGTTCATAGATTGGTTCAATCAGAAAGAGTGTGATTGTGCTTTACACTGTTAACATAGCCCACTACAATATTCCCTTTCATATGCCTCAAGTAAAGAAAACATACAAACCAGAACGAACGCACATATGTAGCATGTTAGTTATAAATAACTTGTCCATGTGAGAAACAATAGTTTAATTTAACACTCGGAAGTCAGCGCCCGCGCCGCCGCGGGTGAGCAGTGGGGAGCGGCGCTCACTCTATCGCTCACTCTATGTTTCTATTAATATCTCCGTCGAAAAACGGCACAGAAAAATGTTTCGAAAATCTGTAGAAATCTGTAGATTCTCCACTTCCGTGTCCGTATTCTCACGAGATAGTACGAGACTCACACAGCGAGATGTGATGCTTATGACGAGCTTATGACGAGCTTACAGTTCATCATGTGACGATCTGGGGGACGGACTGTTTACATCGTGTAGTGTAGCTTGTTAGCTCGTTAGTTAGCACGTCTGCTAACGGCAGCGTTCTGAGACAGCTGTAGCTTTATGATTACAGACATGTAAACACACAGTTAGTGGAGTCTGCGTGACACACAGCGAGCTATGATGCTTATGACGAGCTTATGGACTGGGTGAGTTGTTTACATCGTGTAAGCTTGTTAGCTCGTCCGTTAGCTCGAGCGTGTAGCGTGTAGCTTGTTAGCTCGTCCGTTAGCTCGAGCGTGTAGCTTGTTAGCTCGTCCCCCTGGGGATGAATAAAGTATCTATCTATCTATCTTGTGTGTGTGTGGAGGAAGAAAGGACAAAGGGAGTGAGAAACCAGAGATAAACAAGGCTGTTACTTCAGGAGTGCAGAACATGTGAGGCCTTGACCTACAATTTACAAGGCAAACAGTATTGTTCTGTGTGAAATTAATTAAAACTTGAATAATGCACGTTCCTCATTCCATATGAGGGTGCTTTTCATTGGTGGTCATAATCCTATTTCTTTTGGTGGGTTTGTGTTTTTCTCATATAACCTTGTGTTCACTAACAAAGACCACGGCAATAACAATATGAGTTTCGAGAGGTTTATTGCGTGATGGCATGATTGTTAGAATTAGGAAGGGGTCGAGGGAGAGGGATGAAGGGGTCGAGGTAGAGGGATGAAGGGGTCGAGGTAGAGGGATGAAGGGGTCGAGGTAGAGGTATGAAGGAGTAGGGGGAGGTAGGGGTAGAGGGATGTAAGAGTGTAGGGGAGAAGAAACGAGGAGGGTAGAGAAGGTCGTACAACGAAGGTTGGGCGAGCCATCGGACACCAAGTGGGAGCTGGGGGAATGGAGACTGTAGAGTGGGGGCCATCTCTTTGGAAGCTCTGGTTGTGCAGAGTCCCCCGTAGCAAGATAGCAAGAGTAGCGAGAACCATCGCCTGTACAAAATAAAGTGATTCATTTTCATTGAACCCTGTTACTGTATGGCTTCATATTAACTTCTACTGTTACTGTATGGCTTAATATTAACTTCTACTGTTACTGTATGGCTTAATATTAACTTCCACTGTTACTGTATGTCTTCATATTAACTTCTACTGTTACTGTATGTCTTCATATTAACTTCCACTGTTACTGTATGTCTTCATATTAACTTCTACTGTTACTGTAAAGCTGTTAGAATAGTGGCCTATCTTCTACTTGCAATTAATATGCATTCAATCCAGTTAAATTACTTAAATGAAAATGATAATCTACTCTGGCTAAGGTAGTTTATCAAGAGTAAAATAATAGCTGTAATCTATACACACCTCTGCATTAGCAACCCGCTGAAATGAAGGTACAGGCTCCTTAACCCTCTCATTACTTCAGGGCCCTTGGGAGCAACTGCACTTGGGACTGTTGGGACTGGAAGTACACTGGCTGTGGTCATTACAGTGAACAGTGTGTACAGTGTGATGAGAGGGCACGTGAGCCCTTGTTGCTGTACTTTATCTCCTTGGAGCAGAGGCTGCATTCAGCATACCCTGCCTCATCAATGTATTTAAAACACTGACAGCGGGAAGCTGTACTCACGTCTGTTTAGACCTCCACCTTTATCCAGGCCCAGCTCCACTCACATCTCAGCCCTGCGTCAAGCTGCACTACACAAACAGCCTCCTCTTCATTAAACTCTTTGACCTCATCATCTCATCAGTATCTGGGCCTCATCATCGTGGTCATAAAAGTTATTATCACCATGAAATCGCCTCATTCTACTTTGAGTTAAAAACAACAACCTGCCAGCAGATCCGCCTGTGTTCTGGTTTAATGTTAACGAGTGACCGCGTGAACTGAACCGGAACACGGGGGGCTGCATGTTTCATCACGTTACGTTTTTTCCTCCTAAATCGCGACAATGACGAACGTTAACAGTCGACAAAGTTCCGCATGCAGTGTACGTTATCCTTAACCCAGCAAGTCTGAATGGTAACGGAACCATGCCAACTCCTCAGTAAGGAAAGTAGCTATTTGCTGTCCTAGAAGTCGCTAAATGACGTCATCGCCTAATTTGCATAATTGTAATGGGCGCTGTAGGAGAGAGGAATAACGTCGTGTGAGAGACAAAAAGTGACTCAAAAACACCCTAAATATGCTTAGAACTACAAATGAACTTTCCTCTGTTGTGGTATAGGGAACCTTGAAATTGTGAAACTGTAGAGGCCATGTTTGGATGACAGAGTTCAAGGGGGACCTCGACACTGTCACGAGAACTGTCTGTGTTCCCACGACATTTGCCCAGGTTCCCGCAGAGACAGACACCTGCTGGTCTTTGAAGAGGCATGGGGGAGCCTCGAAACAGTGAAATAGTAAAACAGCACAGGAGTGATCATGGTGCACAAAGGGAACAGAGGTCATCCACAGGTCAGAAGGTGCCTTGTCAGACACAAGATCTGCACCTGCAAGCACAAGCACCTGCACCGTCATAACGGAGGCATTGTCAGTCCCTATCCCCAGGAGTTTCTCTTTTTTAAGACACTTCTCCAGGAAAGCCACAACACCTCGGGCTATGGATCTGGCATCTCCTCCCTCCAACTCAACAAGCCCCAGAAATGTTGAGACAATTGTGTGTTTGGTGTCACTAAAGTACCTTATCACAACTCCCAGGTACTTAGAAACACTAATATCTGTGGACTCATCGAGGAGGCTGAAACGCTGGTCACCCACATCTGCGATCAACTTTTTTACAAAGTATGGTGCTAGAACACCATTAATCATTTCCGTGCACTTTGTCCTGTGCATTTTGAAATGAGTAGCAGCAGTGGAGTCTGACAAAGCAGCTTTACATGCTTCCCCAATGTGATCACATGCCAGCATGGAACAGTGTTCAGCAATAGCTAATGCCATGGTGGCTTCATCCTTTATTGCAGAGTAAATATTTTTGCTAATTAATGGCAGCTTGCTTTGGGTGGAACTGCATAATTGTAATGGGCGCTGTGAGAGACAGCGCCTTTTGAGTATGTTTTTTAGTTGTCATGTGTTTTTTTATGTCACAAAGTTTGGCATAGAAATCAGCCTTACAATACAGGCAGTATGCCCGTGAATCATCCCCAATAGACGGCTTCAACCAGCCTTTGAATTCAGGGTTTGATTCCCACTCCTTTCTGTATTTTTGAGCATACAGTTTCGACTGAGACATGATGCTAGCTAGCTAGATGTTTAGCTTATGTCACAGAGAGGCACACAAACAGTGGACGAGCTGAGTAAGTGACTGAGGCTGTGATTCAAATGCAGTGATTTATTTTAGTGTGACAGTGAAGAAACATTTGCATCCCGCTCTGTAAGCCAGGGCGGGAACAGCGGCGGATTTGCAGTCTGGAGGCGGAGAGTGTGGGTCTCCTCTTTCTGCTCTGCTGGCAGCTGGGACTGACCGCCTGTGAGTGCTTTGGGATGGCGGAGGGGCTCACGGCAGCACCCGCTGCTCGTTGAGGACAGTAACTGCAGAACGATTCGTGCTTTCACGTCAGTCTCCAACAACACCAGAAAAAGTCGCTAGATTTGTCGCTAGTAGCTTTTGACAAAAAAAGTCGCCACGGGGAGTTGGAAAGTCGCCAGATTTAGCGAGAAAGTCGCTAAGTTGGCAACACTGAACGGAACATAACGGAACTTAGACTTTAACGGAGGGAAATGAAGACGGTGTAGACATCTTAACGCTGATTGGCCAAGACTCGACACGTCACATCAAAGATGTTTTATTGCGAAGATCACAACATCACCTTTTCTCCTCGTCTCACTCCAATTCGGATCTACACGATTCACGTGGATGATATATTTTGATTCAAAACGGCGAATTTTGCCGAAAAGCGACAAGTTTGCAGGTATGTACATAAAGTAGACATAAAAAAATAATAACAATCAGCGTGACCAAAAAATGTCAACGTAACCTGAGTCTGAGCAAGAATATTCACTGTGAAGGTAAATGCTCCTGAGAACGGTTTTGTTCCTCAAAACATTGGAATTTATTCACAACTAGTCCACAACTGTGGAGGATTTCAGTATTAAAGATAGAATTAGTGGGATTTTAGAATTAGTTTAGTATGATGATTAGCACCTCTTGTGGTGAATAGAAGTGTCAAAATAATAAGAATGTTACCATGGGTTAAAGAGTTGCAATATATTTATCTATGAGATGTATTATGTTTACAGGAGGTTTACAGATAGAGGATATTATATTACAGTATATTGACACATTGAATGTATTAAGCTATATGTATAAGCCATAAAAGTATTAAACACTGAAGTATTGAACACTGTAAGAAAGGAAGTATAAAAGGTCAGATAGGGTCAGATTCAGGGACATGTAGTGAGGAGCATAGGAGACAGGAAGACAGAGAGTCATAAAAGGCAGCAGGAATGCGGAGAGGACAATGCAGAGATGAGCTTCAAAGGACGTCTCCAGCTGTGAAGGCACCGGAAGGGCTGTTGGAGAGAGAGGAATCGGAGTACAGCCAAATGGTTGTAAATAAAAGCAAGGCATCGATTGGTTCAGGACAGTGGCCAAGATGATCAAATGTTTGAGTAACACCGATTGGCTCACCTGCAGTTTTTATGACGATTTGACCCCCCTGTCTTTTCTGCAGTATAAAGAGCTTTGTTTGAGGGAACAGAGGTCAGACCCACAGACCTACATGATCCCTCCACAGAACATCCTTTGATGTGAGACCTGAGAGGGTGAGAGTGTGTGGTCTCTGTTCTCGAGAGCATTTTACTATCGATAGTTAATTCAGATTGCATTTGATATTAAATACAAGTTTTACTTTTGAAACCTGAATTCAGCAACTTATTTGGTGCACATGCGCAGTAAGTCGTAAACAAATAACCGGACCAGCGCTGCGGCCTTGCAGCTCCATCGAGATATTCTGGCCTTAACAATTTGGCGACCACGAAGGGACAAAGGGACATTAGGGGCTTTGAATATTCGACTCTGAGAAGGCTGACATGACGTGAGATCAGTAGACACTTTCGGAGCGCGCAAACAAAAGGTGAGCAGAGCCGTTTTAATAAAAATCTGTTAGGTAGAATAGGAAACCTTAGGCGGAAGTGTCTGCATGATTTATGTTTCTGGAAGCTGGACAGAGGAGAGGAGACCGCAGCCAACTGGTAACTGTATTGATTTGAAATTTAAAGTGGTTGTAATGCTGTGTGAATCGCATCTGCAAGCTGAATTAGGAACATATGTGTGCTCAGTTGCAAACTGAGTTACGAATATTTATTTACTGCTATTTATTTACTGCTATTTATTTACTGCGCTGGTTTGTCTCATTTTAAGCAAGAAGGGCAGCGTTCACGGCGCGTTAAACTGTGTGGTATTCTTTCAAATCCGACTGGCTCGGTTCGTTCAGGGAACGAAGTGCTTGGTGACTCGAGCTGACCAGTAGAACGTCCTGAGCTCTGAGAAACCACACTTTAAAAGTTAAGATCATTTTTCTTTAAAGCCAACCGGGTTTGGTACGTTCAAGGGGGACGTCTCGTGTTTTGTAACGGATGAATGTGGAAGAGTTGTGTTGTAAGAAAGAGTATCGTACGGTGTGAATGAATTGTTTGAAGCCGGGAGCTAAAGGCCTGTTCTGGTGCTACCTTAGATCGAGAAGAGGAGACTATTGATTATAATATCCGGTATGGTGGTGAGAAGCCACGGCCCGGACTAGTTTGAGAAGTTGTGTGAATGTGGCATATTGTAAGAGTTGAGACTACGGTGCTTTGTGTGTGTGCTGAAGACACGTTTTGCCGGTTAGCTTAGCTAGTAGCATTAGCCGCTAATAGCATTAGCTTCTTTGTTCGTTTTCGCGCCAGTTTTTTGAGGAAAACACCATAGAAGAAGAAGAAGATAACTTCGACATCTAGCGGTTGGGGGTGTAATTGCATGATAATTACAGTAAACTCCACTACCCAGAAAACCTAGAGGTGAAATAATTATAGAACTACAGAACGTTTCACCACCTATTATTTGAAGGAGTAATTACTTTAGGACTACCAAATACTTAGTCATCCAGTAGATTGATAGATAAATTACAATAAAGTGAGTTTTTGGTGATAAACTTGTGATATCATTGTTTTGGACTCTATATTTTAATTTGCATTTACTTAGATTGTTGCTCTTAGTTTTGATTCAGTATTTTAATAGCCATTGATAATATTAATTGTAACTTAAATTGTTAATTTTTGTTTCAATTCAACAGTTCAACTTTAGTTTAGTAAACTTAGTTTGATCCAATATTTTAACCTCCAGTTTTAATTCAATTGGTATCCTACAGTTGTTTATTTTGATTCAATATTTTAACTGGCATAGTTGATTTTGATCCGACATTTGTAATTTTTTATTTTAATTTTAGTTCACAATTTTCATTAATTTTGATTTAACATTTAGACTTTCAATTGTTTGGTGCTGACCAATAAGATACCCAAAGACGCTAACTAACATGATTCAAGTTTTATTTTCACAGGTGATGAACACAGAGGCAGCTGCTGACAGGAGAAAGCAGTCTCCTATTGTATTACCAGGTAGCTGGCTGTGGATGAGGTCCATAGGTGTAAGTGTTGCTGGCCAACAAGTTGGACTGGACCATGAGAGATCCATTTTAGAGAAGTTTACATAGATGACATAAGGGTACCAAGGGGGGTGCTTAATTCATTTAAAGCTAGAAATCAAGTAGGAGCCGGTTTCGAATCAGCATTTTTTTGATGGTCGACAATCAATAAAGATGTGGATTGGATTAATTACATTTACTGTAACCAGCAGCATTTTATAAACTTCACTCGTGATGCCATAGTGGGACTTCATGAGCTGGTAGATAAGACTAGTTTAATGGCCTTGTAGAACAGAATGGCATTAAATATGATTTTAGCAGTGTGCAAAATGTTTGGATTTGCTTGTAGTACTTTCATTCCGAACAACACAGTTCCTGATCATCTTCACTGGGATCCTAAAGGACCTGATTGAGTCCAGATGGACTTCTGAAAACATCCGGTGAGATATTGAAATTTTGAAAAATTGACTGTATATTGTTTTGTCAGTTTGTTTTGGGATTTTTTTTGTTTTATAGGGTAAAATTGGGATTTACATTTTTGTTAAGTGAGCAGACAAGCTTCTCAGAAATTGTTCTTTCTATTCCTCATTGTACAGGATGAATCCTGAAGATGTCCTCCACCTGGACCAACCAGCATCACGACAAGAGCCGCTCACATCAGCTACAGTCCTTGTCCTCTGTGGATGCCGTTGCATTCGTAGACTTTTACAGGGGTTAATTGATACTGTGCTTAGTGAGACAAAGATGTAGGGAAATTGGTTAGGTATAGATGATGAGGATGAATTTTAACGACTGATGATTACTGTTAGTTGAGGAAACTCACCCTTGGACCATAAAGGTCCATTAGTGAGGGATTGTTTTTCAGTAGGTTGATTAACACACTCTGAAGAGTGTGTTAGGGGGGATTTGTGGAGGATTTCAGTATTAAAGATAGAATTAGTGGGATTTTAGAATTAGTTTAGTATGATGATTAGCACCTCTTGTGGTGAATAGAAGTGTCAAAATAATAAGAATGTTACCATGGGTTAAAGAGTTGCAATATATTTATCTATGAGATGTATTATGTTTACAGGAGGTTTACAGATAGAGGATATTATATTACAGTATATTGACACATTGAATGTATTAAGCTATATGTATAAGCCATAAAAGTATTAAACACTGAAGTATTGAACACTGTAAGAAAGGAAGTATAAAAGGTCAGATAGGGTCAGATTCAGGGACATGTAGTGAGGAGCATAGGAGACAGGAAGACAGAGAGTCATAAAAGGCAGCAGGAATGCGGAGAGGACAATGCAGAGATGAGCTTCAAAGGACGTCTCCAGCTGTGAAGGCACCGGAAGGGCTGTTGGAGAGAGAGGAATCGGAGTACAGCCAAATGGTTGTAAATAAAAGCAAGGCATCGATTGGTTCAGGACAGTGGCCAAGATGATCAAATGTTTGAGTAACACCGATTGGCTCACCTGCAGTTTTTATGACGATTTGACCCCCCTGTCTTTTCTGCAGTATAAAGAGCTTTGTTTGAGGGAACAGAGGTCAGACCCACAGACCTACATGATCCCTCCACAGAACATCCTTTGATGTGAGACCTGAGAGGGTGAGAGTGTGTGGTCTCTGTTCTCGAGAGCATTTTACTATCGATAGTTAATTCAGATTGCATTTGATATTAAATACAAGTTTTACTTTTGAAACCTGAATTCAGCAACTTATTTGGTGCACATGCGCAGTAAGTCGTAAACAAATAACCGGACCAGCGCTGCGGCCTTGCAGCTCCATCGAGATATTCTGGCCTTAACACAACGCAGGGAACTGAATCAGATGTTTTTTTGATGAATCAAATATTTTACTATGCAAAAAAGAATATCCAACAATAGCTTGGCCCCTGTCACACGCTACCTGTTTTTATGCAACTCTTTTTATTTTGCATTTTGCTGGTGCTAGTGGACAGAACATGAAGCGTGAAAGAACCAGTGGAGGTAAAGGAGCTTAAGAATAACCAAATTGAAGTCGATGCCACATTCATGTCGTACCTTGCTGCTTGTAGTTACGGTCTGTAAGTGGGGAATTGTCAGACTCTTATCTGTAATTATGATTATAACATAACAGTTTCTCACTATTCTCAGCTTTTGGAGAATTTACATTTTATTGTACAGTATTTGATTGTTTTATTCTTAACCGTCTCTCCAACCTGAAGCAGAAGCGTTCTTTTCTTGCCATGGAGGTGTTTGAGTGTTATTTGGCCCTGCCACTCATCCAACATGGTGGCTTGGTCCATCAGCACCACTCAACAAGTGAGCAGCTTAGAATAACACTCGGGCTGATTGTTAACTCAAGGCCTCTTTTTTTTCTCCAGTGCATGTGTTGTTCATCATTTAGTCATCTGCCGTACCGTCTCCAGTGTTTAACGTTTGTTTACACCATATGGCGTAACAATGGTTCGCCCAGTGTGGCGAACCATTCTCTGTAGATGTTTAGATGGCTGCCTGACAGCCAACTGTGCACTAGAGTGGGGGAGATGAATAGAGATGATAAATATGCAAAGAACAGATGGATGGATAAAACATGAGAGGGGAGAAAATTGGGGCAGTACAGCAGCATAACGAAATATGGCATCGAAAAACATTGAAATATAAGACGTAAAAAGCTATGAAAGTCGTATTCAAACTCGATAAATAACACCACCAGATCAGTTTTCTTGGTTCTAGTGTGACATTATGATCTGTTGGTTAATTTTTCCATGACTGGAAAGCAAAATAAAAGACTTTTCCCCAACATGTGGGGGCCCTGCTGTAGTTTAGAAAATTCAGTGTAAACACTCTGGGAATTTGTCAACCTGACCCACCAGATGGTTTGTGAGAAGTCATCTGAGACGTCGTCATCGGAAACAGTTTGAGAAAGGGAAAGGCCCTTTAAAAAAAAATATTTGGCAGGTGTTTGAATGACCCACATGACAATCAAACTCTTGCCGAAGCGAGTCGAGAAGAGTGGAAACATCTTTTCCATTGATCTTTCAATGAAAAAAATACTCTCCAGTTCTGATACAACGGATGCGATGGCACGCTGAACGTCTCCAGGAACCGCCACTGTTTAAACACCGAAGCGTGCCCGTATCTTCCAAAAGCTCCTCCAAGGACGCGAATAGTGTTAAGGCAAAGAATATCTCGATCAAGCTGCAAGAGCCGCAGCGCTGGACCGGTTTGTTTACTACTTACTACGCATGTGCACCAAATAAGTTGCTGAATTCAGGTTTCAAAGTAAAACTTGTATTTAATATCAAATGCAATCTGAATTAACTATCGATAGTAAAATGCTCTCGAGAACAGAGTTCACACACACTCCAAACAGGAAGCTTGTTACCTGGAGGAAGGAATCTGATGAACTGAAAGAATGATTCCTTTGAATCTCCTTTACTAGCTCGTAAAATGTCTGTCTCAAATACTATTGGCTTAAGTCCAGCTGACTCCTCCTGGCCTCAGTCAGCTGACTTCCCCGTTGTAACCTATTGGTCCTGGTCTGTTGCTCCTTCTGCGCGTGCGTCCCTCTTAGGTCCTCTGCTCTGATCCTGGTGTTCGCTGTAATGCCTGACTTAAAATCCCTGTCTATCCCTATCGACTATTCTTTACAGATTAATATATTCAATAATTGTCTCTTATGGTTCAACACTTCTATAGTAAACATACTGTAAATATATTATACACTTGATAAGTATTCTGGTGACATTTCACATACTTTGACAGTTTTTACAAGCATAATGTGGCATACCACATGCTTCCTATTCACCACCCACCACTAGGGTCGCTATAAATCCTACTAAAAAACACTTCTAACTCTAATTCCTCACAATAGCTCTGTGCTTTGGCTTACTGGACACAAACGCATTATATTAAGACCTGACGAGATGGATTTTGGTGGGAAATGCGATCCCGTGATCTTGTGACATTCCAAAAGTCCACCTGCTGTGCAACAGAAACTATTTTGTCATTCTACTGTACTACAATAAATCCTGGGCCTTCAATACATTTTACTTTAACTGTATAAAAAAGCAACAACAAAATATTTAGCCCTATTTGCAGGAGACTAGTAATACCAGGGGACCTCATGTGATTTCGAAATCTCACGTTTTAGTTATGTGCGGGCGGCACAGTCAAAGCAAAGTCTGTATTTTACCAAAACGTTCTGACATTATTCTCTGCCAACATCCACTTATATTAAAGTATTACAGGCCGACTATATAATATTTACATTTAATATTACAAATATTATATTATTTAGGCCTATTTATGTTTATTTAACATTCACAAAGATGTCTTGCGGTGCAAATGGGTCTCCATGCCATGTAGGGAGATGAGCCAATTTGCACCCAAAATGTTGCCAAAACGTTACTTCACAGCTGCCAACGTAGCCTCCATAAAACTTGACCTGAAAGAGCAGAGAAAAAGCACAGCTAAAACAAAAAAAAACGGAACCCCTAAAGCTTCGCCCCCACTGCTACAGAGCACCGCTCTCCTGTTTTTTCAAAGTTTGTTGATACTGAACATGTCCAAATTGCACCAAATCGGACAAAGCACTCTCCTTGGGTCCTCAGTAAAACACCCACAAAGTGTGAAGTAGATCGAAGGAGCTGTTCTCACAATATTGGAAGACAGACAGAGATTCCTTGCCCTATAGGAAAGGAAAGGTACAAATACGTTTGAAAACTTATAGTAGGAAAAACATGTCACATAGGTTTGTCT
The DNA here is from genome assembly GCA_032191485.1 of Leptoclinus maculatus. NCBI lineage: Eukaryota > Metazoa > Chordata > Actinopteri > Perciformes > Stichaeidae > Leptoclinus > Leptoclinus maculatus. Next base: position 344,210 of record JAVDOI010000033.1, read on the forward strand.
TACAGCATGACGATCATCTAAAAATAGATACTCAGGGGGAGTAGACAGCACTGACGATGGAACAGATCAGTGTACACACTGCTCTGATGAAAGGCATTGTATCTGTTGTCTGCTGAGTCCCAAAAGATCAAGAAAGAGAAAGAAAAAAATCAATAAAGAAGAAAAATGTGTGATGGGCTGTGTGATTTTGTTTGGTTCTGACTTTCCTTTTCTCTCCTTTATCATTATAAAAAAAAAAAAAAAGTTCTTCAAGACAAACTAAAGAACTGCTGTCCTATTTGGAAGCTGCTTTTCCCTCTGAAGTACCGTGCACTTCCTCACATGGGAGTTTTAATTGATTTATTTATTTTATGTGTACAGAAATGCATTGCATTTTTGACAGTATCCAAAGTTTTGCGAGAGTTTTGGGGGCATCTTCTCAAAGATAAATAAAGCAAAAGCGATGCTCTTCTCACTCAGCTCTAACTGATATTCTTTCACAAGCTAGTACACACCGGGTGATGAGGGTTGTTTCAGAGGTGTGAATGTGTGTTCTTCATGCATGGAGAGCACTTGGCAACTCACAAATTGTAATATGTGAAACTGTTGACTTGCAGAAGGATGTGTATGAATGTCTGTTTCAGTTACCATCTATTGTTCTTCATCTTTGTTTTGTCACATTCATTCACCAATTTAAAAAAATAGAAGAAGAAGGGTGTTGCTGTGCAATATGTTTGTTCAGCTCAGGGTTCTTTGGGATAGAAAAGGTGGGTGAGAATAAAAATCGAAAACCTTGCTAGAGACCCCTTGAAGCTGTATTTTTTTTCATCACACCACATACATATAAACCCAAATTGTTCATCCCCTCGAGAGCAGGAATCTAATGTGTGCAGCAAATTCAATTACAGTCGGACCATTTGTTGTGAATTGTTTGATTGCATAACATGATTAATATGGTTCATGTTGCTTGTGTAACACTGTTTATATTGTTAAGCTGTAGATGTGAGAAGCTTAATTGACATGATTTACTTTTATTGTCAAGAGCATAAAACAGGAAGTGGTTTTACTTTGAAGAGCCAGGAAGTAGAATGGTACATGTCTTTTTGACGCTAACAAAAAGATGATACGAAGAATACCAGATGTCGGGTGCAAGAACGCGTTCTGTTCACTGGTCCAGTTTGTAATACTGCAGTTCAGGCAGTAAAGGGTTCCGTTCAAACAAGACGTGTCTTGGTCCTCACTAGAAGCTCCACTTCACAACACCATTTACACAATGAATTATCTTGTTTGAAGAGCTGCTGTTCATATCTGCTTTAAATACTGTTTTTTTTTAAATCTGCATTTAACATATTCGATTAGACAACTTAATTAATCCCAGGTGGGGAAACTCATTTGCCACCCAAAACTCATACAGACAACAATAGACACAGTCCACAGTGCACAACAGACAAAAACACATTATGAAGAATAAATAACACCAGAAAATGCCATATAACATGATTGACATCAGAAAGATAAAAACCTAAAGAAAAATCAAACTGCTGCCGGAACGAAAGACCTTCTTAGTCGTTCAGTAGAACACTGAGGCATCCTGAGTCCATTAAAGACTCTTATATCCTCTTACAAACAGTTCATATGACAAATTACAAAAAAGTTATTTCAGTATATTTCATACTATTGGTGAGCCTGCCCAAACCCCTGCAGTGCAGGGAACAAAAGGTCTTAGTTAGATTTAAGAAAAGATAGTTGTTTGGCTTACACACATACGTAAGTAATGTATCAAAAGTACGGTTAAATAAGTCAACCGTGACTTGGTTTGACACAAGAAACGAATGGCGGGACTTCCTGGTTTGTTTGACCCGTCTATCCACTAGAGCTGTGGAATTTAAGATGCATTGCGATGCAGAAATGGACGATTCTACATTAATGCAGTGACAGAAAATAATCAGGAGTTTCAATCGTAATCAAATTGTGTGAGTGAGGATTCACACCTACCATCCACCCGACCGCCCTACGAGGACTTTGTTGCTCTTTATATGGCATCACCTGACTTCTTTTGAGGTTACCCTGTACATCCTGGCTCTTGATTCCATGGGTTATATACTAATACTCTAATTGTAATAAGTACAATGAGTAGGACACAGTGAATGAAAACAGCCTGGTATAAGTCAAACGTTTGGCCAGATGGCGTTTCATAGCATAAGTTCCTAAGGTCCAGAAGTTTATTTCAAGGATTCAGCCTCTAAGGAACATTAACAGTACATTTATTGTAAAGCCATCAAAGTCTAAGTATGTTTGGTATCAATCAGTTTTGCCTTAGTTTTAACTAAGACATCTCAACATCTTTTAGCCCAGAAATCACCAACCAATACGTTTTATTAAACAAACAGTTAAGCACAGCAACATGGATCCCTTACTATAATTTATTGTGGCAACTCAAATATCAATCAATCAAGTTCCCATCCCATTGAGTCCCCAAGGCCCCAGAAGAAAATCCTGTAATTACCTTCTGCACATAAGATATTAACTCTTGCACATTATATCATTTATCTTGAGGGCAAAAGTTCTTCTTAACTTGGTAATAACAAACTTATTACCCAGTTAACGAGTGATTTTTTTAAAATAAAAAGTATTCTTGTTAGGGTCAAAAATCGAAATGACTAATTAGAATGTGTGTGTGTGAACTTTCTCGCCACAGATGTTTAGTCTGCTGAGAGAGCAGCATGTCCCGGATTGGAATGATAATAAGAACTGTAGAAGCGTTGAGAGAGAGAAGCAGAGCTAAGTGACCTTTGTGCCAGAAGTTGCAGGCACTATTTTCAGACCACATGGCGTGGACGCCATTTTGTGTGTGTGTGTGTGTGTGTCACCTTTTGTGACGAAGACCTCATTGTAAACCAATCCTGTGCCAGCCCATTGCATGTTGTTTACTCAGTATGAATATCAGAAGCTCAGAGTCAGAACTCCGAGCGGCCTTGATGCATGTCCTGTATGTGTTTAAACTCTGTTCCTTCTTTGCAAAGAATAAATGTCCTGTGATTAATGATTTTCAATCGGTCTCAAGAGTTAATTTTTCCAACAATTCTCTTGATAACTGGATCAGAAAAACAGGAAAAAACAAAGTAATTACTTCAAACTCATTCCCAGGACTCTTGAGGCTCTGTACCATTCTCTCTGCACATATTAAAATGTTATATGTTCAAAGACCGAACACTACTTCAGATGTCTGATGAAGAAATCTTTGTATGATTGAGGCTTACTGGTGAGGGGGCATTTTGACTTGATTGAGAAGGAAATGTCAGGGGGTCAGTCACCACTTCATTAACAATCCTGTAAATATATTATAAAAAATATATATAAATAAACCCCACCTCAATGTGGACAGCAGTTGTCAGGTGCACTATGGGCCGATGCGTTGCACACATTACATTACAATTCTTAGGCCTACTGTTACATTTGATTACGTAACCAACACCTGATCATGATCCAGAGTATTTCGGCATCATTTCTTCTTTGGATGTGAAAGTTAAGACAAACCAGTTTCTTTTAAATTTGTAATTAAGAATATAACTTGGGTTGTTCCCAACCTACTTACTAAAAAGTCCTTTGTGGATAAATATCACCCAACTAGACCATACTGGTGCTTTTAATGCTCATTACAGCAGCTGCCTACTGATTTTCTAATGAGTACAGACTCCCTGCATTGCTTCTGCAGCACCAAGGTCAAATCTCTAACACAAAGCAGTATTTACACAAAGAATCCCGTATATGAAACATTAAGTTGGAAGGAGGGAAATGCTACGTTTTTAAACGATGAGAAGTTGATTGAGCTCTATTGTCTCATTTTCTCTGCAGCACTTTGCTGTGAACATTTTCAGATGGAGCCAGTGTGAAAGCACCACTTCATACTGCATCTTTGCTGGACGTCTGAATCGCTTTGACTCAATCCCCCAGAGCAAGTCCTTGGCAAAGTTGAGTCACTTTATTTTGGGCTTCACAGTCTAGAGGCTTGTGTATGACCAGTCACTGATGTTCAGTTTTTGCAGACTCCACACTGATTCAAGAACATGGACTTATTGTGGAGTAGGAGCACTGTTCAGGAAGTTTAATTGGACCAGGTTCCTCTGGTCAAAATGTGGAAAAAGTTTCTGAATACCTCAAAGGGTTGCTGGAAAAGTTTGTACAGTTGAAATAAACCAATAGACAGCTGTTTGTGTGTGTGTGTGTGTAGCTGCTGCTGTGTGCTGATCCCAGAGCTAACCAACCATCTGCTACCAGAACCCAACGTTTGTTTAAAGATCACATGAATGCACATATACATTCTTAGTGATTTTATTCATACCCACGCTGTTATCCTTTGATCAGTCAAACAGCAATGACACACACTTTTTTCTAAGAGTCGATATTCTGTCAGTGTGTAATTGGTGGACTATGTGTTGGTCTGTATGATCAAGCCCTTTTCAGACGTGGAATACAAAACATTGCCGGCGACACCTACTTGTTAAAGGGTTGGCTGTGTGTCAGTCAGACTTCCTCACAGTTTCATTCGCGGCACCTGTGAGGACCCTTACACACAGAGAGTAATGCATTCAATAACTAAAATCAGGTCGAACACATAAGCAACGCTTTGAAGAAGTGAGGACATGAGAAATAGTTTTCTCTCGAACAGTGTTGTCACTTCCTTAAAATGTTTGCAAAACTATGTCATTCCTCAATGTTCTTTCTCACCAAAAATTGTCCCCACAATCCAAAAATGTTACCAACCAAAATGTCCCATGTTTCATAAAAAAGAAGAAAAATGCCTCCTATTTCCAAAAATGTTTTTGCTTTACAAAAGTGTCCCCACTTATCAAAATTAACCATTTTCCAAAAAAACATCCTCCATTTCCAAAACGTCCTCAATGTCAAGCTCGGCATCTCTGGTCCTCACGAAGATAGATATAGATATATACATATATAGATATAGATATATATAGATATAGATATATATATTAGTGCTGGGCAAGTTAACGCATTCATTTATTAACGCCGTCAATTATATTATCGCTCGTTAACGCAGTTTTTTTTTTATTATTAAGCGGACATTTTTAACACAATAACCGGGCAGCGAGCGGTGAACAGCTGTATTTGTGTGGCGTCACTACCTGCTGCTGCTGTCAGAGCAGAGAGGAGACGCACTCTCAGCGTATTCTCTGCAGTTAGTGTATTTACAGGTGTTGGCTTCATTTTTACACAAAACAAATAATAACCGTAGCTGTGTTTCAGCTGCAGGACAGCAGTGAAGGCCCAGGTATACAATACATATTGTCGTGTTTTTAAATAAACATATAAGCACGTGAGAACAAACTGCTCTTAACTCAACTCTTTATTAGGATAACTTCCTCATGCAGGTTACTGCCACGGTACAGACCCCCTCCAGGTTCCCTTGCTTTCACCTACATTCCCCTGGGTCCTAAGTCCCTCCATGTACAGCTTCTTATCAGAATCAGCTTTATTGGCCATGTGTGCGTACGCATACATGGAATTTGACTCCGGTTTCCACTTTGCTCTCGCTGTACATACACAAATTTACAACAAACAAGAAAAAATATATATATATAAAAGGGGGGGCAGCAGAAAAAACAACAGATGTAGTATAAATATTTAACAATATGTACAATATGAGTATAAACATATATACAAAAAAAAGTATATATGTATATATATATATGAACATAAACCTATAAACAACAATGGCAATGGAATGAGGTAGTAGTGCAAGTAGTGGTAATAGTGCAGTATGGCTTATTTATTGTTCATGAGTGACGGCCAGTGGAAAGAAGCTGTTCCTGTCTGGTGGTTTTGGCGTACAGAGCTCTGTAGCTCCTACCAGAGGGGAGGAGGTGGAACAGCTTGTGTCCAGGGTGTGAAGGGTCTGCAGTGATCTTTCACCCTCTATGTACCAACGTACATTTATAACAAATGCCACACATATTACGGTAATCAGCGTTGCAGATGTGTCTGACCAAAATACCAAAAAAAGAAATGATTCATTTAAATGAGTTTTTAAGGTTGTTTTGTTTGTAATATGTATAAGCATCATTTAGTTATCGCTACTGAGAATTTATCAAAGGAAATAAATATGACGTAGATAGGTTCTCAGTTTTCAAGGTGTATATTTCAAATTGCATTTATTACACACATGAAAATAAAGTTGTGAACACCGGCTGAATATCTATTATCAGAATCATTATAACTGTGTTATAACTGCTACTGTGTAAAGGGAATAGTGCTGTTAAAAAGCACCTGATTTGTTTAAAGTGTTTGCAAACCAAATGTTATTGCACTTTTGTTCATATAGCAGTACTTTTAAAATATAAGTGTGAAATACACTACTTTTTAATTAATTATTGAACTTTGCGTATAACAATGCGATTAATCGCAAAAAATTACAAATTTGAATCGTTGCTGTGGTGGAAAAACTATTCAATAGTACCGAGTGAGTCCTGGGATACTGAAATAAGGAAACCTGAGAAGTACAAAAACCTTTAAAGTATTTATTCTCTGCGCAGAGAAGACCCAATCATCACACAGAGTGCCTTCGTCGTCTGTGGGATGGAGAGAGTGAATCTCTCCCACTTCAGTACACTTTTAAAGGGTCAGAGGATCAAAACAATAGAAGGGGGGGGGTGTTTCTCCAAGACGTCTGGCTTGTTTCTAATCTACATATAACACAATAGCACCCCTAACAAACCATTTGCTACAGATCCTTTCCTGTACCTCCTGTGGTTTACCACCTCTATGTTAAACACTCATTTGATCTAATCTAATCATCACCTACGACAGTCTAGACTTATCGTTGCCCAGCACTAATATATATATATATATATATATATATATATATATATATATATATACACACAATAATTCACACAAATGACCACAAAGGCTTCGGAGGACACTTGGTACCAAGGGCTAATACACACACACACACACACACACACACAGAACATAAAAACAAGCAGACACACACATTCCATTCCTCACAATGAGGCCAATCCTTCCCAGTGGAGGCTCACTATCTCTGGGAAATCCAATTGTTAGCAGGGCATGCAGACTAGTTGGTAAAATATAGCCTACTCACACATACATGCACTTTCTCATTTGGGCTGACATCCAATGGGACGAATTGCTGCTGTTCACAGTTAATGTCATTGCAGTATCGACGGACCTTTGCAGCAGCGGTGGCTCCGAATGCCACGGCCTCCTGCCTCATTGACTCCCCTCCTCACTTCAAACCCAACTTTGCAGGAAGTTTGGTCGTCACTCAACACTGTCTAGTCTGTGGACTTAATGTCACCATTTGTTTACATTATATAGCTCATTTACCAACGGGGACTTTAAACTTGCTGCAAGCCAGCAAACACCTCACAGTTTTGCTTTGGGAAATGGATTAAATTGTCACTGTGGTGCAAAGGGATAAGCGGTCAGCTTTCAGTGTTCTTTTTCTCTTTCCTGAAAGCCTCACAAGTTCACATTTGATCAGCACACCAGCTTTTAATTTATTTATTTGGATGCATAAGACATTGTTTTTGCTAAACCTGTGCTGAATGAACTTGATCATGAATTGGAGGCATGTGGCCTATTGTTTATTATTACATAACTTAACGCCCACTTATCGCTAAGGGCGGAGATACGACCCAAAAAAGGCTGTAAGAAAAATAACAAGTTCAGCAGTAGTGAAGTCGCGGTACTGTTAAAGAAGCTTCAACAAAGTTGACATGTGATTTTCCAGAGCGTCTGTGAAAACAAGATTCTTTTTTTCTCATTTTGGTTCGTACTGTTAAGGCTAGAATATTCTGATGGAGCTGCGAGGCCGCAGTGCTGGTCTGGTTCTTTGTTTACTACCTACTGCGCATGTGCACCAAATAAGTTGCTGAATTCGGTTTCAAAAGTAAAACTTGTATTTTAATATCAAATGCAAATTGAATTAACTATCAATAGTAAATGCTCTCGAGAACAGAGACCACACACTCTCACCCTAAGCAATCATGTGAGGTCTGCTCTCTGTTCCCTTAAACAAAGCTCTTATACTGCAGAAAAGACTGGGGGGTCAGATGGTCATGAAAACTGCAGGTGAGCCAATCGGTGTTTTACTTATACATTGATCATCTTGGCTAATGTCTTGAGCCAATCAATGTCTGGCTTATTTAGAACCTCATGGCTGTAAGTCGACTCCTTCTCTCTCCTGCTTCTGTCCTCCTGGAGCCATCACAGCTGGAGACATCCTTTGTAGTCATCATCCTGGCATTGTCTTCTCCGCATTCCTGCTGCTTTTATGGTCTCACTGTCTCCCTGTCTCCTACGCTTCTCACTTCATGCCTCATGTAGATGTTCCTAAATCACTAAGATATTCCCTAAATCTGACCCTATCTGACCTTTAATACTTCTTCTCTTACAGTATTTAATACTTCAGTGTTTAATACTTTTATGGCTTAATACATTATATGTGTCAATATACTGTAACATATAATATCCTCTATCTGTAAACCTCCTGAGAATACATTCCACAGATAAATATATTGCAACTCTTTAACCCATGGTAACATTCTTATTATTGTGCTTAATACTTAAATTCTTCACAGTACACTTGAGCACTCGTAAAATGTTGTCTTACCAAAGAGAAAATCTAAAATAGGAAAACATTAGTGAATGCCAAAAGTCAATAATTTCTAATAAAATGAGAACAAATCGTGGCTACAGACAGAAATGAGATAACAGTAGACAACATTTAGCTGATACTACTGAAATACTTTTGCTTAATTATTATATAAAACATTCTAAACACAAAACTTGTGCATATATTACTTTTAGTATTATGTTTAGGTGTCACAATTTGATTACGACTCACCTGTCAACGAACAACCCAAGTTGACACAGTGAAGACTCACTCTGAGCTGAAATTAAACCAAACTCCCGACTATGTTTAAAGTGATATGGTGTATCTACTTGTTAACTCAAGTAAAGGGCTGAATTCTTCCTCAACACTGACCTCTTCGCTGTTTATTCAACCAGACTGCAGTCCTTGTTGCCACTAACTCCCACTGTGGACCTTGGGAGAGTAAGGTCTGTCTGTCTGTCTGTCTGTCTGTCTGTCTGTCTGCCTGCCTGCCTGCCTGCCTGCCTGCCTGCCTGCCTGCCTGCCTGCCTGCCTGCCTGCCTGCCTGCCTGCCTGCCTGCCTGCCTGCCTGCCTGCCTGCCTGCCTGCCTGCCTGCCTGCCTGCCTGCCTGCCTGCCTGCCTGCCTGCCTGCCTGCCTGCCTGCCTGCCTGCCTGCCTGCCTGCCTGCCTGCCTGCCTGCCTGCCTGCCTGCCTGCCTGCCTGCCTGCCTGCCTGCCTGCCTGCCTGCCTGCCTGCCTGCCTGCCTGCCTGCCTGCCTGCCTGCCTGCCTGCCTGCCTGCCTGCCTGCCTGCCTGCCTGCCTGCCTGCCTGCCTGCCTGCCTGCCTGCCTGCCTGCCTGCCTGCCTGCCTGCCTGCCTGCCTGCCTGCCTGCCTGCCTGCCTGCCTGCCTGCCTGCCTGCCTGCCTGCCTGCCTGCCTGCCTGCCTGCCTGCCTGCCTGCCTGCCTGCCTGCCTGCCTGCCTGCCTGCCTGCCTGCCTGCCTGCCTGCCTGCCTGCCTGCCTGCCTGCCTGCCTGCCTGCCTGCCTGCCTGCCTGCCTGCCTGCCTGCCTGCCTGCCTGCCTGCCTGCCTGCCTGCCTGCCTGCCTGCCTGCCTGCCTGCCTGCCTGCCTGCCTGCCTGCCTGCCTGCCTGCCTGCCTGCCTGCCTGCCTGCCTGCCTGCCTGCCTGCCTGCCTGCCTGCCTGCCTGCCTGCCTGCCTGCCTGCCTGCCTGCCTGCCTGCCTGCCTGCCTGCCTGCCTGCCTGCCTGCCTGCCTGCCTGCCTGCCTGCCTGCCTGCCTGCCTGCCTGCCTGCCTGCCTGCCTGCCTGCCTGCCTGCCTGCCTGCCTGCCTGCCTGCCTGCCTGCCTGCCTGCCTGCCTGCCTGCCTGCCTGCCTGCCTGCCTGCCTGCCTGCCTGCCTGCCTGCCTGCCTGCCTGCCTGCCTGCCTGCCTGCCTGCCTGCCTGCCTGCCTGCCTGCCTGCCTGCCTGCCTGCCTGCCTGCCTGCCTGCCTGCCTGCCTGCCTGCCTGCCTGCCTGCCTGCCTGCCTGCCTGCCTGCCTGCCTGCCTGCCTGCCTGCCTGCCTGCCTGCCTGCCTGCCTGCCTGCCTGCCTGCCTGCCTGCCTGCCTGCCTGCCTGCCTGCCTGCCTGCCTGCCTGCCTGCCTGCCTGCCTGCCTGCCTGCCTGCCTGCCTGCCTGCCTGCCTGCCTGCCTGCCTGCCTGCCTGCCTGCCTGCCTGCCTGCCTGCCTGCCTGCCTGCCTGCCTGCCTGCCTGCCTGCCTGCCTGCCTGCCTGCCTGCCTGCCTGCCTGCCTGCTGACAGTAGATGAATAATAGTTATGTATCAGTATCCTGTTTTGTTATCTGGTAATTTCCCGGCAAGGTTGCCTGTGATGTTTGTGTTCAATATCTGAACTTTAAAATAGCAGATAAATAAAACAAACAATTCTATTTTTACAGTAATGTTTGTGTTATTGACTGTCAGGCTTTTTTTGTATGCAATAGCTACCCTTTACAGTGCACGACAATGTGTGTTTGTCCCTATAATTCATATACTATTATTTACTTATTATGTAGTCAATACAGGGCGTATCTACGCAATTGGGTATCACTCTATAAAATATATTGAAGCTTTTTCTTCTTGTCAATCTGTGTGAACTGTACTGATGACGCTGTCCTTCCCCACAAAATGACCCCACTGGTCGTCCATACAAGCAGCTTATTACGACCTTTATTTACAATAGAGTGGGGTGTGAACCTTCAGTGGCTGTAGTAATTATGACGGGAACAAAGGAGGAAGTCTGGTGATGTAGTATAACGAGCAACAAAGTCTGTGCAGGGAACAGTTCGGGGTCAAACAAACAGGACTTTGACCCAGGAGAACGCTGTTTGTGTACAGTGTGAACGGAAAAGTTGACTCACTTTGAGTTTTGCATGTAAGTTAACTTGCACACTTAACTAAGGTTACATAACAAATGTATTTATTTTAACCCAAACTATGATCTTTTCCTAAATTTAAAGTAGTTCTGCTGCCTAAACCTAACCAAAGTGTTACGGTTTCATAACCATAACAATGTGTTTTAAAGCTGTGACCGTTCCGTTTAGCTCCTTTGGGTCGTAGTAGAGCGTAGGAACAAATGTGGTTTGACCACCTATGTGGTCGTAGAGCTTGAAGGACTTGTTGGTATTGAGAGTTTCTCCATGTTACTAGCTCTTTGTAGGTGTAGGTTGAGCCGTTCTCTTCCGCTAATGTTCAATCACATCCAAAAGACTTTCTGCCTTTCTCTCTGTGACAGTGATGACCTTTGACAAAGTTGTTGCTTTTGGCTGATGATTGAATCAAACGGAGTATGTCACTGAGGTTTTGCAATCTTTCTTCCATTCGTTTCCACTGCTTATACAAGTCGGGGTCGTGGTGGCGGCTAAGCAAGGACATTCTTTGTCCCAGCAATGTCCCAATTCTCAATAAATGTAATAAACTATCCCTCCAGCGTGTTGAGGAAAATCTCCACAAAGAAGTGTCCGACAAACATTTGGATCAGATGGCTGAAACACCTCAAGGAGTCGATGTCTCAGCTTCTCACCTCACATTCTTTTATCTAAGCTCATTCTGTTTGTTTTTTTCAATAATCTAGTTTTCATAATTTTACAAAGAAGTGTATCATTGAAGGACATACCTGCTTCGTGACCACATTCCTAGCTATTCATTTTGAATGATAAGTAACTTTCCCATGTTCTTTTAGAAAAGTAATAGCGAGGTGGTCGAAGTGCAGGACTGTGACACTGAGGTCCGTTCCATGCCTCTGACATTGTGCTTAAGGTTGAACGTGTCTATTAGATTTAACCATACTCCTTCCCCAACTATAAATGTTTAGAGTTCTATCAATTATGGAATTGTGAAATGCTAATAAAATGTAAGATATTGTAGGTAAATAAATGAAATGTGTTGACAGTAAACGGAGACGTTCAGCATGAAGAACTTGGACTTTGCAGATACGATTTTTAAATTAGGTTAATAAAAATGTAATTTCAGTGTAAACATATTTCAGTATTTAGTTGTAAATGAGTAGTATAGGACGACAACATTGGGCATGGCCCTTCTTGTTGTCCAGACTGGAGACTCTTTTGATCAGCTAAGCTGTAGAATGACCTAGCTGAGGAAATTCGATGGCAATAAGATGTAACAATTGCCATTTATATTGCTACTAATTCTGTAAATCACTGTGTAGTTGTTAATTTAAAAGGTGCTATACAGTTAAAATTGTTGTGCTTCTATCCATCGCCTTCCTTTTCTCTGTCTGCAAACACTAATAAATTGAAGGTAAATCATGCAGGTGCAGTTCCATTTTCCTGACAGATCTCTCCTTGCGTCTTTTCAGTCAGTGTGAAGTCACGGGTGATGCTAATTGGCACTGCAGCTGCCTCCTTCTCTCTCTGAAGACCTGTTAACCCCCTCAACCCTGGAAACATGGTCATTTAAGCAAATCGCTGCTCTCATAATGTGAGGGAGAGACACTCGTACTGTACAGGCGAGTCACTGAGAATGTGTCTTACTGTAGTCGGCTGTGCCTCATGAGAGCAGTGCTGAGCGGCGGTCATTAGCTAGCCAGTAAGGCATGCTCACATGCTCATACAGCATAGATGAGTTTGGTCTTTCTTTTCAATAACAATTTAGCAATATCTTTAACAGGTCTATGACCATGAAAACCATTGGTGTCAAAAGAATGTTGCCGCAATATCAAAATCAGCAGAATCACAACACCACATTTTTATGTAAAAATGCAGTGCATCATTTAATTCCTTTTTTTTCTGTTCCATCTATTTTTGATCTTTACAATTGACAGTTTGCGTAATCTATATTAATATAGATATATAATTCACTGCTTTGTAATGACAAATTAGATCAAACCTTTAGTTTTCAGTTTGTTTAGAACGAGAATGGTCCTTTCGCTAACGGTGGATCAATTAGAGCGTAAATGTTTGTCTAAGCGAGGCAACGCATAAACTCAAAACTCCTTGTTTCATGACTTCCTGTCATTCGAAATAAATAACCAGATGCTTTGTTATAAGATAGTTGTACATTTGTTGTGTCTAACCCATGTGACGGAGAGAAAAAAACAGAATGCCAAGACTGAAAGACAAAACTAGAGAAAGAAAGAAGAAGAGATAATGACTGTGTAACAGTGAAGAGAGGCACAAACTGGTAATCAAAGATGGAGGCAAAGTGTGAGAGAGTGGCAGAAGTCGAACAACCATATGTCCATCTGATTGGCAGATAAAAGGAGAGTGAGTGATAGCGACAGAAACAGACGGACGGAGAGACGGGCAGGCAGGCAGGTGCAGAACGAAAAGCAAATTAAAGGATGACAGGTTCATTTCCAGCCGTCTGTCTGCGCGTCAGTGAGACGAGTGGTTGGTTTCACTTTCATTTCACTCTACTGGAGGACCTAATGGAAGACACTCATCCCTCCATCTGTACGACACTGCATGTGTGTTTTCATATATAATTATTGCAAGGTTCTGACAAGCTGAAATCTGGGAATATGTGACGTACTCGCCACACTACAAGTAGAATTGGTTCCATATGGCAACATTTTCTTCAATGTCTCTTTTATTTTCTATTGAGAAAAAAATAAGAGAAGTCGACTGCAGATGCACCGAACGTTCGAAACCATCCAACCTCCGCTTACCCAGGTGTGCTGAATAATAGATGCCACTTGATCATAAATTGGAGTCGTGTGGCTGATTGGTAATTATTAGCATAGGTAACGCCCCCCTGAACACTATATAATGGTATGGGTTAATAATGTTAATAATACTATGGCCAATGATGCCACCAAAAAACATCTGCAAGACGAAGCAGGAGTGAAGTTGAGGTACAGTTCAATAAAGTTGTTCTCTAATATTGTCAAAAACATAATAATCAAAAACATAATCTATATTTGATTATGATATTCAAGCATTTTTTTACGCTTACAATTTAAACACGTTTCCTTGTGTTGGACAAACAATTTGTGATCTGAGAACATAACATGTTTCTTTTCTTAGAGTGCTTTCGACCACTCGCAAAAATAACAAAACGTTGGTGTATCCCAGAAGTCAATGGGTACTGTGGTGGAAAAACTATTCAATAGTACCGAGTAGGGGTGCAACGGATCACAAACCTCACGGTTCGGATCATTTTTCAGATCAGCAAAGAAAACGGGAGGAGACAAATATAACTTTGCTTCAATAACACTTAAAGCAAAGAACTTTGGGCTATAGTCTTACATGAAAACAAAAATATTGAAGATGTCCAATTTAAAACAAAATGAAATAAATAACAAATACAAATAAAACATTCAAGAATATTCAATTCTGTTAAGTTTAAGCTCAACATGAGGTATGTTGATACCCTCGTCCTTTGATCAATACTGAAAGAAAGAAACAGCCAGTGAGCTAGCTTCACTGTTTACACTGAACTGAACTGATCGGAAACAACTTGGGTCAATGTTTACTTCCTGTCAGGTTATGTCATTCAAATACACAATAATGTTCACCATTACTGTGACATTCTCTACAACTTTGTTTTTCAAAAAGATGAGAATATCTCCATTGTCTGGGGAGAGGGTAGACCTTTCTGTGGTGACTGGGATATTACTACTGGGCCTGTCTAGCTTCCACTCTGATACTTCTGTCAGCACCTGCCCCAGGTGTGTGTCTGTGTGACTCTCACAGAGGGGGCGTGTCTACAGCACCGGACTATGAATCTCCACTCCTCCGTGATGAAGTGTGCGATCGCAGTCACGTAGGTAGCTCTCCGGTGTCCTGGAGCACTTTAACCAGATTTTGAAATCCTTTGTTTTCCACAACAGAGAATGGTCTGCAGCAATACAGACCCCAACAGATGCTGTAATAGCTTTAGCCCGGTCTGATTCTGCCACAAACGGTTTCTTAAATGACGCGATGATACGTTGTTGTTGATGGTGGAGCTTCATATGTGTGGACATGCCCAATGTATTGCCGTCGTCAATGCCTACATACCGTAACGGTTTTGTCCACCACCCTCATCCGTCATAAGTTACAGGGAAGACAAAATGCTCCCAAACTTGCGACTTAAATGACGCCGGGGGCTTCTCAAGTTCCAATTGATCCGCGGTTCACAAGTGATCCGAACCGGGAGGGGTGATCCGAACCGGGAGGGGTGATCCGAACCGATCACGGATCGATCCGTGATCCGTTACACCACTAGTACCGAGTGAGTCCTATGATACTGAAACAAGAAACATTGAGGAAAGAAGTTTGTCTTTAAAGTATTTATTCTCTGACCAGAGAAGGCTTCACCGTCATACAGACTGCAACACAGTCCAGAGGATGAGCCAAGAGTTCAGTTTGTCTCCTGCTCTTAACCATCTCAGCACACAGTAGGGGGGAACATCAGGTATTTACATTACAACAATTGATCAGCAGTTTCAAGCTCCCCATTGACACCTCCAGTCACCCCTTCGTCTTCTGAGCCTTGGCACCTAAAGAGATCTTTCTTTATTACCCTTGATTATTCCTGGGAATCTTCACACCCAAACATTCTCTGGTTAAATTGCAACCCCCATTTGGTTCCTTCCCCTTATCAAAGCAAAGACAGAGATAACCCATATGGTCCTGTTACCACTCTCCTCAGTACACAATCATATGTCACATAGTTTTGTTAGTGAGTAAGGCACATAAACTACATCACAGTAGAAATGTACTAGCACACAAATGTTCTATCCCAGTACTGACAAAGTAGGAACCAATCATGGATATAAATAAAATACTGCTTATTGCATGAGGCCCAATGTCACCTTTTCTAGCTATTACGTACCATCTCTGGTGCTCGCCCATAATTCATAGAACCGCAGTTACACATGTAACTTCTCTTTTGAAAAGAGAATCGGAGATGAGTGGCTGAAACAATTACTGTCATAATCACTTTAGAATAATCAACAATTTGAATAACTGCTGTCATTTTACGAACAAATAGTCAAATCTTCTCTGCTCCTTGCTTGTCGACATCTTTAAGTATCGCTTTGTCTGGTTTTCAGCTGCACGTACAGAACATTATATTTCAAGGGGATTAAATCACAGCAGGAGATGTAAGAGGAAATATTAAGTTGTTTGACAGGAGACGCTCATCTTTTGATGTCGTTTCAGGTACTTTAAGTGAGGAGAGGGAACAAAAGTTTGAAAACGCTTCAAAATCCCATGGCAGGATGATGAAAGGGGAACGGGGGGTGAATATGGGAGAGGGGGAAATAATGGGAATCTGTTATTCATCACTTCAGCGATGGGCTGATTAAATATTCAGTTTGATATCAGACAAGTGTTTAACTCGCCTGACACGCGGCCCCGTATGAGTCGCAGCTGCAGAATCGCTATGGCACTCCGCAGCCTGAATGCATGTTGTTACTGAACAGTGGGGGTTTATTTTAAAAACTTCGAAAGACACTCAGCCCTTGGGGAAAAAGTGCCACTAGGACAAAATGGTTGATATCACAAAATCCCGGGCAGAACAGAAATTAGACCAGCATTAGATGTAGTAGAGGCTGATGTAAGTGTGTAGTTAACGGGGTCGTTTTTAGAACAGAGCTCATCTCGTTCATGTCTGTCGTGTGGATATCAGCCCAAGACATGTCATGCCATTTTTTATGGCACCTGACCGTACATTACAAGGGAAAATAAATCATCATCTTTTATTGATATATTTGACCGGTTAGGAGACTGGTGTTCACATCCATTTCCGATTCCTTTCGTTATGTCAGTGACGTGTTTTTCCATACATATGGTACGATGTTTACTGACAGATTTTACAATAGAAGATACTATATTCATCCCATTGGGGAATTATGGCGTGTATGAGAATTTTAGCCCTATTCTTTCAGCTGCAACACAGGCGGTGAGAAACAGCACTAATCACTAATTACCTACAGCATACTTAATAGTACTGGCAGCGCAAGGCAAAGTCTGTGGAAGTGTAAGGCACGGCGCTGACACACATAAGTGAATATAAAATATGAATATATGATTAAAAAAATTCGGGTCCAGTTTGAGTCCTGACGAATTCAACTGTAGCACCAGCAAAACTGCATTTGTGCCATTTTCTTGTCTGCAGGAGTAGGTGGATTTTTAAATTAGTTTTTACTTGTATCACAAAGGTGGATATTTGTCAAACTCTGAACAATATCTTCTTTTTCTACTACTATTCAGATGTGATTTGCATTTAGTGAACTGGAGATCGCTGTTCTTCAGGGCTCTGGAGGTCATCACTGCCTGTGCAGTGCTACATAACATCTGCCTCACAGCGGGGGACATTCTGGATCCAACTGAGGATGACGGGGACATTGGTGTGGTTCCACCATGTCCAGTGAGGGGGGAACGAGGCCGACATGGACAGCGAGACCAACTGGCAGGGCAGCTCACCGCTCCACGATTATTTGTAGACTTGGGGAAATGAAGGCCTGGGACACGACACTTTATGATAAGCCGTGTGCCTTTGAAGCACCTCTTTTAGTTAGTTATGTATATTTCTAAGTTGCCTTTAAGTTTGTGTTGTGCATTTCTCTTCTAAAATATATTAAAGTCATCTGTGTACTGTATACAAAGTCTCATTATTCCTGTTTGTTCCCAACATCTCCTTACCTGTTTAGGAAAGTCTGCATTTTTATTACAATTTCGCTCAACACATCTTTTTCCATTTGTGCTGATGAATGTAAAGGTGTATAAATTTATACATGAAATGAAAAGCTGTCCTTGGAGAACTCTGGAAAAGGAATGGACGACACCTTTGACTTATGTAACTACCATCATTGACCCGGGATTTGACACCAAAGCAAGATGTTTTTACACAACTCAAAATTTAGTCTGACCTTAAAAAATAAATGATACCCTTAACCAAAAACTGGGCACCACATGACAAAATAAATAAATCCTCAACACATTGGAGTTGGTAAATAAAAAAAAAAAATATATTTTTTTTTTTTTCACCAACTCTTCAAATAAACTTAAAAATCTAGCAGTGTTTGCCTGTGTAGCTTCAAAACGTTCTTCCTCCTTCTGGGCCTCCTCTTTTAAAAAGCCCATCAGGTCCCCTGAGTGGCTCTTCTTTTTCTGGGCCGGGGACAGGCAGAGGTGGATGGCTCATCGTCCTGCTCAGTGGTGGTACAGCTACTTCCTCTTCCTCACATGCCTGGCCACAAGTAGCTGCCCCAGCTCCAGAGGATGATGAGCCACTACCACTGAGGGCCTCGTCAGCCAAAGGTTCTTGTTTTTCCCCCACACATGAGTCCATCAGGACTGGGGGGCACCATAGAGGGCCACCTCCCGATGGCCTCGTGCATCAGGGAAAACCATGGCCAAGTAGCTGCCGTGGCCTCCCCTCCATCTGTCCCCGTCCCCGTGGGAGGATTTTTCAGCTCCTGTAAAATATGAAAGGGGATTTATCAGTGTGATGTGGACACACTCAAAGCACTGGGAAGGGATGCATTACGTCACTAGTGCTTTACATGGAAGTGAACTGAACTCTACAATAAAATACAATATCTTACCTTATATTTTCTTTTTAAATTGTCCCACTTTTTGGACACTTGTGTGGCAGTCAGTTGGTCCTGAAGTCCAAGCATCTTTATGATCTCTCTGTAGAGTACAACAAAACATGTAAAGTTATGGCATTCCTAGTATGATCCCAGACACATCATAGTGATGTTTCATAGAAGGGCATCTGTTGTTAATTGGCTGACAGATACAAGATCTTATTCACCTGTGAAACTGTTATTCAAAGTCTATGTTATGAGCAATGTTTATTATCACATACAGTATAGCATTTGATTCAGGCCAGTCTCACATGCACAGTGAGGGCAAGAGCCTGAGTGTGGTGGCTAACAATAAGTTACATACATGATTACAGCACCCAGAGTAGGCCCGTGGACAATGGTGAAAGCGTGATATTGCATTGTTTATTGATGCAGACACAGCGTAGTCCAGGGGCGTCGTTAGGCCTAAAATGTTCTTCAGCCCCCCCAAATAATTTGGCATTATTGGATTAAAAAAAATAATATATATATATATATATATATATATATATATATATTTATTTTGGTGATGTCATTAAATTAAACTATTGTTTCTCACATGGACAAGTTATTT
The DNA here is from genome assembly GCA_032191485.1 of Leptoclinus maculatus. Classification (NCBI taxonomy): domain Eukaryota; kingdom Metazoa; phylum Chordata; class Actinopteri; order Perciformes; family Stichaeidae; genus Leptoclinus; species Leptoclinus maculatus. The sequence goes on from JAVDOI010000033.1 coordinate 363,480, forward strand.
ATAACTAACATGCTACATATGTGCGTGCGTTCTGGTTTGTATGTTTTCTTTACTTGAGGCATATGAAAGGGAATATTGTAGTGGGCTATGTTAACAGTGTAAAGCACAATCACACTCTTTCTGATTGAACCAATCTATGAACTGTCTGAAATAATGGCCCCAAAAAAAATTGCTGCGCTCTACGTGCGCAAACATGCCATCCCCTTGGGGCTAATCCCCCCTTTCTTTGAATCATAGAAACGCCCCTGGGCGTAACAATGACAAACAAAATGTTTTGACAAACATTCATTTATTTGACCTGAATACTTTTCTCCTTTAGAAGTACATGATGTTCTAAGAACAAAGGTTTGCTTTTTGTTGGTCACAAACCTGTTTTAAAGCGCCTGAAGCTCTCAAGTTCAAGGCCACCAGGACAGAATGCTGAGGAACCTGTTCACTGGAAGTTTGGTTTTACTCCAATCACACCATGTGAATGATCCAATCACAGCCTCACAGGGAGCTCAGACGTGTTGGAATGATTTGTGTAACTAACAATAATAACTGATCTTGTGGCAACATTCAAACCTCACGTCATCATCACGCCCTCTGACCCGCAGCAGAGAGGCTGTCAGCTCTCACTGACTCCGACTCATTTAGCTTGATTTTGAGTGAGCGGGTCAATATGACCCTGAACATCAGAGGTGTCTCATCTCTATGTATCTACATCACCCCATGAAAAAAAGAAAGTTTCAAAATGTAAAAAGAATTTAGAAAAAAGACTTGTTATGGTATAATCTAGGTTTTTCCAATGTACCTAAAGAAAATAGTTTGAACATGTATTTGTCATGAAAACGAGTGAGTTATCCTAATTGAACTCTGATCTATGGAGGGGTGAATAACTCCATTCCACTAAATACTGATTGAATTGTTAGTAATGGTGTTGGTGATGAGGTACAATCTATATTTATTAGGATTTTTTGGTTTATGACAACTTTTGGATGATTAAACATGGGAACATCATTGCTGTACCTGAGAAACGAACATAACAGGAAGGTTGCAACCTCCAAGTAGGTTTTTACAAACATATTTGGTGCATAAAGGTCACAATAAACATAGTAAGAGAAAAGAAAAAACACATCATAGGATGGGATGTGCCTTTTTACCTCAATATGCATCAAGAAGATCAGTTTCATCTCACAAAAATACCCTGATCTTCATAATTAGAGCAAAATGTGCAGCATTGAAAACAAAACAAAAACGGAGAAAACACAAATTTAGGTATATATCAAATAGAAATGGTTAAAATCCACATTATTTGAACTGCTGAGAAAGCACGAGGTTCCCACAGTTTACAGTACTCTCATGAAAGTGAAGCACAGCAAATCAAAACATTGTAGATTTGTGTGTTTATGAACTCAGTTTTTTTTTTTGGTGTTGTTCAGTGTGACATGAGGGAGCCCAGCGTGCTCAGAATCGCTCCGGTGTCGCTCTACAACTCCTTCAGTGACGTCCATCGCTTCATAGAAACACTGGGATCAGCTCTCACTGCCAGCAGCCAATGAACGAGGAGCATATTTAATCCACTGACACACCTTGCTTCAGGGAAAACTTGTGAAACCTTTAAAACAGTGGATGCATTTTATTTTTTACTTGAAAAACAATGTAAACCTCGTTATCTTAGCCGGCACTGTGGAACAACGGTCTGTCCTGTTTTTATGTCTTTGTTAACATGCGTCTGTGGGAATTAAATAGTTTACTCCACCAATTAAAACAAAGTTAAAAAGTATAAAAGTATTCATAGTAATTATGTATTTGTACTTCAGGAGGATTGTTAATGCAGGACCTTTACTTGAAGGTGGAGGAATGATAAAAGAGGAGCGATCACAATCAGGGGAACACGTTCAACTTAATGACATGAATTTATACCTTTCAGTAACAGCTGATCCGTTTGTTAGTTTTCTGCTCCAACATTTTAACCTGCATGCTGAAGCCCCCCTAAAATGTTCTTCAGCCCCCTCAAATAATTTGTCATTATTGGATTAAAAAAAATAAATATTTTTATTTTGGTGATGTCATTAAATTAAACTATTGTTTCTCACATGGACAAGTTATTTATAACTAACATGCTACATATGTGCGTGCGTTCTGGTTTGTATGTTTTCTTCCCCTTCAAATTACAATCCAATAGCCTATCATCATACTTAACGATATAAGCCCCGGGCACTAGGACCTTGGGGAGGCTGCTGCGCTGGCTTTCTCACTCTGCCAAGTAACGTCTCTCGTCAACGACTGCCAGGATTATAGCAAACAATGGATATCCGCGGCCCCAAATGGGCCCCAAACATGCCATCCCCTTGGGGCTAAGCCCCCCCTTTCTTTGAATCATAGAAACGCCCCTGGGCGTAACAATGACAAACAAAATGTTTTGACAAACATTCATTTATTTGACCTGAATACTTTTCTCCTTTAGAAGTACATGATGTTCTAAGAACAAAGGTTTGCTTTTTGTTGGTCACAAACCTGTTTTAAAGCGCCTGAAGCTCTCAAGTTCAAGGCCACCAGGACAGAATGCTGAGGAACCTGTTCACTGGAAGTTTGGTTTTACTCCAATCACACCATGTGAATGATCCAATCACAGCCTCACAGGGAGCTCAGACGTGTTGGAATGATTTGTGTAACTAACAATAATAACTGATCTTGTGGCAACTTTCAAATATCATTATCATATCTCGTGTCAGTCCATGAAGAAAAGAGAGCATGCACATGTGTAGGATAATAATAGATCAAGTTTTAAGTTAAATTAAAAGGAGGGTACCTGTTTGATGGAGTGAGAGAAGACTTCTGGTCAGGCTACATGATAGTTGTATTATTGTTTCAATAATACAATTTAAAAAAATGACATATGCATGATGCTACTTCAAGTCTGAGCAAATATCAATGCCAACATTTTCAATAACTCATAGCGCATCATTTGCCATGAAAAAGAAGCTGATGGTTCAGTGACTTGAGACGCTCAAAAACTCATGAAACTTTGCACATGTGTCATAGGTCATGGGAAGACATATTTTACATGGGATTTTGGCTTGGTCGTTTTGAATTGCCTCCATAGCGCCCGCTACAAATGTTTCATCATTTCCAGCATCAGGCGGTCCACGCGGGATAAAAGAACATCACACTCGCCGACGGTCGCGGACGTTCGACGTGCGGGAGGATGCGAGGGCCCGTTCATCGCTGCTCGCAGCTTTGATTTGTACTTATAGTGAGCACCTTTCAGTTTGAAAAGACACAAGCCAACTCTGATGTTAAATCAAAGTCTGCTCATTAATTCATCAGTGTTTTCTCACCATTGCATTGACAAAGAGGATAACTAACTTATGAAATCATTACCGCTGGTAGAAATCCAAGATGACATCAAACAGCATGAACATGTTTTAGAACAGAGAACACGAAGACGAAGAAGAGCTTCTTCTGGGTTCTCATAGCACACTAATACAACTGAATGCTTTATTCATGTTGTCTTCAGTCACATAATACAACGGAGGCTCTGAATCATTTCCATGCACCACAAGATGAACACAGAAATGTCCAGTAATGCCCGCATCATGTCTGTTCCTCTCAATTCAGGACGAACACGTTGTAAGAACTGGGTCTTGGATAAACAGAAGTTTTTTGCCATTTCTTTCTGAATTCTCTTGCGAATTTGGTCCAACTGGTGCAACTAATCTTGCACATTCAAAAACTGGACTTTCTCGATGAAAAGTATTAAGATAAAATGTTAAGTCTGTCCTCCATGTTCACATGTCGATCAAGGGCGTCATACTGAAACACATCTACCATTAAAAAAAAAAAAACATTCCCCCAGTGCATCTCAAAGCAACGTCACTCATTAAATTCCTGTGAGTTATTAATAAGACAAGCAAGTTACACAACAGACATGAAGCCGGTTTGAGGAGTTTTAGAGAATGTAAAACTTACATCAGTCTTAAGGGGCGTGATGAGAATGACCAGCATAAATAGAGATGTAATAGAGAAACTTTAGACACATCTCCCCGAGAGAAGAAACGTCCCAGAGCGGCTCACCACTGACCTCCATCTGCAAAGCTCCATCTCCCTGCTGCTCTGCTCGACCTCCAGACGGTAAGACCAGCTGCACGCTCTTCCTCTCTGCCTGAATTCATGTCGACGACGCTAGTGCACTATCAAGATGCATCATGGTACCTCTGTATATAGACAGGAACATGTATGTTGAATGTGCAGTGACTTCAGGGAAAACATAGAAGGAAACTGCACTGCTCATTGAAATGATTTGGAAAGTGGTTGTGTCACATCTTTTAGGTTATTTTTTTTTTACTTTCAAAGTCCACATTTTATTCCTGTTATTTAAATTCCTTATTCTGCACCAAATGTTGAGTCTTTTAGCTCCAACACTGTAGAATAACCTCCACTCAGTATGATTTTAAAAGCTTTGTAAAAGCTGCCAGTAGAGGATTATTATTACTCTGCTCTCATGCTGTTCCTCTTTATTCTGTTTCTCTTCATTTGATGATTCATTCTTGTTATATTTTACGGTGAAACTCAAGTTCCTTGTGACATCAACCACTTTTCAGTTTCCTCATTGCCTATAAGTTTGACGCACAGATGCAAAATGTGTTGATTGGATGATGAAAGTAAAAATGTAATATCCTTTATTTCCAAATAAATAAAAGAAGGTGTTTTTCGTGTCACTACATGAACTGTTTCTCTCACAGCTCTCTGACAGTTTACTGCTGCTTCTCCATCATGAAGTCAGGTGCTCTGCTCCTCCTGCTGGCAGGTAAGCAGCCATTGAAAAGTCTTCAGTGCTTTAGAATACAACCTTTATTTTGAAAGACTTTTGATGAAATCAATTTCAAAGTAAAATCCTCTTTGGATACTGTGTTTCTGCCTTCAACCCAGATTTGTACTTGAATGATTCTTTTAAAACACGTGCTCGTCCATGAAATCAATATAACTGAATAAGATGCTTTTAATTAACACAAGTAAGTTAAGTTGGGACAATTTAGTTTGATAGATTCAGTTGTTTATAAAGGACTTAACCTTAATCTACTTACATTTATGAATTAAATAATGGATTCAGATTACCGTAGCAACACACACTGAAAGAAAAATATTGATTTCATTCATTTCATCTTTTACACCCAGAATTCATTTTAAGTCAGAAGTGTGAGTTATGAAAGAACTGTATTAATTAATACATGATATTCTTTTCCTTCACATTCACGCTGTAGTTGCTGCCAGCCAGGTTGACCTCTACCTGTCTGAACAAGTAACACTTACTAGTCCTGGTGGAGAGGTGGACATCAGCGCGTGTCCCATCACCTTTTATGGACGCTCATTCTCATTGGTGGAAGTGAGTAAAATGAAACCATGTTACTGTTATTATCTAACAGACAGTTCAATGAGAGGTTTCACATCACTGTCATCTGTTGTCTTTACCTCGAACATTACACCAGAATTTAGTTTGTGATTATATTCTGGTTATTAATCTGCCAAATGAAATACAAATAGTAAAAGTACAACATCTGCCTGTAGTGGAGTATTACTATAAAGTAGCTGAAAATACTCAAATACAAGTACCTCAAAGTTGTAGTTAAGAACAGGACTAACCTGCATCTCATTCCCTCATCAGCCTCTCACAGTCGGCTCACATACGAGTGATTCATTACAGAAGCTGCATCACTAAAATAGTTTCAGTCAGCTGAACATAATAAAATGTGTCATTTCATAAATGAAGAATAAAGTCTCAAGGAATGAAAGACGCATGAATAAATATTGTGTGCTTGTGTTTAAATGGAGAACTTCCTGTTGTTATTAAACTCAACACAACAAAGTGAGTTACTGAAACAACAGTGTGAAGAACAAGAAGGCAGCGCTGCACTGAGTCAACAAACATTGGTCCTGTTGACATAAGAACTGTTCCTATATGACAATGACCTCATCGTAGGGCCCATGAGGCTGTAGTATGATGTCTGGTCATGGTGTCTCTGTATATCATCATCATAATAATAATAATAATGTCCTCTAAATATGACCATTGGCTTCCCTTATGAGTATTTTCACACTGTAGGGCTCAACGAGGTCGTTGTCTATTCACACTATTGTTTCCTCATTATTTCTGTCCTCAGTTTATTGATTTGTTTCACATTACTCTGTTTGGCCTTCATGTTTGTGAGTATTACAGCTGACGTACTTTAGTTATTATTTTGTTATTGAGCTTAATTTGTGATTTCACATCTTTTCTTGTTGTTTCAGTACATGTTTGCATTTATTTTTCTCACGGTCATGTCTTCGAGGTGTTTGAGGGGCAGTACTCACAGGTCACGTGACACAGGTCATGTGACCCGTGGAGTTTTAAATTTGAACACCTGTATTCATCACACCTCAAACCCTGATGAAGATGTTGAGTTGAAACGCGTTGGACATCTGTGATTTATTTAAGGATCAGATGTTTTATTTGTACTAAAACAACAGTCTGTTGTGTGATCAATATCAAATGTCATAGTTCTTTCTAGACATTATGAAGAAATAACAGATTATGAAGTGTTAAATAATTATAGACAATAAAGACCTCCATGATAGAACCAATAAACATAATTGATGTTGCAGAGCATATTAACGATTGCTCTACTGGTCATCATCTCCTGACCTTCCACATTTGTTCTCTCACCAAATATTACCCACAAATCTCCAAATGAGCCACCAGTTCACTGTGAACTTCACTTCCTTCTCTCGAATGATAAACAGCTCATAAGGTTCAAAAAACGTGAGATGAGAAAAATGTTTTGATATTATTTTTGGTTTGAGAAAAACAAACACCACTAACAGTTAAAATGGTTCAATATATGTTACTAACATTTAATGAGATGAGATGATTATGAGTCAAAGTGTGTCTTTAAAAGATGAATATTGTTGTTACTTCATGAATGTTGTTTCTCTTTTTGCAGGTGAAGTTCAATTCAGATTCATCTGTTGCAGTTTGTTTCCAAGATGTTGAAGTGTCACAAGACTGTGTGTTGTTGGACAACGGAGATGGATCAGACACTGTGTCTGTGGAGGCATCCATGTCTACATTAAGTCCTGGATCATCTCTTCATGCAGCTCTGACAAAAATAAAAACCACATCAACTTGCTATTTGTACCTACAATTCAAAACAGCTACGACCCCTAAAGTAAGTCCTCATCAGTTCCATGTCTTTACATTGATGGTCTTTTGTAAATCGTGAACATTTCAAAGACATCGTGTGGTGAAGGGAACGTCAAATCAAAGTTTATTTCTGAAATATTTTGGAGACATTTCCTAATATTCTGTCTCTCGTCTGTTTGTGCTTTCAGATTGTTTACGCATTCTACAACTTTGCCCCACAAGCAGCTCTCTACATAAAGAGTTATAGTGCTTACAAACTTAATCCTGTAAGTATGTGTGAGCTGTAACTGTGTTACTATGTCAACTTATGAACTTAAACTATTGTGCTTCATAGCGAGTGAAGTTGATGCTGACCTTCAGCCAGAAGAGTAGAGTCTGTTCCTCTGGTGTTTTAGTTCCAGTTGAGTCTGAAGAATCCTCAAAGACTCTTCTGAACATCTGGAGTTAAAACATTTCATCTGCAGACGGACAAAGAAAACATTTGGTTCTTTTTCCTCATCAGAAACAAAGATGGCTGTCAGAAACCACACATCCCTTCGATCAGTTAGTACAGGAGACGGCAACCTGCGGCTCTTCAGCCTCTCTGTTGGCTCCCTGAGTCTACATCCACACTAATACGTTTTCGTGTTAAACGATCTCCGTCTACTCGGCGTTTCAGCACCGTTTTCTAAAACATCTCCGTCCAGACTAACACGCCTGAAAACGAAGATCACGTGACTCTTCACGTACACTGGGCATGATGGTGCCGGTGTAAACAGGAAGTAGATTGTAACAGTAATAAAGTAGTCTTTAATAATGAAAGGTGGTGTTTGATACTTAAGATCTTCTCTAAAATCTTCCTCTATGAACTCAAACAGACACAGTTCGTGTAAAGTTGAGGTCAACACTCGTCTCTCACTCGTCTCCTCGGTGTCGTTGTTGTTCTCACTCGTAGCTCTGCTGGAAGCTGAAGTCTCTGTCTACTGGAGAGCAATCCATGTTTTGTTCTTTTATAGTTTATGTGTGTGGACGTCACAATAGTTGTGCGGAACAAAATAAGCATTAATAAGAAAAGGAAAGTCCTCCGTTTTGTGTCCGTCCTCCTCAAAGCCGCTAGCCGTGACTTCAGACGTCCTCCGTCGGGCTGATAACGCCGCTGGACACGCCGCCAAAATATAAAATGTTTTAATAGTTTGTCAACTAAAATGTGCGTCACATCCTATTACGTCGCTGTCAAGCGCCTTTCCCTGCAGGTGGCTAATTATGATTTGCAGACCTCCGCCCTCGGTAAACTATTGTAAGATATTATGTTGAGCACGTTAAGAGCTCTCCAGGAAGCAGCGTTCCTGTGTATGTGTTTGGGGCTTTTATTGTGGAGGATGAGGCGGAAGGAGAAAAAGAGGTTCTGGTGAAGTGAATAAAGTTGCTGCCGTCTTGGCGCAGATTACGGAGCACCGTCTTTATTATTTTATTATTATCATAAAGTATGGGCGCAACATTAACCCTCGGTAAACTATCAATGGATAAATCCAAAAAAAGGAAAGTCACGGAGGAAAATAGAGTCTAATTCTGCGTGTTCGTATTGATTTGCTTTCTCTGCGATGCTGGTTTACCTGTATGCTTGATATGTGGCGAGAAATTTGCAAACAGCAAAAAATGTAATGTTGAAAGACACTTCAAGAACAAACACACATTTGCTGAAAAATATCACGCTGGAGAGGAACTGCTGCAGCAAACTCTCTTCATAAGAGTTTGATATTGTTCTAACAGGTAAAATAGCAATAAAATGTCAAGAATTGTCTTTATTATTGTTCTATATTTTCATGAATACAACAAACTATAGTTTTTGTATATATAATATAACTATATATAAAACTTTACAAGCTGTGATATCAAATAGCTTTTGCAGCTCCAGACGAATTCTATTTGGTGGAAAATATGGCTCTTTGGATAGTAAAGGTTACCGACCACTGAGTTAGTACACACTTATAAATGTTATGTTTTATTGAAATACATTGAAGTTTCTGTGTGAATGTGTAAATTCTTTGGTTGTGTTTAAGTAAAAGGACATGTGTCTCTTCTGGCTACTTGTGAAATGGTTAAAAGTATTTTTTGATGTTCAGTGGATTCTTTAAATGCTGCTGGGTAATTTATGTAAAATGCTTCTTGCTTCTTGAATGTAATTATAATGTATGGGAGGAACAAACTGGAGCACCATGAGCAGGGCTGATTAGAAATAATGATCTTTAATAATTATACCTTGATTTAACCTTTTTCTAGAGCCTGACTGTAACGGCCGGTGACTCAACTGTGGATTCATGGTCATTTACTAACAGTCAAACATTCGACGGAGCTCACAAGGACATAAGCGGATGCAGAGTCTCAGGTAGGTAAATCATGCGGTTCCCAAAGAAAAGGGACTGGGACTCTTCAGGGATCCTCTAAAAAATGTGATATCTTAAAATTGCTGTTATTTCCATCTCTTAATGTTGATATCAAACTAATTTCATAAACCTCCTTTCACCTCCCAGATGTCCCTTTAGCAGCCGGTTCACGTCTGTTAAACCCAGACACCTGCTCCAATGCAGCCTGTAGTCCGTCTGCAGTCCTCACTTCTGTCAGTTCATGTGGACCCTTGGGGGTTTGCCTCGGCAACAACATGTAAATATGTTCACTTTATATCATGTCTTTTTTAAGTTTGAATAAATGTTTCACTGACTGATTTAAATGAAGTGTACCACGTGGACTGAAAGAGACTTGAAACCTCTGAATACTTTCTGGATGAGATCAAGATCAAAGCAGCAGAGATATCCTGGCTCTACCCGAGTACAGTCACACTTCAAAGTCCCTGGATCCTACATTTCCCACAATGCAACCCTGTAAACATTATTACATACACATAGATGTTTATTATTTTAGACTTATTCATTATCTCAGAGTTATTAGAGTTCTCATAGTGTTTTCACAGGTGGAGTGGTACTCCCCTTTAATAAACTGATCTTTATGAGTTATTGGTGGAGTACTCTTTTAATTTCATGTCACGATTTATATTCCTCAAATGTATATGAAACTTCATCTTCAAAGGATGAAACATCTTTGTGTCTTTGGATTCTGCCTTTACAAATGAAAAGACAGTTAAAATGGTCTCTTTCCATCTCATCAGGTGTAAACCACCCATCTTTGTGTGCACTGTGACTGGGTCCACTGTCATCGATTTCCACAACAGAGTCCACTCTGTCCAGGATCGCTGTGACTACACTCTGATGAAGTCTCAAGGAAGCTCTGGTTTTGAGCTCGATGCAGGTTTCCGTGAGCGTCGCCGTAAAGACGTGTCGTTTTTGGACCACTTGATAATAACACAGTCAGGTGTAACAATGTATCTGGAACAAGGCGGAAGAGTTCGGGTGAGCTGCCACAACCCATCGAAAAACAGTGTGTTCATGGGGTCCTTTGATCAATCTGATGATCATTACAAGCCAGGAGTTACTTTGTGTTGATGTATTCAGAGACACTTTCTGTAGATGTGGTGGTAGAAGTATGAAGCAGCATCAAATAGAAATACTCCAGTAAAGCTTTGTAGAATGAATTCTGTACTTGTGTACAGTTGTTACTCTCCTCCAATGAAAAGGTGGCATACAAAGTAATCAGTGTTTTATCTCAGGATCTATTGGTGATCATATTTACTGATATGGAACCAGGACCAGTGTTTCCTTCACGTTTCCTATCTGCTGTGATGTAGGTCGGAGACCAAACACTGAATCTCAACACCACGACTCAGCTGCTTCACGGTGTGGAGCTCTCCAAGGACCAGACTGGAGTCACTGCCAAGATACCTTCCTCCAACATGACAGTCTTTTTTGATGGCAACACCGCCCATGTGTCAGGTACAGAACCCTAGATCCTATCTGGACTGAGTTTCGGAGTAAAAGCTGTGCTTTATTAGGGTCAAAGTTCATTATTTTTCTCTAATTGTCTCCTGACATCAAACAGGACCAATGGAAGCTGTAGAGGGTTTGTGTGGAAACCCCACTGATCAGAGCCAGACCACCACCCTGAATGATGAGAAGAACATTGAGGATGGGTAAGACTTAGTCTCAGCTTGATGCACTGACTGATAGTAATGCATTTGTTATTCATGTCCTATCGGTTTCTAATGTAATGTGCTGTTTGTCGCCCCCTAGCTGCGACATTCAGCACAACGACACCGTCGACGGTATGATCAACTGCAACCGCTCATCTGAACAGTAAGAAGTGACCCATCTAAACACTAAACACTCCCTTCACCCTTCAAACAGCACTGAGTCATCTGCATATACATTTCTATGTGACACGACACTGTCATGTGACCAGGGATGGTTGTGGAAGGTAAACACTCATTATTCCTCTCCGCACGGTTCAATCAGCTGTGATCTCCTGAGGCAGCCACCCTTCACTGCTTGTCACAACCACATTGACCCAGAGCCCTACGTAGCCGCCTGCAAAGACACTTTGTGCAAATACCCGGCGGTGGACGGTCTCAACTGCCAGTTTATGGAGGCCTACGCCAAGTCCTGCAGCCTGAAAGTAGACGTCACACTGGACGACTGGAGGTCAACGGTCAACTGCTGTAAGATCCTCGTTCACTTTCTCTTATTCTGCTGCTTAGTGGATGTTTAAATTGAAGTGAGTCGAGTATAAAGAAGCAGATCAATTAAACACCCAGATGAAGTTACCTGAAAATACTCCACTGCTCCAAGACCAGTGGAGTACTTGTGGAGACTACATCACTGACTTTGTTGACATGAACGATGTTATTGTCATGTTGTTCTTGGTTGATCTGAAAGTGAAGCTCATGTGTCTGTGTGTCTGTCTGTAGCTGCTGTCCCTCAGGCCTCCTGTCTGGACCAGTACTGCAGCGATCATGAGTTCTGCGGCGAGAAGCTCGGAGAAAGAAGCTGCTTGTGTCGGGCCTTGTTTGCCTCCAAGTACAAACCAACGAACGCTTTAGGTACAGTGCAATTTTACAGACTGCAGCAAGTGGAGAATTTTTTATTTGTGCATTAATTTCTCTGCATTTTGAATTATTGCAACCGAAATGTGTTGCTTATATCGCACATTTTAAGTAACGTGCAAGAGGAGGGCAAATAAAGCCAAAGACAGAGAACATGTAACTCAAAAAGCACCTGCTGATACATCTGAAACATGCTAATTGATCCTTATGTGGTGATATTTTACATGATTATGCTGTTGGGTGTCCAGGTGAGCCGACAGTCTGCACGGAGAACTCTGCCACTGTTAGTCTGGCTGGATGTCTGCTGCAGGACAAAGGCATCGACTACTCCGTCCTTCACCTCAATGACCCCAACTGCAAAGGCCACATGGACAACCAGACCCACATGGTGACCTTCAGCTTCGACAGCAGCAACAGCTGTGGGACCGAGGTTGCGGTGGGTTCCCTCCTCTAGTTTGTTGCTCTCAACAAGAGTAGAGAAACATGCTGTTTTTGCTCATCACTTCCAGCTCACACACAAACAGCTGAACAAGTTTTCTCTCTGATTGATGTAAGAGGAGAGACAATGCCTTGTGTTTCTGTCTCAATCTAGATGAACAACAGCCAAATCCTCCACAAGAACACCATCATGACGAGGAACAGCTCAGAGAACGGAGTCATCACCCGCCACGACCAAGTATATATCGACTTCTCCTGCCTCTACACAAAGCCAGACATCAAGAGTGTGTCCTTCAGGATCAAAGACAGGTGAGTGGAGGGCGGCTGAGCTTCACCTGCTTGTTGATGTGCAGCTTGTTGTAGTTTGACACAGCTGAACTGTGTGTGTGTGTGTGTGTGCTCTGCAGCTCTGTGGTGCTGCACATTGTATCTAGAGTTTGGAACTACACTCTGATGATGAGCGCCTACACCGACGCCAGCCGCATGCACCTCGTCGGGCCGAGCACTGACATCCAGCTGAACCAGAAGGTCTGGGTGGAGCTGAAGACGGAGGGGCTGGACGGCAACATGGTGGCCATAGTGACCGACTCCTGCTGGGCATCCGACCAGCCGTACCCCAATGGCAGTCTGCGATACGACCTCGTCATTGACGGGTGAGAAAGAACTCTTTGTTGGCGGCTTTTAAGAATCAACTGCTGATGAACTCATCGTGTCCGTTTCCCTGTTTCTGAGCAGATGCCCGAACCCAGCTGACCAGACGGTGATGGTGGAGGGAAATGGACTGGGAACCTCCAACTTCTTCTCTTTCAACATGTTCGAGTTCTCTGGGGGAGAACGTGAAGTCTACCTGCACTGCAAACTGGAGCTGTGCCGCAAGCAGGACCAATGTGCTCCGGTAAGCAGGAGTGGATGAAATACTGCTGTACTATATAATATAAGTGTTGCTCTTTGTAAAGTCTAACATCTAACCTCTCTGTGTTACAGACCTGCGGCGGTGGCGGCAAAAGGAAGCGCAGATCTTCCAGGTCTAAAGCTGCAGATGGAAACCCAGCACTCATCTCTATGGCCTGGAGCAATTAGATGAAGACCGCCCCCCTTTTGATCAATGACATGGAATGAACGAATTGAACTTGTTTCTAATTAATGATTTACTCTTTTACGTCAGAGGTGATTTGATTATAGGAGGATTTGGTATTTGGTATTTGAAAGTATAAACCATGAGTCATCACAGTTTTTATCTGCCTGTCTTCCTGATTTAAGCTTCGTCACAATAAGAAGCCTGAACTCTCACTGCTTGTCACATTCAGATTCAACTTTATTGTCATTGCAGAGTACAAGTACTAGGACAACACAATGCAGTTTTAGCATCTAACCAGAAGTGCAAAAAGAAGCAGTAAAAGTTCAAATCTTGTGAAAGATTGTTTGACCTTATCGTTAATGTGAAACAATGCTGGCAGATATCGTCGTCATCTGATCCACCTGAGAGGATGGCATATGTTATTTCTGCAGTAATCCAATGATTCGTGCAGATTATCATGAGATTTAAAATAGAATATAATATTAGAAATGAAGTGTGAGTGAAGAACAAAAATAAAAAAGGGTTTAGAGGGTTTTATTCATGCACTACTTCCTGGTACTGTGGGTTCTTTTAAAATATATATCATGTGTTCTTTAACTAAATGTTACTTTAAATGCACACAGCCTGAATGACACTAAAAGAATGTGTTTTAGTGACGTGAAGCTAAAAGCACGTCGTCAGGCTCAGCTGTAGGAAGCTTTGCAGCAAGAAGAAGGTTTCCAGATCCAAATGAAGGAAAATACTGAAGTGAATGTGAAGATTAAAAAGGTGATTATCAGATTGAAGTTAAGATTGTCAGTTCAAACTGTGGCTGTAATTACACTGAGACATGCTGGTGTACAATTATGTTATTATTACTATGAGCATCAAAAAGACAAAAAAATAAATGAAGGGAGTGGGTAAAACAAACGAGTTTCATTCATCTTTTCTTTTTGTTTTAAACCATAAATCCTTGCCACCAGAACCTATCTGCTTGCTTTATATTGGTGGGGTTGCAAGTTCGATCTTCATGAGGTGCAGTGAATCTTTAAGTCTATTAACACGTGTGAAGAATACGTTAAGAGAAGAGTTCTGGGCCCGAGTTGGGTTCCAGACCTGCTCGTTACCAGTGTATGTACAACAAGTAACTTAGAAAAAGAATAGTATCAATAAACATGTAAATAGAATAAATGCTTAGATGAAATAAGTACCTGTGTAAATACTGATTCTACTTTGTCACATGCAATCCTTTTCATTTGTTTTTGGTTCATCTTACACTCCATCATGTTCTTTATTCATTCCATTCATTTCATCATTTATTTATTTATTTTCTGTTTAGTAAAATATAAATATATAGATAATATCGTTGGTAAATGTAAATATATAGAGGATATTGTTAGTAAAATATAAATATATAGAGGATATTGGATGATTAGTTTAGAGGCAGAGAAGCTGCCTTGAGTGAAATTTGACAATGTTTTGATGACCAAAGTCACAGTTGCAGCACGCTTCAGCAGGTTGGTTCAGTATTTAATTCAACATGAAGAATTTCCTTTATATAATCATAAAGTAGAATATTTTAAATGATTACTTACAACAATGTATAGCTGACACTTAGCTGAGAGCTGCTCAGCAAGAGAGTTTATAAAACCTTTGTTTTATTCTTCAGCAACTACTAAACAAACCCACATTGATCATAACCCTCCTGTTATGTTGTGGGTCAAATTGACCCGTTTCAAAGTTTGAAACTCTAGAACAAATATTTTAAAGTACTTTTTCTGTATGAAACTTCTTCTGCTTGCCTTAATTAGTGTAATCAACGTTAAAAAAAGGTTCATATCATGTATTTGCAACCCCCCCCTGCAGGTTTATATTACAGAGATGATGTTTGGGTCAATTTGACCCGGCAGTGAAAGTGGAGGCTATAAGGGGTCAGAAGGGTCAAGTTTAGACCATTTATCTCTTTGAAAATGTGAGAAGTATTTCTTACTCCCTCCCACCATGTTTCACCCCATTTCTCACACACACACACACACACACACACACACACACACACACACACACACACACACACACACACACACACACACACACACACACACACACACTCTCACTACCCCACCTGTGTGAGGAATACAGATACTATTTTGACTTTGACGGGAACCTTTTATTTTCCTGTGGGAAAACTCCGCCCACACTTAGCAGGAGAAACATACAGAACGGTTGCTTGGGAGTCCGACCAACATTACACTCTGCAGATACATCCAACACAGCAGCTTACTGTAGGACAACATGAGCAACAGAAGCAAGAGGATGACAGCCCCGAGGCGTAACAATGACAAACAAAATGTTTTGACAAACATTCATTTATTTGACCTGAATACTTTTCTCCTTTAGAAGTACATGATGTTCTAAGAACAAAGGTTTGCTTTTTGTTGGTCACAAACCTGTTTTAAAGCGCCTGAAGCTCTCAAGGTCAAGGCCACCAGGACAGAATGCTGAGGAACTTGTTAAAATCCACATTATTTGAACTGCTGAGAAAGCACGAGGTTCCCACAGTTTACAGTACTCTCATGAAAGTGAAGCACAGCAAATCAAAACATTGTAGATTTGTGTGTTTATGAACTCAGTTTTTTTTTGGTGTTGTTCAGTGTGACATGAGGGAGCCCAGCGTGCTCAGAATCGCTCCGGTGCCGCTCTACAACTCCTTCAGTGACGTCCATCGCTTCATAGAAACACTGGGATCAGCTCTCACTGCCAGCAGCCAATGAACGAGGAGCATATTTAATCCACTGACACACCTTGCTTCAGGGAAAACTTGTGAAACCTTTAAAACAGTGGATGCATTTTATTTTTTACTTGGAAAACAATGTAAACCTCGTTATCTTAGCCGGCACTGTGGAACAACGGTCTGTCCTGTTTTTATGTCTTTGTTAACATGCGTCTGTGGGAATTAAATAGTTTACTCCACCAATTAAAACAAAGTTAAAAAGTATAAAAGTATTCATAGTAATTATGTATTTGTACTTCAGGAGGATTGTTAATGCAGGACCTTTACTTGAAGGTGGAGGAATGATAAAAGAGGAGCGATCACAATCAGGGGAACACGTTCAACTTAATGACATGAATTTATACCTTTCAGTAACAGCTGATCCGTTTGTTAGTTTTCTGCTCCAACATTTTAACCTGCATGCTGAAGCCCCCCTAAAATGTTCTTCAGCCCCCCCAAATAATTTGGCATTATTGGATTAAAAAAAATATATATTTTTATTTTGGTGATGTCATTAATTAACCCTCTGGGAACTAGGCCATTTTTTGGATTTTTTTATGTTTTCTTAAACTCACCTTTTAAGGCACTTTCATATATGCTACATAGACATGTCTTATATCAAAATGTGCAGAACAATCTCAGCTATCTATATAATGAGGCACCAATTGTCCTAAGGCACTGTGCACTGTGCAATTTGGCCCTAAAGCTGAACAGTTGGAAGTCCAATTTTTTGAAATTCTTCAAATCTCTACTTTACTCATGTGGACAAACTGTTTTGGTGTTTGAAATTTTTTTTTTAAAGTCTTAGGTTCACACAAGTAGTGAAATATATGAATAAAATAGTAGATAGATGTATAATAAATGTCTCAAACCAAATTTTGTAATATCGTTTTTTGAGTAAGTGTAATTTACTCTCACCTGTAGAGGGACTGTCACTTTACTTTGTTGTCTGGGCTGGTAGTGCACTGCACCCTGGCAGCTGTGAATCCTCTCTGTAATATTGAACAGTCATTACTAAGTAAAGTTCTCACTCCCTTTGTCCTTTCTTCCTCCACACACACACAAGATAGATAGATAGATACTTTATTCATCCCCAGGGGGACGAGCTAACAAGCTACACGCTCGAGCTAACGGACGAGCTAACAAGCTACACGCTACACGCTCGAGCTAACGGACGAGCTAACAAGCTTACACGATGTAAACAACTCACCCAGTCCATAAGCTCGTCATAAGCATCATAGCTCGCTGTGTGTCACGCAGACTCCACTAACTGTGTGTTTACATGTCTGTAATCATAAAGCTACAGCTGTCTCAGAACGCTGCCGTTAGCAGACGTGCTAACTAACGAGCTAACAAGCTACACTACACGATGTAAACAGTCCGTCCCCCAGATCGTCACATGATGAACTGTAAGCTCGTCATAAGCTCGTCATAAGCATCACATCTCGCTGTGTGAGTCTCGTACTATCTCGTGAGAATACGGACACGGAAGTGGAGAATCTACAGATTTCTACAGATTTTCGAAACATTTTTCTGTGCCGTTTTTCGACGGAGATATTAATAGAAACATAGAGTGAGCGATAGAGTGAGCGCCGCTCCCCACTGCTCACCCGCGGCGGCGCGGGCGCTGACTTCCGAGTGTTAAATTAAACTATTGTTTCTCACATGGACAAGTTATTTATAACTAACATGCTACATATGTGCGTTCGTTCTGGTTTGTATGTTTTCTTTACTTGAGGCATATGAAAGGGAATATTGTAGTGGGCTATGTTAACAGTGTAAAGCACAATCACACTCTTTCTGATTGAACCAATCTATGAACTGTCTGAAACAATGGCCCCAAAAAAAATTGCTGCGCTCTACGTGCGCAAACATGCCATCCCCTTGGGGCTAATCCCCCCTTTCTTTGAATCATAGAAACGCCCCTGGGCGTAACAATGACAAACAAAATGTTTTGACAAACATTCATTTATTTGACCTGAATACTTTTCTCCTTTAGAAGTACATGATGTTCTAAGAACAAAGGTTTGCTTTTTGTTGGTCACAAACCTGTTTTAAAGCGCCTGAAGCTCTCAAGTTCAAGGCCACCAGGACAGAATGCTGAGGAACCTGTTCACTGGAAGTTTGGTTTTACTCCAATCACACCATGTGAATGATCCAATCACAGCCTCACAGGGAGCTCAGACGTGTTGGAATGATTTGTGTAACTAACAATAATAACTGATCTTGTGGCAACATTCAAACCTCACGTCATCATCACGCCCTCTGACCCGCAGCAGAGAGGCTGTCAGCTCTCACTGACTCCGACTCATTTAGCTTGATTTTGAGTGAGCGGGTCAATATGACCCTGAACATCAGAGGTGTCTCATCTCTATGTATCTACATCACCCCATGAAAAAAAGAAAGTTTCAAAATGTAAAAAGAATTTAGAAAAAAGACTTGTTATGGTATAATCTAGGTTTTTCCAATGTACCTAAAGAAAATAGTTTGAACATGTATTTGTCATGAAAACGAGTGAGTTATCCTAATTGAACTCTGATCTATGGAGGGGTGAATAACTCCATTCCACTAAATACTGATTGAATTGTTAGTAATGGTGTTGGTGATGAGGTACAATCTATATTTATTAGGATTTTTTGGTTTATGACAACTTTTGGATGATTAAACATGGGAACATCATTGCTGTACCTGAGAAACGAACATAACAGGAAGGTTGCAACCTCCAAGTAGGTTTTTACAAACATATTTGGTGCATAAAGGTCACAATAAACATAGTAAGAGAAAAGAAAAAACACATCATAGGATGGGATGTGCCTTTTTACCTCAATATGCATCAAGAAGATCAGTTTCATCTCACAAAAATACCCTGATCTTCATAATTAGAGCAAAATGTGCAGCATTGAAAACAAAACAAAAACGGAGAAAACACAAATTTAGGTATATATCAAATAGAAATGGTTAAAATCCACATTATTTGAACTGCTGAGAAAGCACGAGGTTCCCACAGTTTACAGTACTCTCATGAAAGTGAAGCACAGCAAATCAAAACATTGTAGATTTGTGTGTTTATGAACTCAGTTTTTTTTTGGTGTTGTTCAGTGTGACATGAGGGAGCCCAGCGTGCTCAGAATCCCTCCGGTGCCGCTCTACAACTCCTTCAGTGACGTCCATCGCTTCATAGAAACACTGGGATCAGCTCTCACTGCCAGCAGCCAATGAACGAGGAGCATATTTAATCCACTGACACACCTTGCTTCAGGGAAAACTTGTGAAACCTTTAAAACAGTGGATGCATTTTATTTTTTACTTGGAAAAACAATGTAAACCTCGTTATCTTAGCCGGCACTGTGGAACAACGGTCTGTCCTGTTTTTATGTCTTTGTTAACATGCGTCTGTGGGAATTAAATAGTTTACTCCACCAATTAAAACAAAGTTAAAAAGTATAAAAGTATTCATAGTAATTATGTATTTGTACTTCAGGAGGATTGTTAATGCAGGACCTTTACTTGAAGGTGGAGGAATGATAAAAGAGGAGCGATCACAATCAGGGGAACACGTTCAACTTAATGACATGAATTTATACCTTTCAGTAACAGCTGATCCGTTTGTTAGTTTTCTGCTCCAACATTTTAACCTGCATGCTGAAGCCCCCCTAAAATGTTCTTCAGCCCCCTCAAATAATTTGGCATTATTGGATTAAAAAAAATATATATTTTTATTTTGGTGATGTCATTAAATTCAACTATTGTTTTTCACATGGACAAGTTATTTATAACTAACATGCTACATATGTGCGTGCGTTCTGGTTTGCATGTTTTCTCCCCCTTCAAATTACAATCCAATAGCCTATCATCATACTTAACGATATAATCCCCGGGCACTAGGACCTTGGGGAGGCTGCTGCGCTGGCTTTCTCACTCTGCCAAGTAACGTCTCTCGTCAACGACAGCCAGGATTATAGCAAACAATGGATATCCGCGGCCCCAAATGGGCCCCAAACATGCCATCCCCTTGGGGCTAAGCCCCCCCTTTCTTTGAATCATAGAAACGCCCCTGGGCGTAACAATGACAAACAAAATGTTTTGACAAACATTCATTTATTTGACCTGAATACTTTTCTCCTTTAGAAGTACATGATGCTCTAAGAACAAAGGTTTGCTTTTTGTTGGTCACAAACCTGTTTTAAAGCGCCTGAAGCTCTCAAGTTCAAGGCCACCAGGACAGAATGCTGAGGAACCTGTTCACTGGAAGTTTGGTTTTACTCCAATCACACCATGTGAATGATCCAATCACAGCCTCACAGGGAGCTCAGACGTGTTGGAATGATTTGTGTAACTAACAATAATAACTGATCTTGTGGCAACTTTCAAATATCATTATCATATCTCGTGTCAGTCCATGAAGAAAAGAGAGCATGCACATGTGTAGGATAATAATAGATCAAGTTTTAAGTTAAATTAAAAGGAGGGTACCTGTTTGATGGAGTGAGAGAAGACTTCTGGTCAGGCTACATGATAGTTGTATTATTGTTTCAATAATACAATTTCAAAAAATGACATATGCATGATGCTACTTCAAGTCTGAGCAAATATCAATGCCAACATTTTCAATAACTCATAGCGCCACCTAGTGGCAAAAGGAAATGTCACAATTTATACTTGTATTTACTCCTACAGTTGACCAGATCAGTCTCAAATTTAGTAAGGAAAGCCTTCTGACAATGAAGATGCTTCATCGTGAATATTGTGAGTTTTCGTTGAACGCTGTTGCCGTGGCAACGCATCATTTGCCATGAAAAAGAAGCTGATGGTTCAGTGACTTGAGACGCTCAAAAACTCATGAAACTTTGCACATGTGTCATAGGTCATGGGAAGACATATTTTACATGGGATTTTGGCTTGGTCGTTTTGAATTGCCTCCATAGCGCCCGCTACAAATGTTTCATCATTTCCAGCATCAGGCGGTCCACGCGGGATAAAAGAACATCACACTCGCCGACGGTCGCGGACGTTCTTGGCCGCGCATGCCGGAGTCCCGCCGGCACCCCCGACGTGCGGGAGGATGCGAGGGCCCGTTCATCGCTGCTCGCAGCTTTGATTTGTACTTATAGTGAGCACCTTTCAGTTTGAAAAGACACAAGCCAACTCTGATGTTAAATCAAAGTCTGCTCATTAATTCATCAGTGTTTTCTCACCATTGCATTGACAAAGAGGATAACTAACTTATGAAATCATTACCGCTGGTAGAAATCCAAGATGACATCAAACAGCATGAACATGTTTTAGAACAGAGAACACGAAGACGAAGAAGAGCTTCTTCTGGGTTCTCATAGCACACTAATACAACTGAATGCTTTATTCATGTTGTCTTCAGTCACATAATACAACGGAGGCTCTGAATCATTTCCATGCACCACAAGATGAACACAGAAATGTCCAGTAATGCTCGCATCATGTCTGTTCCTCTCAATTCAGGACGAACACGTTGTAAGAACTGGGTCTTGGATAAACAGAAGTTTTTTGCCATTTCTTTCTGAATTCTCTTGTGAATTTGGTCCAACTGGTGCAACTAATCTTGCACATTCAAAAACTGGACTTTCTCGATGAAAAGTATTAAGATAAAATGTTAAGTCTGTCCTCCATGTTCACATGTCGATCAAGGGCGTCATACTGAAACACATCTACCATTAAAAAAAAAAAAACATTCCCCCAGTGCATCTCAAAGCAACGTCACTCATTAAATTCCTGTGAGTTATTAATAAGACAAGCAAGTTACACAACAGACATGAAGCCGGTTTGAGGAGTTTTAGAGAATGTAAAACTTACATCAGTCTTAAGGGGCGTGATGAGAATGACCAGCATAAATAGAGATGTAATAGAGAAACTTTAGACACATCTCCCCGAGAGAAGAAACGTCCCAGAGCGGCTCACCACTGACCTCCATCTGCAAAGCTCCATCTCCCTGCTGCTCTGCTCGACCTCCAGACGGTAAGACCAGCTGCACGCTCTTCCTCTCTGCCTGAATTCATGTCGACGACGCTAGTGCACTATCAAGATGCATCATGGTACCTCTGTATATAGACAGGAACATGTATGTTGAATGTGCAGTGACTTCAGGGAAAACATAGAAGGAAACTGCACTGCTCATTGAAATGATTTGGAAAGTGGTTGTGTCACATCTTTTAGGTTATTTTTTTTTTACTTTCAAAGTCCACATTTTATTCCTGTTATTTAAATTCCTTATTCTGCACCAAATGTTGAGTCTTTTAGCTCCAACACTGTAGAATAACCTCCACTCAGTATGATTTTAAAAGCTGCCAGTAGAGGATTATTATTACTCTGCTCTCATGCTGTTCCTCTTTATTCTGTTTCTCTTCATTTGATGATTCATTCTTGTTATATTTTACGGTGAAACTCAAGTTCCTTGTGACATCAACCACTTTTCAGTTTCCTCATTGCCTATAAGTTTGACGCACAGATGCAAAATGTGTTGATTGGATGATGAAAGTAAAAATGTAATATCCTTTATTTCCAAATAAATAAAAGAAGGTGTTTTTCGTGTCACTACATGAACTGTTTCTCTCACAGCTCTCTGACAGTTTACTGCTGCTTCTCCATCATGAAGCCAGGTGCTCTGCTCCTCCTGCTGGCAGGTAAGCAGCCATTGAAAAGTCTTCAGTGCTTTAGAATACAACCTTTATTTTGAAAGACTTTTGATGAAATCAATTTCAAAGTAAAATCCTCTTTGGATACTGTGTTTCTGCCTTCAACCCAGATTTGTACTTGAATGATTCTTTTAAAACACGTGCTCGTCCATGAAATCAATATAACTGAATAAGATGCTTTTAATTAACACAAGTAAGTTAAGTTGGGACAATTTAGTTTGATAGATTCAGTTGTTTATAAAGGACTTAACCTTAATCTACTTACATTTATGAATTAAATAATGGATTCAGATTACCGTAGTAACACACACTGAAAGAAAAATATTGATTTCATTCATTTCATCTTTTACACCCAGAATTCATTTTAAGTCAGAAGTGTGAGTTATGAAAGAACTGTATTAATTAATACATGATATTTTTTTCCTTCACATTCACGCTGTAGTTGCTGCCAGCCAGGTTGACCTCTACCTGTCTGAAGAAGTAATACTTACTAGTCCTGGTGGAGAGGTGGACATCAGCTTGTGTCCCATCACCTTTTATGGACGCTCATTCACAAGAATAGAAGTGAGTAAAATGTTCAATGAGAGGTTTCACATCACTGTCATCTGTTGTCTTTACCTCGAACATTACACCAGAATTTAGTTTGTGATTATATTCTGGTTATTAATCTGCCAAATGAAATACAAATAGTAAAAGTACAACATCTGCCTGTAGTGGAGTATTACTATAAAGTAGCTGAAAATACTCAAATACAAGTACCTCAAAGTTGTAGTTAAGAACAGGACTAACCTGCATCTCATTCCCTCATCAGCCTCTCACAGTCGGCTCACATACGAGTGATTCATTACAGAAGCTGCATCACTAAAATAGTTTCAGTCAGCTGAACATAATAAAATGTGTCATTTCATAAATGAAGAATAAAGTCTCAAGGAATGAAAGACGCATGAATAAATATTGTGTGCTTGTGTTTAAATGGAGAACTTCCTGTTGTTATTAAACTCAACACAACAAAGTGAGTTACTGAAACAACAGTGTGAAGAACAAGAAGGCAGCGCTGCACTGAGTCAACAAACATTGGTCCTGTTGACATAAGAACTGTTCCTATATGACAATGACCTCATCGTAGGGCCCATGAGGCTGTAGTATGATGTCTGGTCATGGTGTCTCTGTATATCATCATAATAATAATAATAATAATGTCCTCTAAATATGACCATTGGCTTCCCTTATGAGTATTTTCACACTGTAGGGCTCAACGAGGTCGTTGTCTATTCACACTATTGTTTCCTCATTATTTCTGTCCTCAGTTTATTGATTTGTTTCACATTACTCTGTTTGGCCTTCATGTTTGTGAGTATTACAGCTGACGTACTTTAGTTATTATTTTGTTAATGATCTTAATTTGTGATTTCACATCTTTTCTTGTGTTTTAGTTGTTTCAATACATGTTTGCATTTATTTTTCTCACGGTCATGTCTTCGAGGTGTTTGAGGGGCAGTACTCACAGGTCACGTGACACAGGTCATGTGACCCGTGGAGTTTTAAATTTGAACACCTGTATTCATCACGCCTCAAACCCTGATGAAGATGTTGAGTTGAAACGCGTTGGACATCTGTGATTTATTTAAGGATCAGATGTTTTATTTGTACTAAAACAACAGTCTGTTGTGTGATCAATATCAAATGTCATAGTTCTTTATGAACATTATGAAGAAATAACAGATTATGAAGTGTTAAATAATTATAGACAATAAAGACCTCCATGATAGAACCAATAAACATAATTGATGTTGCAGAGCATATTAACGATTGCTCTACTGGTCATCATCTCCTGACCTTCCACATTTGTTCTCTCACCAAATATTACCCACAAATCTCCAAATGAGCCACCAGTTCACTGTGAACTTCACTTCCTTCTCTCGAATGATAAACAGCTCATAAGGTTCAAAAAACGTGAGATGAGAAAAATGTTTTGATATTATTTTTGGTTTGAGAAAAACAAACACCACTAACAGTTAAAATGGTTCAATATATGTTACTAACATTTAATGAGATGAGATGATTATGAGTCAAAGTGTGTCTTTAAAAGATGAATATTGTTGTTACTTCATGAATGTTGTTTCTCTTTTTGCAGGTGAAGTTCAATTCAGATTCATCTGTTGCAGTTTGTTTCCAAGATGTTGAAGTGTCACAAGACTGTGTGTTGTTGGACAACGGAGATGGATCAGACACTGTGTCTGTGGAGGCAAAAATGTATACAAAAAGTCCTGGATCATCTCTTCATGCAGCTCTGACAAACATAAAAACCACATCAACTTGCTTTGTGTTGCTACGATTCAAAACAGCTACGACCCCTAAAGTAAGTCCTCATCAGTTCCATGTCTTTACATTGATGGTCTTTTGTAAATCGTGAACATTTCAAAGACATCGTGTGGTGAAGGGAACGTTGAATCAAAGTTTATTTCTGAAATATTTTGGAGACATTTCCTAATATTCTGTCTCTCGTCTGTTTGTGCTTTCAGATTGTTTACGCATTCTACAACTTTGCCCCACAAGCAGCTCTCTACATACAGAGTTATAGTGCTTACAAACTTAATCCTGTAAGTATGTGTGAGCTGTAACTGTGTTACTATGTCAACTTATGAACTTAAACTATTGTGCTTCATAGCGAGTGAAGTTGATGCTGACCTTCAGCCAGAAGAGTAGAGTCTGTTCCTCTGGTGTTTTAGTTCCAGTTGAGTCTGAAGAATCCTCAAAGACTCTTCTGAACATCTGGAGTTAAAACATTTCATCTGCAGACGGACAAAGAAAACATTTGGTTCTTTTTCCTCATCAGAAACAAAGATGGCTGTCAGAAACCACACATCCCTTCGATCAGTTAGTACAGGAGACGGCAACCTGCGGCTCTTCAGCCTCTCTGTTGGCTCCCTGAGTCTACATCCACACTAATACGTTTTCGTGTTAAACGATCTCCGTCTACTCGGCGTTTCAGCACCGTTTTCTAAAACATCTCCGTCCAGACTAACACGCCTGAAAACGAAGATCACGTGACTCTTCACGTACACTGGGCATGATGGTGCCGGTGTAAACAGGAAGTAGATTGTAACAGTAATAAAGTAGTCTTTAATAATGAAAGGTGGTGTTTGATACTTAAGATCTTCTCTAAAATCTTCCTCTATGAACTCAAACAGACACAGTTCGTGTAAAGTTGAGGTCAACACTCGTCTCTCACTCGTCTCCTCGGTGTCGTTGTTGTTCTCACTCGTAGCTCTGCTGGAAGCTGAAGTCTCTGTCTACTGGAGAGCAATCCATGTTTTGTTCTTTTATAGTTTATGTGTGTGGACGTCACAATAGTTGTGCGGAACAAAATAAGCATTAATAAGAAAAGGAAAGTCCTCCGTTTTGTGTCCGTCCTCCTCAAAGCCGCTAGCCGTGACTTCAGACGTCCGCTCCGTCGGGCTGATAACGCCGCTGGACACGCCGCCAAAATATAAAATGTTTTAATAGTTTGTCAACTAAAATGTGCGTCACATCCTATTACGTCGCTGTCAAGCGCCTTTCCCTGCAGGTGGCTAATTATGATTTGCAGACCTCCGCCCTCGGTAAACTATTGTAAGATATTATGTTGAGACGTTAAGAGCTCTCCAGGAAGCAGCGTTCCTGTGTATGTGTTTGGGGCTTTTATTGTGGAGGATGAGGCGGAAGGAGAAAAAGAGGTTCTGGTGAAGTGAATAAAGTTGCTGCCGTCTTGGCGCAGATTACGGAGCACCGTCTTTATTATTTTATTATTATCATAAAGTATAGGCGCAACATTAACCCTCGGTAAACTATCAATGGATAAATCCAAAAAAAGGAAAGTCACGGAGGAAAATAGAGTCTAATTCTGCATGTTCGTATTGATTTGCTTTCTCTGCGATGCTGGTTTACCTGTATGCTTGATATGTGGCGAGAAATTTGCAAACAGCAAAAAATGTAATGTTGAAAGACACTTCAAGAACAAACACACATTTGCTGAAAAATATCACGCTGGAGAGGAACTGCTGCAGCAAACTCTCTTCATAAGAGTTTGATATTGTTCTAACAGGTAAAATAGCAATAAAATGTCAAGAATTGTCTTTATTATTGTTCTATATTTTCATGAATACAACAAACTATAGTTTTTGTATATATAATATAACTATATATAAAACTTTACAAGCTGTGATATCAAATAGCTTTTGCAGCTCCAGACGAATTCTATTTGGTGGAAAATGTGGCTCTTTGGATAGTAAAGGTTACCGACCACTGAGTTAGTACACACTTATAAATGTTATGTTTTATTGAAATACATTGAAGTTTCTGTGTGAATGTGTAAATTCTTTGGTTGTGTTTAAGTAAAAGGACATGTGTCTCTTCTGGCTACTTGTGAAATGGTTAAAAGTATTTTTTGATGTTCAGTGGATTCTTTAAATGCTGCTGGGTAATTTATGTAAAATGCTTCTTGCTTCTTGAATGTAATTATAATGTATGGGAGGAACAAACTGGAGCACCATGAGCAGGGCTGATTAGAAATAATGATCTTTAATAATTATACCTTGATTTAACCTTTTTCTAGAGCCTGACTGTAACGGCCGGTGACTCAACTGTGGATTCATGGTCATTTACTAACAGTCAAACATTCGACGGAGCTCACAAGGACATAAGCGGATGCAGAGTCTCAGGTAGGTAAATCATGCGGTTCCCAAAGAAAAGGGACTGGGACTCTTCAGGGATCCTCTAAAAAATGTGATATCTTAAAATTGCTGTTATTTCCATCTCTTAATGTTGATATCAAACTAATTTCATAAACCTCCTTTCACCTCCCAGATGTCCCTTTAGCAGCCGGTTCACGTCTGTTAAACCCAGACACCTGCTTCAATGCAGCCTGTAGTCCGTCTGCAGTCCTCACTTCTGTCAGTTCATGTGGACCCTTGGGGGTTTGCCTCGGCAACAACATGTAAATATGTTCACTTTATATCATGTCTTTTTTAAGTTTGAATAAATGTTTCACTGACTGATTTAAATGAAGTGTACCACGTGGACTGAAAGAGACTTGAAACCTCTGAATACTTTCTGGATGAGATCAAGATCAAAGCAGCAGAGATATCCTGGCTCTACCCGAGTACAGTCACACTTCAAAGTCCCTGGATCCTACATTTCCCACAATGCAACCCTGTAAACATTATTACATACACATAGATGTTTATTATTTTAGACTTTATCTCAGAGTTATTAGAGTTCTCATAGTGTTTTCACAGGTGGAGTGGTACTCCCCTTTAATAAACTGATCTTTATGAGTTATTGGTGGAGTACTCTTTTAATTTCATGTCACGATTTATATTCCTCAAATGTATATGAAACTTCATCTTCAAAGGATGAAACATCTTTGTGTCTTTGGATTCTGCCTTTACAAATGAAAAGACAGTTAAAATGGTCTCTTTCCATCTCATCAGGTGTAAACCACCCACCGTTGTGTGCACTGTGACTGGGTCCACTGTCATCGATTTCCACAACAGAGTCCACTCTGTCCAGGATCGCTGTGACTACACTCTGATGAAGCCTCAAGGAAGCTCTGGTTTTGAGCTCGATGCAGGTTTCCGTGAGCGTCGCCGTAAAGACGTGTCATTTTTGGACCACTTGATAATAACACAGTCAGGTGTAACAATGTATCTGGAACAAGGCGGAAGAGTTCGGGTGAGCTGCCACAATCCATCTAAAAACAGTGTGTTCATGGGGTCCTTTGATCAATCTGATGATCATTACAAGCCAGGAGTTACTTTGTGTTGATGTATTCAGAGACACTTTCTGTAGATGTGGTGGTAGAAGTATGAAGCAGCATCAAATAGAAATACTCCAGTAAAGCTTTGTAGAATGAATTCTGTACTTGTGTACAGTTGTTACTCTCCTCCAATGAAAAGGTGGCATACAAAGTAATCAGTGTTTTATCTCAGGATCTATTGGTGATCATATTTACTGATATGGAACCAGGACCAGTGTTTCCTTCACGTTTCCTATCTGCTGTGATGTAGGTCGGAGACCAAACACTGAATCTCAACACCACGACTCAGCTGCTTCACGGTGTGGAGCTCTCCAAGGACCAGACTGGAGTCACTGCCAAGATACCTTCCTCCAACATGACAGTCTTTTTTGATGGCAACACCGCCCATGTGTCAGGTACAGAACCCTAGATCCTATCTGGACTGAGTTTCGGAGTAAAAGCTGTGCTTTATTAGGGTCAAAGTTCATTATTTTTCTCTAATTGTCTCCTGACATCAAACAGGACCAATGGAAGCTGTAGAGGGTTTGTGTGGAAACCCCACTGATCAGAGCCAGACCACCACCCTGAATGATGAGAAGAACATTGAGGATGGGTAAGACTTAGTCTCAGCTTGATGCACTGACTGATAGTAATGCATTTGTTATTCATGTCCTATCGGTTTCTAATGTAATGTGCTGTTTGTCGCCCCCTAGCTGCGACATTCAGCACAACGACACCGTCGACGGTATGATCAACTGCAACCGCTCATCTGAACAGTAAGAAGTGACCCATCTAAACACTAAACACTCCCTTCACCCTTCAAACAGCACTGAGTCATCTGCATATACATTTCTATGTGACACGACACTGTCATGTGACCAGGGATGGTTGTGGAAGGTAAACACTCATTATTCCTCTCCGCACGGTTCAATCAGCTGTGATCTCCTGAGGCAGCCACCCTTCACTGCTTGTCACAACCACATTGACCCAGAGCCCTACGTAGCCGCCTGCAAAGACACTTTGTGCAAATACCCGGCGGTGGACGGTCTCAACTGCCAGTTTATGGAGGCCTACGCCAAGTCCTGCAGCCTGAAAGTAGACGTCACACTGGACGACTGGAGGTCAACGGTCAACTGCTGTAAGATCCTCGTTCACTTTCTCTTATTCTGCTGCTTAGTGGATGTTTAAATTGAAGTGAGTCGAGTATAAAGAAGCAGATCAATTAAACACCCAGATGAAGTTACCTGAAAATACTCCACTGCTCCAAGACCAGTGGAGTACTTGTGGAGACTACATCACTGACTTTGTTGACATGAACGATGTTATTGTCATGTTGTTCTTGGTTGATCTGAAAGTGAAGCTCATGTGTCTGTGTGTCTGTCTGTAGCTGCTGTCCCTCAGGCCTCCTGTCTGGACCAGTACTGCAGCGATCATGAGTTCTGCGGCGAGAAGCTCGGAGAAAGAAGCTGCTTGTGTCGGGCCTTGTTTGCCTCCAAGTACAAACCAACGAACGCTTTAGGTACAGTGCAATTTTACAGACTGCAGCAAGTGGAGAATTTTTTATTTGTGCATTAATTTCTCTGCATTTTGAATTATTGCAACCGAAATGTGTTGCTTATATCGCACATTTTAAGTAACGTGCAAGAGGAGGGCAAATAAAGCCAAAGACAGAGAACATGTAACTCAAAAAGCACCTGCTGATACATCTGAAACATGCTAATTGATCCTTATGTGGTGATATTTTACATGATTATGCTGTTGGGTGTCCAGGTGAGCCGACAGTCTGCACGGAGAACTCTGCCACTGTTAGTCTGGCTGGATGTCTGCTGCAGGACAAAGGCATCGACTACTCCGTCCTTCACCTCAATGACCCCAACTGCAAAGGCCACATGGACAACCAGACCCACATGGTGACCTTCAGCTTCGACAGCAGCAACAGCTGTGGGACCGAGGTTGCGGTGGGTTCCCTCCTCTAGTTTGTTGCTCTCAACAAGAGTAGAGAAACATGCTGTTTTTGCTCATCACTTCCAGCTCACACACAAACAGCTGAACAAGTTTTCTCTCTGATTGATGTACGAGGAGAGACAATGCCTTGTGTTTCTGTCTCAATCTAGATGAACAACAGCCAAATCCTCCACAAGAACACCATCATGACGAGGAACAGCTCAGAGAACGGAGTCATCTCCCGCCACGACCAAGTATATATCGACTTCTCCTGCCTCTACACAAAGCCAGACATCAAGAGTGTGTTCTTCAGGATCAAAGACAGGTGAGTGGAGGGCGGCTGAGCTTCACCTGCTTGTTGATGTGCAGCTTGTTGTAGTTTGACACAGCTGAACTGTGTGTGTGTGTGTGTGTGCTCTGCAGCTCTGTGGTGCTGCACATTGTATCTAGAGTTTGGAACTACACTCTGATGATGAGCGCCTACACCGACGCCAGCTGCATGCACCTCGTCGGGTCGAGCACTGACATCCAGCTGAACCAGAAGGTCTGGGTGGAGCTGAAGACGGAGGGGCTGGACGGCAACATGGTGGCCATAGTGACCGACTCCTGCTGGGCATCCGACCAGCCGTACCCCAATGGCAGTCTGCGATACGACCTCGTCATTGACGGGTGAGAAAGAACTCTTTGTTGGCGGCTTTTAAGAATCAACTGCTGATGAACTCATCGTGTCCGTTTCCCTGTTTCTGAGCAGATGCCCGAACCCAGCTGACCAGACGGTGATGGTGGAGGGAAATGGACTGGGAACCTCCAACTTCTTCTCTTTCAACATGTTCGAGTTCTCTGGGGGAGAACGTGAAGTCTACCTGCACTGCAAACTGGAGCTGTGCCGCAAGCAGGACCAATGTGCTCCGGTAAGCAGGAGTGGATGAAATACTGCTGTACTATATAATATAAGTGTTGCTCTTTGTAAAGTCTAACATCTAACCTCTCTGTGTTACAGACCTGCGGCGGTGGCGGCAAAAGGAAGCGCAGATCTTCCAGGTCTAAAGCTGCAGATGGAAACCCAGCACTCATCTCTATGGCCTGGAGCAATTAGATGAAGACCGCCCCCCTTTTGATCAATGACATGGAATGAACGAATTGAACTTGTTAATGATTAATGATTTACTCTTTTATGTCAGAGGTGATTTGATTATAGGAGGATTTGGTATTTGGTATTTGAAAGTATAAACCATGAGTCATCACAGTTTTTATCTGCCTGTCTTCCTGATTTAAGCTTCGTCACAATAAGAAGCCTGAACTCTCACTGCTTGTCACATTCAGATTCAACTTTATTGTCATTGCAGAGTACAAGTACTAGGACAACACAATGCAGTTTTAGCATCTAACCAGAAGTGCAAAAAGAAGCAGTAAAAGTTCAAATCTTGTGAAAGATTGTTTGACCTTATCGTTAATGTGAAACAATGCTGGCAGATATCGTCGTCATCTGATCCACCTGAGAGGATGGCATATGTTATTTCTGCAGTAATCCAATGATTCGTGCAGATTATCATGAGATTTAAAATAGAATATAATATTAGAAATGAAGTGTGAGTGAAGAACAAAAATAAAAAAGGGTTTAGAGGGTTTTATTCATGCACTACTTCCTGGTACTGTGGGTTCTTTTAAAATATATATCATGTGTTCTTTAACTAAATGTTACTTTAAATGCACACAGCCTGAATGACACTAAAAGAATGTGTTTTAGTGACGTGAAGCTAAAAGCACGTCGTCAGGCTCAGCTGTAGGAAGCTTTGCAGCAAGAAGAAGGTTTCCAGATCCAAATGAAGGAAAATACTGAAGTGAATGTGAAGATTAAAAAGGTGATTATCAGATTGAAGTTAAGATTGTCAGTTCAAACTGTGGCTGTAATTACACTGAGACATGCTGGTGTACAATTATGTTATTATTACTATGAGCATCAAAAAGACAAAAAAATAAATGAAGGGAGTGGGTAAAACAAACGAGTTTCATTCATCTTTTCTTTTTGTTTTAAACCATAAATCCTTGCCACCAGAACCTATCTGCTTGCTTTATATTGGTGGGGTTGCAAGTTCGATCTTCATGAGGTGCAGTGAATCTTTAAGTCTATTAACACGTGTGAAGAATACGTTAAGAGAAGAGTTCTGGGCCCGAGTTGGGTTCCAGACCTGCTCGTTACCAGTGTATGTACAACAAGTAACTTAGAAAAAGAATAGTATCAATAAACATGTAAATAGAATAAATGCTTAGATGAAATAAGTACCTGTGTAAATACTGATTCTACTTTGTCACATGCAATCCTTTTCATTTGTTTTTGGTTCATCTTACACTCCATCATGTTCTTTATTCATTCCATTCATTTCATCATTTATTTATTTATTTTCTGTTTAGTAAAATATAAATATATAGATAATATCGTTGGTAAATATAAATATATAGAGGATATTGTTAGTAAAATATAAATATATAGAGGATATTGGATGATTAGTTTAGAGGCAGAGAAGCTGCCTTGAGTGAAATTTGACAATGTTTTGATGACCAAAGTCACAGTTGCAGCACGCTTCAGCAGGTTGGTTCAGTATTTAATTCAACATGAAGAATTTCCTTTATATAATCATAAAGTAGAATATTTTAAATGATTACTTACAACAATGTATAGCTGACACTTAGCTGAGAGCTGCTCAGCAAGAGAGTTTATAAAACCTTTGTTTTATTCTTCAGCAACTACTAAACAAACCCACATTGATCATAACCCTCCTGTTATGTTGTGGGTCAAATTGACCCATTTCAAAGTTTGAAACTCTAGAACAAATATTTTAAAGTACTTTTTCTGTATGAAACTTCTTCTGCTTGCCTTAATTAGTGTAATCAACGTTAAAAAAAGGTTCATATCATGTATTTGCAACCCCCCCCTGCAGGTTTATATTACAGAGATGATGTTTGGGTCAATTTGACCCGGCAGTGAAAGTGGAGGCTATAAGGGGTCAGAAGGGTCAAGTTTAGACCATTTATCTCTTTGAAAATGTGAGAAGTATTTCTTACTCCCTCCCACCATGTTTCACCCCATTTCTCACACACACACACACACACACACACACACACACACACACACACACACACACACACACACACACACACACACACACACACACACACACACACTCTCACTACCCCACCTGTGTGAGGAATACAGATACTATTTTGACTTTGACGGGAACCTTTCATTTTCCTGTGGGAAAACTCCGCCCACACTTAGCAGGAGAAACATACAGAACGGTTGCTTGGGAGTCCGACCAACATTACACTCTGCAGATACATCCAACACAGCAGCTTACTGTAGGACAACATGAGCAACAGAAGCAAGAGGATGACAGCCCCGAGGCGTAACAATGACAAACAAAATGTTTTGACAAACATTCATTTATTTGACCTGAATACTTTTCTCCTTTAGAAGTACATGATGTTCTAAGAACAAAGGTTTGCTTTTTGTTGGTCACAAACCTGTTTTAAAGCGCCTGAAGCTCTCAAGGTCAAGGCCACCAGGACAGAATGCTGAGGAACTTGTTAAAATCCACATTATTTGAACTGCTGAGAAAGCACGAGGTTCCCACAGTTTACAGTACTCTCATGAAAGTGAAGCACAGCAAATCAAAACATTGTAGATTTGTGTGTTTATGAACTCAGTTTTTTTTTGGTGTTGTTCAGTGTGACATGAGGGAGCCCAGCGTGCTCAGAATCGCTCCGGTGTCGCTCTACAACTCCTTCAGTGACGTCCATCGCTTCATAGAAACACTGGGATCAGCTCTCACTGCCAGCAGCCAATGAACGAGGAGCATATTTAATCCACTGACACACCTTGCTTCAGGGAAAACTTGTGAAACCTTTAAAACAGTGGATGCATTTTATTTTTTACTTGGAAAACAATGTAAACCTCGTTATCTTAGCCGGCACTGTGGAACAACGGTCTGTCCTGTTTTTATGTCTTTGTTAACATGCGTCTGTGGGAATTAAATTGTTTACTCCACCAATTAAAACAAAGTTAAAAAGTATAAAAGTATTCATAGTAATTATGTATTTGTACTTCAGGAGGATTGTTAATGCAGGACCTTTACTTGAAGGTGGAGGAATGATAAAAGAGGAGCGATCACAATCAGGGGAACACGTTCAACTTAATGACATGAATTTATACCTTTCAGTAACAGCTGATCCGTTTGTTAGTTTTCTGCTCCAACATTTTAACCTGCATGCTGAAGCCCCCCTAAAATGTTCTTCAGCCCCCTCAAATAATTTGTCATTATTGGATTAAAAAAAAAAAATATTTTTATTTTGGTGATGTCATTAAATTAAACTATTGTTTCTCACATGGACAAGTTATTTATAACTAACATGCTACATATGTGCGTGCGTTCTGGTTTGTATGTTTTCTTCCCCTTCAAATTACAATCCAATAGCCTATCATCATACTTAACGATATAAGCCCCGGGCACTAGGACCTTGGGGAGGCTGCTGCGCTGGCTTTCTCACTCTGCCAAGTAACGTCTCTCGTCAACGACAGCCAGGATTATAGCAAACAATGGATATCCGCGGCCCCAAATGGGCCCCAAACATGCCATCCCCTTGGGGCTAAGCCCCCCCTTTCTTTGAATCATAGAAACGCCCCTGGGCGTAACAATGACAAACAAAATGTTTTGACAAACATTCATTTATTTGACCTGAATACTTTTCTCCTTTAGAAGTACATGATGCTCTAAGAACAAAGGTTTGCTTTTTGTTGGTCACAAACCTGTTTTAAAGCGCCTGAAGCTCTCAAGTTCAAGGCCACCAGGACAGAATGCTGAGGAACCTGTTCACTGGAAGTTTGGTTTTACTCCAATCACACCATGTGAATGATCCAATCACAGCCTCACAGGGAGCTCAGACGTGTTGGAATGATTTGTGTAACTAACAATAATAACTGATCTTGTGGCAACTTTCAAATATCATTATCATATCTCGTGTCAGTCCATGAAGAAAAGAGAGCATGCACATGTGTAGGATAATAATAGATCAAGTTTTAAGTTAAATTAAAAGGAGGGTACCTGTTTGATGGAGTGAGAGAAGACTTCTGGTCAGGCTACATGATAGTTGTATTATTGTTTCAATAATACAATTTCAAAAAATGACATATGCATGATGCTACTTCAAGTCTGAGCAAATATCAATGCCAACATTTTCAATAACTCATAGCGCCACCTAGTGGCAAAAGGAAATGTCACAATTTATACTTGTATTTACTCCTACAGTTGACCAGATCAGTCTCAAATTTAGTAAGGAAAGCCTTCTGACAATGAAGATGCTTCATCGTGAATATTGTGAGTTTTCGTTGAACGCTGTTGCCGTGGCAACGCATCATTTGCCATGAAAAAGAAGCTGATGGTTCAGTGACTTGAGACGCTCAAAAACTCATGAAACTTTGCACATGTGTCATAGGTCATGGGAAGACATATTTTACATGGGATTTTGGCTTGGTCGTTTTGAATTGCCTCCATAGCGCCCGCTACAAATGTTTCATCATTTCCAGCATCAGGCGGTCCACGCGGGATAAAAGAACATCACACTCGCCGACGGTCGCGGACGTTCTTGGCCGCGCATGCCGGAGTCCCGCCGGCACCCCCGACGTGCGGGAGGATGCGAGGGCCCGTTCATCGCTGCTCGCAGCTTTGATTTGTACTTATAGTGAGCACCTTTCAGTTTGAAAAGACACAAGCCAACTCTGATGTTAAATCAAAGTCTGCTCATTAATTCATCAGTGTTTTCTCACCATTGCATTGACAAAGAGGATAACTAACTTATGAAATCATTACCGCTGGTAGAAATCCAAGATGACATCAAACAGCATGAACATGTTTTAGAACAGAGAACACGAAGACGAAGAAGAGCTTCTTCTGGGTTCTCATAGCACACTAATACAACTGAATGCTTTATTCATGTTGTCTTCAGTCACATAATACAACGGAGGCTCTGAATCATTTCCATGCACCACAAGATGAACACAGAAATGTCCAGTAATGCTCGCATCATGTCTGTTCCTCTCAATTCAGGACGAACACGTTGTAAGAACTGGGTCTTGGATAAACAGAAGTTTTTTGCCATTTCTTTCTGAATTCTCTTGTGAATTTGGTCCAACTGGTGCAACTAATCTTGCACATTCAAAAACTGGACTTTCTCGATGAAAAGTATTAAGATAAAATGTTAAGTCTGTCCTCCATGTTCACATGTCGATCAAGGGCGTCATACTGAAACACATCTACCATTAAAAAAAAAAAAACATTCCCCCAGTGCATCTCAAAGCAACGTCACTCATTAAATTCCTGTGAGTTATTAATAAGACAAGCAAGTTACACAACAGACATGAAGCCGGTTTGAGGAGTTTTAGAGAATGTAAAACTTACATCAGTCTTAAGGGGCGTGATGAGAATGACCAGCATAAATAGAGATGTAATAGAGAAACTTTAGACACATCTCCCCGAGAGAAGAAACGTCCCAGAGCGGCTCACCACTGACCTCCATCTGCAAAGCTCCATCTCCCTGCTGCTCTGCTCGACCTCCAGACGGTAAGACCAGCTGCACGCTCTTCCTCTCTGCCTGAATTCATGTCGACGACGCTAGTGCACTATCAAGATGCATCATGGTACCTCTGTATATAGACAGGAACATGTATGTTGAATGTGCAGTGACTTCAGGGAAAACATAGAAGGAAACTGCACTGCTCATTGAAATGATTTGGAAAGTGGTTGTGTCACATCTTTTAGGTTATTTTTTTTTTACTTTCAAAGTCCACATTTTATTCCTGTTATTTAAATTCCTTATTCTGCACCAAATGTTGAGTCTTTTAGCTCCAACACTGTAGAATAACCTCCACTCAGTATGATTTTAAAAGCTGCCAGTAGAGGATTATTATTACTCTGCTCTCATGCTGTTCCTCTTTATTCTGTTTCTCTTCATTTGATGATTCATTCTTGTTATATTTTACGGTGAAACTCAAGTTCCTTGTGACATCAACCACTTTTCAGTTTCCTCATTGCCTATAAGTTTGACGCACAGATGCAAAATGTGTTGATTGGATGATGAAAGTAAAAATGTAATATCCTTTATTTCCAAATAAATAAAAGAAGGTGTTTTTCGTGTCACTACATGAACTGTTTCTCTCACAGCTCTCTGACAGTTTACTGCTGCTTCTCCATCATGAAGTCAGGTGCTCTGCTCCTCCTGCTGGCAGGTAAGCAGCCATTGCAAAGTCTTCAGTGCTTTAGAATACAACCTTTATTTTGAAAGACTTTTGATGAAATCAATTTCAAAGTAAAATCCTCTTTGGATACTGTGTCACTGTTTGTGTTTAATGTCCCCGCAGTGATGGCAGCTTTTTAAATTCTGCCTTCAACCCAGATTTGTACTTGAATGATTCTTTTAAAACATGTGCTCGTCCATGAAATCAATATAACTGAATAAGATGCTTTTAATTAACACAAGTAAGTTAAGTTGGGACAATTTAGTTTGATAGATTCAGTTGTTTATAAAGGACTTAACCTTAATCTACTTACATTTATGAATTAAATAATGGATTCAGATTACCGTAGTAACACACACTGAAAGAAAAATATTGATTTCATTCATTTCATCTTTTACACCCAGAATTCATTTTAAGTCAGAAGTGTGAGTTATGAAAGAACTGTATTAATTAATACATGATATTCTTTTCCTTCACATTCACGCTGTAGTTGCTGCCAGCCAGGTTGACCTCTACCTGTCTCAAGAAGTAATACTTACTAGTCCTGGTGGAGAGGTGGACATCAGCTTGTGTCCCATCACCTTTTATGGACGCTCATTCACAAGAATAGAAGTGAGTAAAATGTTCAATGAGAGGTTTCACATCACTGTCATCTGTTGTCTTTACCTCGAACATTACACCAGAATTTAGTTTGTGATTATATTCTGGTTATTATTCTGCCAAATGAAATACAAATAGTAAAAGTACAACATCTGCCTGTAGTGGAGTATTACTATAAAGTAGCTGAAAATACTCAAATACAAGTACCTCAAAGTTGTAGTTAAGAACAGGAGTAACCTGCATCTCATTCCCTCATCAGCCTTTCACAGTCGGCTCACATACGAGTGATTCATTACAGAAGCTGCATCACTAAAATAGTTTCAGTCAGCTGAACATAATAAAATGTGTCATTTCATAAATGAAGAATAAAGTCTCAAGGAATGAAAGACGCATGAATAAATATTGTGTGCTTGTGTTTAAATGGAGAACTTCCTGTTGTTATTAAACTCAACACAACAAAGTGAGTTACTGAAACAACAGTGTGAAGAACAAGAAGGCAGCGCTGCACTGAGTCAACAAACATTGGTCCTGTTGACATAAGAACTGTTCCTATATGACAATGACCTCATCGTAGGGCCCATGAGGCTGTAGTATGATGTCTGGTCATGGTGTCTCTGTATATCATCATAATAATAATAATAATAATGTCCTCTAAATATGACCATTGGCTTCCCTTATGAGTATTTTCACACTGTAGGGCTCAACGAGGTCGTTGTCTATTCACACTATTGTTTCCTCATTATTTCTGTCCTCAGTTTATTGATTTGTTTCACATTACTCTGTTTGGCCTTCATGTTTGTGAGTATTACAGCTGACGTACTTTAGTTATTATTTTGTTAATGATCTTAATTTGTGATTTCACATCTTTTCTTGTGTTTTAGTTGTTTCAATACATGTTTGCATTTATTTTTCTCACGGTCATGTCTTCGAGGTGTTTGAGGGGCAGTACTCACAGGTCACGTGACACAGGTCATGTGACCCGTGGAGTTTTAAATTTGAACACCTGTATTCATCACGCCTCAAACCCTGATGAAGATGTTGAGTTGAAACGCGTTGGACATCTGTGATTTATTTAAGGATCAGATGTTTTATTTGTACTAAAACAACAGTCTGTTGTGTGATCAATATCAAATGTCATAGTTCTTTATGAACATTATGAAGAAATAACAGATTATGAAGTGTTAAATAATTATAGACAATAAAGACCTCCATGATAGAACCAATAAACATAATTGATGTTGCAGAGCATATTAACGATTGCTCTACTGGTCATCATCTCCTGACCTTCCACATTTGTTCTCTCACCAAATATTACCCACAAATCTCCAAATGAGCCACCAGTTCACTGTGAACTTCACTTCCTTCTCTCGAATGATAAACAGCTCATAAGGTTCAAAAAACGTGAGATGAGAAAAATGTTTTGATATTATTTTTGGTTTGAGAAAAACAAACACCACTAACAGTTAAAATGGTTCAATATATGTTACTAACATTTAATGAGATGAGATGATTATGAGTCAAAGTGTGTCTTTAAAAGATGAATATTGTTGTTACTTCATGAATGTTGTTTCTCTTTTTGCAGGTGAAGTTCAATTCAGATTCATCTGTTGCAGTTTGTTTCCAAGATGTTGAAGTGTCACAAGACTGTGTGTTGTTGGACAACGGAGATGGATCAGACACTGTGTCTGTGGAGGCAAAAATGTATACAAAAAGTCCTGGATCATCTCTTCATGCAGCTCTGACAAACATAAAAACCACATCAACTTGCTTTGTGTTGCTACGATTCAAAACAGCTACGACCCCTAAAGTAAGTCCTCATCAGTTCCATGTCTTTACATTGATGGTCTTTTGTAAATCGTGAACATTTCAAAGACATCGTGTGGTGAAGGGAACGTTGAATCAAAGTTTATTTCTGAAATATTTTGGAGACATTTCCTAATATTCTGTCTCTCGTCTGTTTGTGCTTTCAGATTGTTTACGCATTCTACAACTTTGCCCCACAAGCAGCTCTCTACATACAGAGTTATAGTGCTTACAAACTTAATCCTGTAAGTATGTGTGAGCTGTAACTGTGTTACTATGTCAACTTATGAACTTAAACTATTGTGCTTCATAGCGAGTGAAGTTGATGCTGACCTTCAGCCAGAAGAGTAGAGTCTGTTCCTCTGGTGTTTTAGTTCCAGTTGAGTCTGAAGAATCCTCAAAGACTCTTCTGAACATCTGGAGTTAAAACATTTCATCTGCAGACGGACAAAGAAAACATTTGGTTCTTTTTCCTCATCAGAAACAAAGATGGCTGTCAGAAACCACACATCCCTTCGATCAGTTAGTACAGGAGACGGCAACCTGCGGCTCTTCAGCCTCTCTGTTGGCTCCCTGAGTCTACATCCACACTAATACGTTTTCGTGTTAAACGATCTCCGTCTACTCGGCGTTTCAGCACCGTTTTCTAAAACATCTCCGTCCAGACTAACACGCCTGAAAACGAAGATCACGTGACTCTTCACGTACACTGGGCATGATGGTGCCGGTGTAAACAGGAAGTAGATTGTAACAGTAATAAAGTAGTCTTTAATAATGAAAGGTGGTGTTTGATACTTAAGATCTTCTCTAAAATCTTCCTCTATGAACTCAAACAGACACAGTTCGTGTAAAGTTGAGGTCAACACTCGTCTCTCACTCGTCTCCTCGGTGTCGTTGTTGTTCTCACTCGTAGCTCTGCTGGAAGCTGAAGTCTCTGTCTACTGGAGAGCAATCCATGTTTTGTTCTTTTATAGTTTATGTGTGTGGACGTCACAATAGTTGTGCGGAACAAAATAAGCATTAATAAGAAAAGGAAAGTCCTCCGTTTTGTGTCCGTCCTCCTCAAAGCCGCTAGCCGTGACTTCAGACGTCCGCTCCGTCGGGCTGATAACGCCGCTGGACACGCCGCCAAAATATAAAATGTTTTAATAGTTTGTCAACTAAAATGTGCGTCACATCCTATTACGTCGCTGTCAAGCGCCTTTCCCTGCAGGTGGCTAATTATGATTTGCAGACCTCCGCCCTCGGTAAACTATTGTAAGATATTATGTTGAGACGTTAAGAGCTCTCCAGGAAGCAGCGTTCCTGTGTATGTGTTTGGGGCTTTTATTGTGGAGGATGAGGCGGAAGGAGAAAAAGAGGTTCTGGTGAAGTGAATAAAGTTGCTGCCGTCTTGGCGCAGATTACGGAGCACCGTCTTTATTATTTTATTATTATCATAAAGTATAGGCGCAACATTAACCCTCGGTAAACTATCAATGGATAAATCCAAAAAAAGGAAAGTCACGGAGGAAAATAGAGTCTAATTCTGCATGTTCGTATTGATTTGCTTTCTCTGCGATGCTGGTTTACCTGTATGCTTGATATGTGGCGAGAAATTTGCAAACAGCAAAAAATGTAATGTTGAAAGACACTTCAAGAACAAACACACATTTGCTGAAAAATATCACGCTGGAGAGGAACTGCTGCAGCAAACTCTCTTCATAAGAGTTTGATATTGTTCTAACAGGTAAAATAGCAATAAAATGTCAAGAATTGTCTTTATTATTGTTCTATATTTTCATGAATACAACAAACTATAGTTTTTGTATATATAATATAACTATATATAAAACTTTACAAGCTGTGATATCAAATAGCTTTTGCAGCTCCAGACGAATTCTATTTGGTGGAAAATATGGCTCTTTGGATAGTAAAGGTTACCGACCACTGAGTTAGTACACACTTATAAATGTTATGTTTTATTGAAATACATTGAAGTTTCTGTGTGAATGTGTAAATTCTTTGGTTGTGTTTAAGTAAAAGGACATGTGTCTCTTCTGGCTACTTGTGAAATGGTTAAAAGTATTTTTTGATGTTCAGTGGATTCTTTAAATGCTGCTGGGTAATTTATGTAAAATGCTTCTTGCTTCTTGAATGTAATTATAATGTATGGGAGGAACAAACTGGAGCACCATGAGCAGGGCTGATTAGAAATAATGATCTTTAATAATTATACCTTGATTTAACCTTTTTCTAGAGCCTGACTGTAACGGCCGGTGACTCAACTGTGGATTCATGGTCATTTACTAACAGTCAAACATTCGACGGAGCTCACAAGGACATAAGCGGATGCAGAGTCTCAGGTAGGTAAATCATGCGGTTCCCAAAGAAAAGGGACTGGGACTCTTCAGGGATCCTCTAAAAAATGTGATATCTTAAAATTGCTGTTATTTCCATCTCTTAATGTTGATATCAAACTAATTTCATAAACCTCCTTTCACCTCCCAGATGTCCCTTTAGCAGCCGGTTCACGTCTGTTAAACCCAGACACCTGCTTCAATGCAGCCTGTAGTCCGTCTGCAGTCCTCACTTCTGTCAGTTCATGTGGACCCTTGGGGGTTTGCCTCGGCAACAACATGTAAATATGTTCACTTTATATCATGTCTTTTTTAAGTTTGAATAAATGTTTCACTGACTGATTTAAATGAAGTGTACCACGTGGACTGAAAGAGACTTGAAACCTCTGAATACTTTCTGGATGAGATCAAGATCAAAGCAGCAGAGATATCCTGGCTCTACCCGAGTACAGTCACACTTCAAAGTCCCTGGATCCTACATTTCCCACAATGCAACCCTGTAAACATTATTACATACACATAGATGTTTATTATTTTAGACTTTATCTCAGAGTTATTAGAGTTCTCATAGTGTTTTCACAGGTGGAGTGGTACTCCCCTTTAATAAACTGATCTTTATGAGTTATTGGTGGAGTACTCTTTTAATTTCATGTCACGATTTATATTCCTCAAATGTATATGAAACTTCATCTTCAAAGGATGAAACATCTTTGTGTCTTTGGATTCTGCCTTTACAAATGAAAAGACAGTTAAAATGGTCTCTTTCCATCTCATCAGGTGTAAACCACCCACCGTTGTGTGCACTGTGACTGGGTCCACTGTCATCGATTTCCACAACAGAGTCCACTCTGTCCAGGATCGCTGTGACTACACTCTGATGAAGCCTCAAGGAAGCTCTGGTTTTGAGCTCGATGCAGGTTTCCGTGAGCGTCGCCGTAAAGACGTGTCATTTTTGGACCACTTGATAATAACACAGTCAGGTGTAAC
The DNA here is from genome assembly GCA_032191485.1 of Leptoclinus maculatus. Taxonomy (NCBI): domain Eukaryota; kingdom Metazoa; phylum Chordata; class Actinopteri; order Perciformes; family Stichaeidae; genus Leptoclinus; species Leptoclinus maculatus. Next base: position 407,278 of record JAVDOI010000033.1, read on the forward strand.
AATGTATCTGGAACAAGGCGGAAGAGTTCGGGTGAGCTGCCACAATCCATCTAAAAACAGTGTGTTCATGGGGTCCTTTGATCAATCTGATGATCATTACAAGCCAGGAGTTACTTTGTGTTGATGTATTCAGAGACACTTTCTGTAGATGTGGTGGTAGAAGTATGAAGCAGCATCAAATAGAAATACTCCAGTAAAGCTTTGTAGAATGAATTCTGTACTTGTGTACAGTTGTTACTCTCCTCCAATGAAAAGGTGGCATACAAAGTAATCAGTGTTTTATCTCAGGATCTATTGGTGATCATATTTACTGATATGGAACCAGGACCAGTGTTTCCTTCACGTTTCCTATCTGCTGTGATGTAGGTCGGAGACCAAACACTGAATCTCAACACCACGACTCAGCTGCTTCACGGTGTGGAGCTCTCCAAGGACCAGACTGGAGTCACTGCCAAGATACCTTCCTCCAACATGACAGTCTTTTTTGATGGCAACACCGCCCATGTGTCAGGTACAGAACCCTAGATCCTATCTGGACTGAGTTTCGGAGTAAAAGCTGTGCTTTATTAGGGTCAAAGTTCATTATTTTTCTCTAATTGTCTCCTGACATCAAACAGGACCAATGGAAGCTGTAGAGGGTTTGTGTGGAAACCCCACTGATCAGAGCCAGACCACCACCCTGAATGATGAGAAGAACATTGAGGATGGGTAAGACTTAGTCTCAGCTTGATGCACTGACTGATAGTAATGCATTTGTTATTCATGTCCTATCGGTTTCTAATGTAATGTGCTGTTTGTCGCCCCCTAGCTGCGACATTCAGCACAACGACACCGTCGACGGTATGATCAACTGCAACCGCTCATCTGAACAGTAAGAAGTGACCCATCTAAACACTAAACACTCCCTTCACCCTTCAAACAGCACTGAGTCATCTGCATATACATTTCTATGTGACACGACACTGTCATGTGACCAGGGATGGTTGTGGAAGGTAAACACTCATTATTCCTCTCCGCACGGTTCAATCAGCTGTGATCTCCTGAGGCAGCCACCCTTCACTGCTTGTCACAACCACATTGACCCAGAGCCCTACGTAGCCGCCTGCAAAGACACTTTGTGCAAATACCCGGCGGTGGACGGTCTCAACTGCCAGTTTATGGAGGCCTACGCCAAGTCCTGCAGCCTGAAAGTAGACGTCACACTGGACGACTGGAGGTCAACGGTCAACTGCTGTAAGATCCTCGTTCACTTTCTCTTATTCTGCTGCTTAGTGGATGTTTAAATTGAAGTGAGTCGAGTATAAAGAAGCAGATCAATTAAACACCCAGATGAAGTTACCTGAAAATACTCCACTGCTCCAAGACCAGTGGAGTACTTGTGGAGACTACATCACTGACTTTGTTGACATGAACGATGTTATTGTCATGTTGTTCTTGGTTGATCTGAAAGTGAAGCTCATGTGTCTGTGTGTCTGTCTGTAGCTGCTGTCCCTCAGGCCTCCTGTCTGGACCAGTACTGCAGCGATCATGAGTTCTGCGGCGAGAAGCTCGGAGAAAGAAGCTGCTTGTGTCGGGCCTTGTTTGCCTCCAAGTACAAACCAACGAACGCTTTAGGTACAGTGCAATTTTACAGACTGCAGCAAGTGGAGAATTTTTTATTTGTGCATTAATTTCTCTGCATTTTGAATTATTGCAACCGAAATGTGTTGCTTATATCGCACATTTTAAGTAACGTGCAAGAGGAGGGCAAATAAAGCCAAAGACAGAGAACATGTAACTCAAAAAGCACCTGCTGATACATCTGAAACATGCTAATTGATCCTTATGTGGTGATATTTTACATGATTATGCTGTTGGGTGTCCAGGTGAGCCGACAGTCTGCACGGAGAACTCTGCCACTGTTAGTCTGGCTGGATGTCTGCTGCAGGACAAAGGCATCGACTACTCCGTCCTTCACCTCAATGACCCCAACTGCAAAGGCCACATGGACAACCAGACCCACATGGTGACCTTCAGCTTCGACAGCAGCAACAGCTGTGGGACCGAGGTTGCGGTGGGTTCCCTCCTCTAGTTTGTTGCTCTCAACAAGAGTAGAGAAACATGCTGTTTTTGCTCATCACTTCCAGCTCACACACAAACAGCTGAACAAGTTTTCTCTCTGATTGATGTACGAGGAGAGACAATGCCTTGTGTTTCTGTCTCAATCTAGATGAACAACAGCCAAATCCTCCACAAGAACACCATCATGACGAGGAACAGCTCAGAGAACGGAGTCATCTCCCGCCACGACCAAGTATATATCGACTTCTCCTGCCTCTACACAAAGCCAGACATCAAGAGTGTGTTCTTCAGGATCAAAGACAGGTGAGTGGAGGGCGGCTGAGCTTCACCTGCTTGTTGATGTGCAGCTTGTTGTAGTTTGACACAGCTGAACTGTGTGTGTGTGTGTGTGTGCTCTGCAGCTCTGTGGTGCTGCACATTGTATCTAGAGTTTGGAACTACACTCTGATGATGAGCGCCTACACCGACGCCAGCTGCATGCACCTCGTCGGGTCGAGCACTGACATCCAGCTGAACCAGAAGGTCTGGGTGGAGCTGAAGACGGAGGGGCTGGACGGCAACATGGTGGCCATAGTGACCGACTCCTGCTGGGCATCCGACCAGCCGTACCCCAATGGCAGTCTGCGATACGACCTCGTCATTGACGGGTGAGAAAGAACTCTTTGTTGGCGGCTTTTAAGAATCAACTGCTGATGAACTCATCGTGTCCGTTTCCCTGTTTCTGAGCAGATGCCCGAACCCAGCTGACCAGACGGTGATGGTGGAGGGAAATGGACTGGGAACCTCCAACTTCTTCTCTTTCAACATGTTCGAGTTCTCTGGGGGAGAACGTGAAGTCTACCTGCACTGCAAACTGGAGCTGTGCCGCAAGCAGGACCAATGTGCTCCGGTAAGCAGGAGTGGATGAAATACTGCTGTACTATATAATATAAGTGTTGCTCTTTGTAAAGTCTAACATCTAACCTCTCTGTGTTACAGACCTGCGGCGGTGGCGGCAAAAGGAAGCGCAGATCTTCCAGGTCTAAAGCTGCAGATGGAAACCCAGCACTCATCTCTATGGCCTGGAGCAATTAGATGAAGACCGCCCCCCTTTTGATCAATGACATGGAATGAACGAATTGAACTTGTTAATGATTAATGATTTACTCTTTTATGTCAGAGGTGATTTGATTATAGGAGGATTTGGTATTTGGTATTTGAAAGTATAAACCATGAGTCATCACAGTTTTTATCTGCCTGTCTTCCTGATTTAAGCTTCGTCACAATAAGAAGCCTGAACTCTCACTGCTTGTCACATTCAGATTCAACTTTATTGTCATTGCAGAGTACAAGTACTAGGACAACACAATGCAGTTTTAGCATCTAACCAGAAGTGCAAAAAGAAGCAGTAAAAGTTCAAATCTTGTGAAAGATTGTTTGACCTTATCGTTAATGTGAAACAATGCTGGCAGATATCGTCGTCATCTGATCCACCTGAGAGGATGGCATATGTTATTTCTGCAGTAATCCAATGATTCGTGCAGATTATCATGAGATTTAAAATAGAATATAATATTAGAAATGAAGTGTGAGTGAAGAACAAAAATAAAAAAGGGTTTAGAGGGTTTTATTCATGCACTACTTCCTGGTACTGTGGGTTCTTTTAAAATATATATCATGTGTTCTTTAACTAAATGTTACTTTAAATGCACACAGCCTGAATGACACTAAAAGAATGTGTTTTAGTGACGTGAAGCTAAAAGCACGTCGTCAGGCTCAGCTGTAGGAAGCTTTGCAGCAAGAAGAAGGTTTCCAGATCCAAATGAAGGAAAATACTGAAGTGAATGTGAAGATTAAAAAGGTGATTATCAGATTGAAGTTAAGATTGTCAGTTCAAACTGTGGCTGTAATTACACTGAGACATGCTGGTGTACAATTATGTTATTATTACTATGAGCATCAAAAAGACAAAAAAATAAATGAAGGGAGTGGGTAAAACAAACGAGTTTCATTCATCTTTTCTTTTTGTTTTAAACCATAAATCCTTGCCACCAGAACCTATCTGCTTGCTTTATATTGGTGGGGTTGCAAGTTCGATCTTCATGAGGTGCAGTGAATCTTTAAGTCTATTAACACGTGTGAAGAATACGTTAAGAGAAGAGTTCTGGGCCCGAGTTGGGTTCCAGACCTGCTCGTTACCAGTGTATGTACAACAAGTAACTTAGAAAAAGAATAGTATCAATAAACATGTAAATAGAATAAATGCTTAGATGAAATAAGTACCTGTGTAAATACTGATTCTACTTTGTCACATGCAATCCTTTTCATTTGTTTTTGGTTCATCTTACACTCCATCGTGTTCTTTATTCATTCCATTCATTTCATCATTTATTTATTTATTTTCTGTTTAGTAAAATATAAATATATAGATAATATCGTTGGTAAATATAAATATATAGAGGATATTGTTAGTAAAATATAAATATATAGAGGATATTGGATGATTAGTTTAGAGGCAGAGAAGCTGCCTTGAGTGAAATTTGACAATGTTTTGATGACCAAAGTCACAGTTGCAGCACGCTTCAGCAGGTTGGTTCAGTATTTAATTCAACATGAAGAATTTCCTTTATATAATCATAAAGTAGAATATTTTAAATGATTACTTACAACAATGTATAGCTGACACTTAGCTGAGAGCTGCTCAGCAAGAGAGTTTATAAAACCTTTGTTTTATTCTTCAGCAACTACTAAACAAACCCACATTGATCATAACCCTCCTGTTATGTTGTGGGTCAAATTGACCCGTTTCAAAGTTTGAAACTCTAGAACAAATATTTTAAAGTACTTTTTCTGTATGAAACTTCTTCTGCTTGCCTTAATTAGTGTAATCAACGTTAAAAAAAGGTTCATATCATGTATTTGCAACCCCCCCCTGCAGGTTTATATTACAGAGATGATGTTTGGGTCAATTTGACCCGGCAGTGAAAGTGGAGGCTATAAGGGGTCAGAAGGGTCAAGTTTAGACCATTTATCTCTTTGAAAATGTGAGAAGTATTTCTTACTCCCTCCCACCATGTTTCACCCCATTTCTCACACACACACACACACACACACACACACACACACACACACACACACACACACACACACACACACACACACACACACACACACACACACACACTCTCACTACCCCACCTGTGTGAGGAATACAGATACTATTTTGACTTTGACGGGAACCTTTCATTTTCCTGTGGGAAAACTCCGCCCACACTTAGCAGGAGAAACATACAGAACGGTTGCTTGGGAGTCCGACCAACATTACACTCTGCAGATACATCCAACACAGCAGCTTACTGTAGGACAACATGAGCAACAGAAGCAAGAGGATGACAGCCCCGAGGCGTAACAATGACAAACAAAATGTTTTGACAAACATTCATTTATTTGACCTGAATACTTTTCTCCTTTAGAAGTACATGATGTTCTAAGAACAAAGGTTTGCTTTTTGTTGGTCACAAACCTGTTTTAAAGCGCCTGAAGCTCTCAAGGTCAAGGCCACCAGGACAGAATGCTGAGGAACTTGTTAAAATCCACATTATTTGAACTGCTGAGAAAGCACGAGGTTCCCACAGTTTACAGTACTCTCATGAAAGTGAAGCACAGCAAATCAAAACATTGTAGATTTGTGTGTTTATGAACTCAGTTTTTTTTTGGTGTTGTTCAGTGTGACATGAGGGAGCCCAGCGTGCTCAGAATCGCTCCGGTGCCGCTCTACAACTCCTTCAGTGACGTCCATCGCTTCATAGAAACACTGGGATCAGCTCTCACTGCCAGCAGCCAATGAACGAGGAGCATATTTAATCCACTGACACACCTTGCTTCAGGGAAAACTTGTGAAACCTTTAAAACAGTGGATGCATTTTATTTTTTACTTGGAAAACAATGTAAACCTCGTTATCTTAGCCGGCACTGTGGAACAACGGTCTGTCCTGTTTTTATGTCTTTGTTAACATGCGTCTGTGGGAATTAAATTGTTTACTCCACCAATTAAAACAAAGTTAAAAAGTATAAAAGTATTCATAGTAATTATGTATTTGTACTTCAGGAGGATTGTTAATGCAGGACCTTTACTTGAAGGTGGAGGAATGATAAAAGAGGAGCGATCACAATCAGGGGAACACGTTCAACTTAATGACATGAATTTATACCTTTCAGTAACAGCTGATCCGTTTGTTAGTTTTCTGCTCCAACATTTTAACCTGCATGCTGAAGCCCCCCTAAAATGTTCTTCAGCCCCCCCAAATAATTTGGCATTATTGGATTAAAAAAAATATATATTTTTATTTTGGTGATGTCATTAACCCTCTGGGAACTAGGCCATTTTTTGGATTTTTTTATGTTTTCTTAAACTCACCTTTTAAGGCACTTTCATATATGCTACATAGACATGTCTTATATCAAAATGTGCAGAACAATCTCAGCTATCTATATAATGAGGCACCAATTGTCCTAAGGCACTGTGCACTGTGCAATTTGGCCCTAAAGCTGAACAGTTGGAAGTCCAATTTTTTGAAATTCTTCAAATCTCTACTTTACTCATGTGGACAAACTGTTTTGGTGTTTGAAATTTTTTTTTTTAAGTCTTAGGTTCACACAAGTAGTGAAATATATGAATAAAATAGTAGATAGATGTATAATAAATGTCTCAAACCAAATTTTGTAATATCGTTTTTTGAGTAAGTGTAATTTACTCTCACCTGTAGAGGGACTGTCACTTTACTTTGTTGTCTGGGCTGGTAGTGCACTGCACCCTGGTAGTGCACTGCACCCTGGCAGCTGTGAATCCTCTCTGTAATATTGAACAGTCATTACTAAGTAAAGTTCTCACTCCCTTTGTCCTTTCTTCCTCCACACACACACAAGATAGATAGATAGATACTTTATTCATCCCCAGGGGGACGAGCTAACAAGCTACACGCTCGAGCTAACGGACGAGCTAACAAGCTACACGCTACACGCTCGAGCTAACGGACGAGCTAACAAGCTTACACGATGTAAACAACTCACCCAGTCCATAAGCTCGTCATAAGCATCATAGCTCGCTGTGTGTCACGCAGACTCCACTAACTGTGTGTTTACATGTCTGTAATCATAAAGCTACAGCTGTCTCAGAACGCTGCCGTTAGCAGACGTGCTAACTAACGAGCTAACAAGCTACACTACACGATGTAAACAGTCCGTCCCCCAGATCGTCACATGATGAACTGTAAGCTCGTCATAAGCTCGTCATAAGCATCACATCTCGCTGTGTGAGTCTCGTACTATCTCGTGAGAATACGGACACGGAAGTGGAGAATCTACAGATTTCTATAGATATTCGAACCATTTTTCTGTGCCGTTTTTCGACGGAGATATTAATAGAAACATAGAGTGAGCGATAGAGTGAGCGCCGCTCCCCACTGCTCACCCGCGGCGGCGCGGGCGCTGACTTCCGAGTGTTAAATTAAACTATTGTTTCTCACATGGACAAGTTATTTATAACTAACATGCTACATATGTGCGTTCGTTCTGGTTTGTATGTTTTCTTTACTTGAGGCATATGAAAGGGAATATTGTAGTGGGCTATGTTAACAGTGTAAAGCACAATCACACTCTTTCTGATTGAACCAATCTATGAACTGTCTGAAACAATGGCCCCAAAAAAAATTGCTGCGCTCTACGTGCGCAAACATGCCATCCCCTTGGGGCTAATCCCCCCTTTCTTTGAATCATAGAAACGCCCCTGGGCGTAACAATGACAAACAAAATGTTTTGACAAACATTCATTTATTTGACCTGAATACTTTTCTCCTTTAGAAGTACATGATGTTCTAAGAACAAAGGTTTGCTTTTTGTTGGTCACAAACCTGTTTTAAAGCGCCTGAAGCTCTCAAGTTCAAGGCCACCAGGACAGAATGCTGAGGAACCTGTTCACTGGAAGTTTGGTTTTACTCCAATCACACCATGTGAATGATCCAATCACAGCCTCACAGGGAGCTCAGACGTGTTGGAATGATTTGTGTAACTAACAATAATAACTGATCTTGTGGCAACATTCAAACCTCACGTCATCATCACGCCCTCTGACCCGCAGCAGAGAGGCTGTCAGCTCTCACTGACTCCGACTCATTTAGCTTGATTTTGAGTGAGCGGGTCAATATGACCCTGAACATCAGAGGTGTCTCATCTCTATGTATCTACATCACCCCATGAAAAAAAGAAAGTTTCAAAATGTAAAAAGAATTTAGAAAAAAGACTTGTTATGGTATAATCTAGGTTTTTCCAATGTACCTAAAGAAAATAGTTTGAACATGTATTTGTCATGAAAACGAGTGAGTTATCCTAATTGAACTCTGATCTATGGAGGGGTGAATAACTCCATTCCACTAAATACTGATTGAATTGTTAGTAATGGTGTTGGTGATGAGGTACAATCTATATTTATTAGGATTTTTTGGTTTATGACAACTTTTGGATGATTAAACATGGGAACATCATTGCTGTACCTGAGAAACGAACATAACAGGAAGGTTGCAACCTCCAAGTAGGTTTTTACAAACATATTTGGTGCATAAAGGTCACAATAAACATAGTAAGAGAAAAGAAAAAACACATCATAGGATGGGATGTGCCTTTTTACCTCAATATGCATCAAGAAGATCAGTTTCATCTCACAAAAATACCCTGATCTTCATAATTAGAGCAAAATGTGCAGCATTGAAAACAAAACAAAAACGGAGAAAACACAAATTTAGGTATATATCAAATAGAAATGGTTAAAATCCACATTATTTGAACTGCTGAGAAAGCACGAGGTTCCCACAGTTTACAGTACTCTCATGAAAGTGAAGCACAGCAAATCAAAACATTGTAGATTTGTGTGTTTATGAACTCAGTTTTTTTTTGGTGTTGTTCAGTGTGACATGAGGGAGCCCAGCGTGCTCAGAATCCCTCCGGTGCCGCTCTACAACTCCTTCAGTGACGTCCATCGCTTCATAGAAACACTGGGATCAGCTCTCACTGCCAGCAGCCAATGAACGAGGAGCATATTTAATCCACTGACACACCTTGCTTCAGGGAAAACTTGTGAAACCTTTAAAACAGTGGATGCATTTTATTTTTTACTTGGAAAACAATGTAAACCTCGTTATCTTAGCCGGCACTGTGGAACAACGGTCTGTCCTGTTTTTATGTCTTTGTTAACATGCGTCTGTGGGAATTAAATTGTTTACTCCACCAATTAAAACAAAGTTGAAAAGTATAAAAGTATTCATAGTAATTATGTATTTGTACTACAGGAGGATTGTTAATGCAGGACCTTTACTTGAAGGTGGAGGAATGATAAAAGAGGAGCGATCACAATCAGGGGAACACGTTCAACTTAATGACATGAATTTATACCTTTCAGTAACAGCTGATCCGTTTGTTAGTTTTCTGCTCCAACATTTTAACCTGCATGCTGAAGCCCCCCTAAAATGTTCTTCAGCCCCCTCAAATAATTTGGCATTATTGGATTAAAAAAAAAATATATTTTTATTTTGGTGATGTCATTAAATTAAACTATTGTTTCTCACATGGACAAGTTATTTATAACTAACATGCTACATATGTGCGTGCGTTCTGGTTTGCATGTTTTCTCCCCCTTCAAATTACAATCCAATAGCCTATCATCATACTTAACGATATAAGCCCCGGGCACTAGGACCTTGGGGAGGCTGCTGCGCTGGCTTTCTCACTCTGCCAAGTAACGTCTCTCGTCAACGACAGCCAGGATTATAGCAAACAATGGATATCCGCGGCCCCAAATGGGCCCCAAACATGCCATCCCCTTGGGGCTAAGCCCCCCCTTTCTTTGAATCATAGAAACGCCCCTGGGCGTAACAATGACAAACAAAATGTTTTGACAAACATTCATTTATTTGACCTGAATACTTTTCTCCTTTAGAAGTACATGATGTTCTAAGAACAAAGGTTTGCTTTTTGTTGGTCACAAACCTGTTTTAAAGCGCCTGAAGCTCTCAAGTTCAAGGCCACCAGGACAGAATGCTGAGGAACCTGTTCACTGGAAGTTTGGTTTTACTCCAATCACACCATGTGAATGATCCAATCACAGCCTCACAGGGAGCTCAGACGTGTTGGAATGATTTGTGTAACTAACAATAATAACTGATCTTGTGGCAACTTTCAAATATCATTATCATATCTCGTGTCAGTCCATGAAGAAAAGAGAGCATGCACATGTGTAGGATAATAATAGATCAAGTTTTAAGTTAAATTAAAAGGAGGGTACCTGTTTGATGGAGTGAGAGAAGACTTCTGGTCAGGCTACATGATAGTTGTATTATTGTTTCAATAATACAATTTCAAAAAATGACATATGCATGATGCTACTTCAAGTCTGAGCAAATATCAATGCCAACATTTTCAATAACTCATAGCGCCACCTAGTGGCAAAAGGAAATGTCACAATTTATACTTGTATTTACTCCTACAGTTGACCAGATCAGTCTCAAATTTAGTAAGGAAAGCCTTCTGACAATGAAGATGCTTCATCGTGAATATTGTGAGTTTTCGTTGAACGCTGTTGCCGTGGCAACGCATCATTTGCCATGAAAAAGAAGCTGATGGTTCAGTGACTTGAGACGCTCAAAAACTCATGAAACTTTGCACATGTGTCATAGGTCATGGGAAGACATATTTTACATGGGATTTTGGCTTGGTCGTTTTGAATTGCCTCCATAGCGCCCGCTACAAATGTTTCATCATTTCCAGCATCAGGCGGTCCACGCGGGATAAAAGAACATCACACTCGCCGACGGTCGCGGACGTTCTTGGCCGCGCATGCCGGAGTCCCGCCGGCACCCCCGACGTGCGGGAGGATGCGAGGGCCCGTTCATCGCTGCTCGCAGCTTTGATTTGTACTTATAGTGAGCACCTTTCAGTTTGAAAAGACACAAGCCAACTCTGATGTTAAATCAAAGTCTGCTCATTAATTCATCAGTGTTTTCTCACCATTGCATTGACAAAGAGGATAACTAACTTATGAAATCATTACCGCTGGTAGAAATCCAAGATGACATCAAACAGCATGAACATGTTTTAGAACAGAGAACACGAAGACGAAGAAGAGCTTCTTCTGGGTTCTCATAGCACACTAATACAACTGAATGCTTTATTCATGTTGTCTTCAGTCACATAATACAACGGAGGCTCTGAATCATTTCCATGCACCACAAGATGAACACAGAAATGTCCAGTAATGCCCGCATCATGTCTGTTCCTCTCAATTCAGGACGAACACGTTGTAAGAACTGGGTCTTGGATAAACAGAAGTTTTTTGCCATTTCTTTCTGAATTCTCTTGTGAATTTGGTCCAACTGGTGCAACTAATCTTGCACATTCAAAAACTGGACTTTCTCGATGAAAAGTATTAAGATAAAATGTTAAGTCTGTCCTCCATGTTCACATGTCGATCAAGGGCGTCATACTGAAACACATCTACCATTAAAAAAAAAAAAACATTCCCCCAGTGCATCTCAAAGCAACGTCACTCATTAAATTCCTGTGAGTTATTAATAAGACAAGCAAGTTACACAACAGACATGAAGCCGGTTTGAGGAGTTTTAGAGAATGTAAAACTTACATCAGTCTTAAGGGGCGTGATGAGAATGACCAGCATAAATAGAGATGTAATAGAGAAACTTTAGACACATCTCCCCGAGAGAAGAAACGTCCCAGAGCGGCTCACCACTGACCTCCATCTGCAAAGCTCCATCTCCCTGCTGCTCTGCTCGACCTCCAGACGGTAAGACCAGCTGCACGCTCTTCCTCTCTGCCTGAATTCATGTCGACGACGCTAGTGCACTATCAAGATGCATCATGGTACCTCTGTATATAGACAGGAACATGTATGTTGAATGTGCAGTGACTTCAGGGAAAACATAGAAGGAAACTGCACTGCTCATTGAAATGATTTGGAAAGTGGTTGTGTCACATCTTTTAGGTTATTTTTTTTTTACTTTCAAAGTCCACATTTTATTCCTGTTATTTAAATTCCTTATTCTGCACCAAATGTTGAGTCTTTTAGCTCCAACACTGTAGAATAACCTCCACTCAGTATGATTTTAAAAGCTGCCAGTAGAGGATTATTATTACTCTGCTCTCATGCTGTTCCTCTTTATTGTGTTTCTCTTCATTTGATGATTCATTCTTGTTATATTTTACGGTGAAACTCAAGTTCCTTGTGACATCAACCACTTTTCAGTTTCCTCATTGCCTATAAGTTTGACGCACAGATGCAAAATGTGTTGATTGGATGATGAAAGTAAAAATGTAATATCCTTTATTTCCAAATAAATAAAAGAAGGTGTTTTTCGTGTCACTACATGAACTGTTTCTCTCACAGCTCTCTGACAGTTTACTGCTGCTTCTCCATCATGAAGCCAGGTGCTCTGCTCCTCCTGCTGGCAGGTAAGCAGCCATTGAAAAGTCTTCAGTGCTTTAGAATACAACCTTTATTTTGAAAGACTTTTGATGAAATCAATTTCAAAGTAAAATCCTCTTTGGATACTGTGTTTCTGCCTTCAACCCAGATTTGTACTTGAATGATTCTTTTAAAACATGTGCTCGTCCATGAAATCAATATAACTGAATAAGATGCTTTTAATTAACACAAGTAAGTTAAGTTGGGACAATTTAGTTTGATAGATTCAGTTGTTTATAAAGGACTTAACCTTAATCTACTTACATTTATGAATTAAATAATGGATTCAGATTACCGTAGTAACACACACTGAAAGAAAAATATTGATTTCATTCATTTCATCTTTTACACCCAGAATTCATTTTAAGTCAGAAGTGTGAGTTATGAAAGAACTGTATTAATTAATACATGATATTTTTTTCCTTCACATTCACGCTGTAGTTGCTGCCAGCCAGGTTGACCTCTACCTGTCTGAAGAAGTAATACTTACTAGTCCTGGTGGAGAGGTGGACATCAGCTTGTGTCCCATCACCTTTTATGGACGCTCATTCACAAGAATAGAAGTGAGTAAAATGTTCAATGAGAGGTTTCACATCACTGTCATCTGTTGTCTTTACCTCGAACATTACACCAGAATTTAGTTTGTGATTATATTCTGGTTATTAATCTGCCAAATGAAATACAAATAGTAAAAGTACAACATCTGCCTGTAGTGGAGTATTACTATAAAGTAGCTGAAAATACTCAAATACAAGTACCTCAAAGTTGTAGTTAAGAACAGGAGTAACCTGCATCTCATTCCCTCATCAGCCTCTCACAGTCGGCTCACATACGAGTGATTCATTACAGAAGCTGCATCACTAAAATAGTTTCAGTCAGCTGAACATAATAAAATGTGTCATTTCATAAATGAAGAATAAAGTCTCAAGGAATGAAAGACGCATGAATAAATATTGTGTGCTTGTGTTTAAATGGAGAACTTCCTGTTGTTATTAAACTCAACACAACAAAGTGAGTTACTGAAACAACAGTGTGAAGAACAAGAAGGCAGCGCTGCACTGAGTCAACAAACATTGGTCCTGTTGACATAAGAACTGTTCCTATATGACAATGACCTCATCGTAGGGCCCATGAGGCTGTAGTATGATGTCTGGTCATGGTGTCTCTGTATATCATCATCATAATAATAATAATAATGTCCTCTAAATATGACCATTGGCTTCCCTTATGAGTATTTTCACACTGTAGGGCTCAACGAGGTCGTTGTCTATTCACACTATTGTTTCCTCATTATTTCTGTCCTCAGTTTATTGATTTGTTTCACATTACTCTGTTTGGCCTTCATGTTTGTGAGTATTACAGCTGACGTACTTTAGTTATTATTTTGTTAATGATCTTAATTTGTGATTTCACATCTTTTCTTGTGTTTTAGTTGTTTCAATACATGTTTGCATTTATTTTTCTCACGGTCATGTCTTCGAGGTGTTTGAGGGGCAGTACTCACAGGTCACGTGACACAGGTCATGTGACCCGTGGAGTTTTAAATTTGAACACCTGTATTCATCACGCCTCAAACCCTGATGAAGATGTTGAGTTGAAACGCGTTGGACATCTGTGATTTATTTAAGGATCAGATGTTTTATTTGTACTAAAACAACAGTCTGTTGTGTGATCAATATCAAATGTCATAGTTCTTTATGAACATTATGAAGAAATAACAGATTATGAAGTGTTAAATAATTATAGACAATAAAGACCTCCATGATAGAACCAATAAACATAATTGATGTTGCAGAGCATATTAACGATTGCTCTACTGGTCATCATCTCCTGACCTTCCACATTTGTTCTCTCACCAAATATTACCCACAAATCTCCAAATGAGCCACCAGTTCACTGTGAACTTCACTTCCTTCTCTCGAATGATAAACAGCTCATAAGGTTCAAAAAACGTGAGATGAGAAAAATGTTTTGATATTATTTTTGGTTTGAGAAAAACAAACACCACTAACAGTTAAAATGGTTCAATATATGTTACTAACATTTAATGAGATGAGATGATTATGAGTCAAAGTGTGTCTTTAAAAGATGAATATTGTTGTTACTTCATGAATGTTGTTTCTCTTTTTGCAGGTGAAGTTCAATTCAGATTCATCTGTTGCAGTTTGTTTCCAAGATGTTGAAGTGTCACAAGACTGTGTGTTGTTGGACAACGGAGATGGATCAGACACTGTGTCTGTGGAGGCAAAAATGTATACAAAAAGTCCTGGATCATATCTTCATGCAGCTCTGACAAACATAAAAACCACATCAACTTGCTTTGTGTTGCTACAATTCAAAACAGCTACGACCTCTAAAGTAAGTCCTCATCAGTTCCATGTCTTTACATTGATGGTCTTTTGTAAATCGTGAACATTTCAAAGACATCGTGTGGTGAAGGGAACGTTGAATCAAAGTTTATTTCTGAAATATTTTGGAGACATTTCCTAATATTCTGTCTCTCGTCTGTTTGTGCTTTCAGATTATTTACGCATTCTACAACTTTGCCCCACAAGCAGCTCTCTCCATACAGAGTTATAGTGCTTACAAACTTAATCCTGTAAGTATGTGTGAGCTGTAACTGTGTTACTATGTCAACTTATGAACTTAAACTATTGTGCTTCATAGCGAGTGAAGTTGATGCTGACCTTCAGCCAGAAGAGTAGAGTCTGTTCCTCTGGTGTTTTAGTTCCAGTTGAGTCTGAAGAATCCTCAAAGACTCTTCTGAACATCTGGAGTTAAAACATTTCATCTGCAGACGGATAAAGAAAACATTTGGTTCTTTTTCCTCATCAGAAACAAAGATGGCTGTCAGAAACCACACATCCCTTCGATCAGTTAGTACAGGAGACGGCAACCTGCGGCTCTTCAGCCTCTCTGTTGGCTCCCTGAGTCTACATCCACACTAATACGTTTTCGTGTTAAACGATCTCCGTCTACTCGGCGTTTCAGCACCGTTTTCTAAAACATCTCCGTCCAGACTAACACGCCTGAAAACGAAGATCACGTGACTCTTCACGTACACTGGGCATGATGGTGCCGGTGTAAACAGGAAGTAGATTGTAACAGTAATAAAGTAGTCTTTAATAATGAAAGGTGGTGTTTGATACTTAAGATCTTCTCTAAAATCTTCCTCTATGAACTCAAACAGACACAGTTCGTGTAAAGTTGAGGTCAACACTCGTCTCTCACTCGTCTCCTCGGTGTCGTTGTTGTTCTCACTCGTAGCTCTGCTGGAAGCTGAAGTCTCTGTCTACTGGAGAGCAATCCATGTTTTGTTCTTTTATAGTTTATGTGTGTGGACGTCACAATAGTTGTGCGGAACAAAATAAGCATTAATAAGAAAAGGAAAGTCCTCCGTTTTGTGTCCGTCCTCCTCAAAGCCGCTAGCCGTGACTTCAGACGTCCTCCGTCGGGCTGATAACGCCGCTGGACACGCCGCCAAAATATAAAATGTTTTAATAGTTTGTCAACTAAAATGTGCGTCACATCCTATTACGTGGCTGTCAAGCGCCTTTCCCTGCAGGTGGCTAATTATGATTTGCAGACCTCCGCCCTCGGTAAACTATTGTAAGATATTATGTTGAGCACGTTAAGAGCTCTCCAGGAAGCAGCGTTCCTGTGTATGTGTTTGGGGCTTTTATTGTGGAGGATGAGGCGGAAGGAGAAAAAGAGGTTCTGGTGAAGTGAATAAAGTTGCTGCCGTCTTGGCGCAGATTACGGAGCACCGTCTTTATTATTTTATTATTATCATAAAGTATGGGCGCAACATTAACCCTCGGTAAACTATCAATGGATAAATCCAAAAAAAGGAAAGTCACGGAGGAAAATAGAGTCTAATTCTGCGTGTTCGTATTGATTTGCTTTCTCTGCGATGCTGGTTTACCTGTATGCTTGATATGTGGCGAGAAATTTGCAAACAGCAAAAAATGTAATGTTGAAAGACACTTCAAGAACAAACACACATTTGCTAAAAAGTATCACGCTGGAGAGGAACTGCTGCAGCAAACTCTCTTCATAGGAGTTTGATATTGTTCTAACAGGTAAAATAGCAATAAAATGTCAAGAATTGTCTTTATTCTTGTTCTATATTTTCATGAATACAACAAACTATAGTTTTTGTATATATAATATAACTATATAAAAAACTTTATACGCTGTGATATCAAATAGCTTTTGCAGCTCCAGACGAATTCTATTTGGTGGAAAATGTGGCTCTTTGGATAGTAAAGGTTACCGACCACTGAGTTAGTACACACTTATAAATGTTATGTTTTATTGAAATACATTGAAGTTTCTGTGTGAATGTGTAAATTCTTTGGTTGTATTTAAGTAAAAGGACATGTGTCTCTTCTGGCTACTTGTGAAATGGTTAAAAGTATTTTTCGATGTTCAGTGGATTCTTTAAATGCTGCTGGGTAATTTATGTAAAATGCTTCTTGCTTCTTGAATGTAATTATAATGTATGGGAGGAACAAACTGGAGCACCATGAGCAGGGCTGATTAGAAATAATGATCTTTAATAATTATACCTTGATTTAACCTTTTTCTAGAGCCTGACTGTAACGGCCGGTGACTCAACTGTGGATTCATGGTCATTTACTAACAGTCAAACATTCGACGGAGCTAACAAGGACATAAGCGGATGCAGAGTCTCAGGTAGGTAAATCATGCGGTTCCCAAAGAAAAGGGACTGGGACTCTTCAGGGATCCTCTAAAAAATGTGATATCTTAAAATTGCTGTTATTTCCATCTCTTAATGTTGATATCAAACTAATTTCATAAACCTCCTTTCACCTCCCAGATGTCTCTTTAGCAGCCGGTTCACGTCTGTTAAACCCAGACACCTGCTCCAATGCAACCTGTAGTCCGTCTTTAGTCCTCACTTCTGTCAGTTCATGTGGACCCTTGGAGGTTTGCCTCGGCAACAACATGTAAATATGTTCACTTTATATCATGTCTTTTTTAAGTTTGAATAAATGTTTCACTGACTGATTTAAATGAAGTGTACCACGTGGACTGAAAGAGACTTGAAACCTCTGAATACTTTCTGGATGAGATCAAGATCAAAGCAGCAGAGATATCCTGGCTCTACCCGAGTACAGTCACACTTCAAAGTCCCTGGATCCTACATTTCCCACAATGCAACCCTGTAAACATTATTACATACACATAGATGTTTATTATTTTAGACTTTATCTCAGAGTTATTAGAGTTCTCATAGTGTTTTCACAGGTGGAGTGGTACTCCCCTTTAATAAACTGATCTTTATGAGTTATTGGTGGAGTACTCTTTTAATTTCATGTCACGATTTATATTCCTCAAATGTATATGAAACTTCATCTTCAAAGGATGAAACATCTTTGTGTCTTTGGATTCTGCCTTTACAAATGAAAAGACAGTTAAAATGGTCTCTTTCCATCTCATCAGGTGTAAACCACCCACCGTTGTGTGCACTGTGACTGGGTCCACTGTCATCGATTTCCACAACAGAGTCCACTCTGTCCAGGATCGCTGTGACTACACTCTGATGAAGCCTCAAGGAAGCTCTGGTTTTGAGCTCGATGCAGGTTTCCGTGAGCGTCGCCGTAAAGACGTGTCATTTTTGGACCACTTGATAATAACACAGTCGGGTGTAACAATGTATCTGGAACAAGGCGGAAGAGTTCGGGTGAGCTGCCACAATCCATCTAAAAACAGTGTGTTCATGGGGTCCTTTGATCAATCTGATGATCATTACAAGCCAGGAGTTACTTTGTGTTGATGTATTCAGAGACACTTTCTGTAGATGTGGTGGTAGAAGTATGAAGCAGCATCAAATAGAAATACTCCAGTAAAGCTTTGTAGAATGAATTCTGTACTTGTGTACAGTTGTTACTCTCCTCCAATGAAAAGGTGGCATACAAAGTAATCAGTGTTTTATCTCAGGATCTATTGGTGATCATATTTACTGATATGGAACCAGGACCAGTGTTTCCTTCACGTTTCCTATCTGCTGTGATGTAGGTCGGAGACCAAACACTGAATCTCAACACCACGACTCAGCTGCTTCACGGTGTGGAGCTCTCCAAGGACCAGACTGGAGTCACTGCCAAGATACCTTCCTCCAACATGACAGTCTTTTTTGATGGCAACACCGCCCATGTGTCAGGTACAGAACCCTAGATCCTATCTGGACTGAGTTTCGGAGTAAAAGCTGTGCTTTATTAGGGTCAAAGTTCATTATTTTTCTCTAATTGTCTCCTGACATCAAACAGGACCAATGGAAGCTGTAGAGGGTTTGTGTGGAAACCCCACTGATCAGAGCCAGACCACCACCCTGAATGATGAGAAGAACATTGAGGATGGGTAAGACTTAGTCTCAGCTTGATGCACTGACTGATAGTAATGCATTTGTTATTCATGTCCTATCGGTTTCTAATGTAATGTGCTGTTTGTCGCCCCCTAGCTGCGACATTCAGCACAACGACACCGTCGACGGTATGATCAACTGCAACCGCTCATCTGAACAGTAAGAAGTGACCCATCTAAACACTAAACACTCCCTTCACCCTTCAAACAGCACTGAGTCATCTGCATATACATTTCTATGTGACACGACACTGTCATGTGACCAGGGATGGTTGTGGAAGGTAAACACTCATTATTCCTCTCCGCACGGTTCAATCAGCTGTGATCTCCTGAGGCAGCCACCCTTCACTGCTTGTCACAACCACATTGACCCAGAGCCCTACGTAGCCGCCTGCAAAGACACTTTGTGCAAATACCCGGCGGTGGACGGTCTCAACTGCCAGTTTATGGAGGCCTACGCCAAGTCCTGCAGCCTGAAAGTAGACGTCACACTGGACGACTGGAGGTCAACGGTCAACTGCTGTAAGATCCTCGTTCACTTTCTCTTATTCTGCTGCTTAGTGGATGTTTAAATTGAAGTGAGTCGAGTATAAAGAAGCAGATCAATTAAACACCCAGATGAAGTTACCTGAAAATACTCCACTGCTCCAAGACCAGTGGAGTACTTGTGGAGACTACATCACTGACTTTGTTGACATGAACGATGTTATTGTCATGTTGTTCTTGGTTGATCTGAAAGTGAAGCTCATGTGTCTGTGTGTCTGTCTGTAGCTGCTGTCCCTCAGGCCTCCTGTCTGGACCAGTACTGCAGCGATCATGAGTTCTGTGGCGAGAAGCTCGGAGAAAGAAGCTGCTTGTGTCGGGCCTTGTTTGCCTCCAAGTACAAACCAACGAACGCTTTAGGTACAGTGCAATTTTACAGACTGCAGCAAGTGGAGAATTTTTTATTTGTGCATTAATTTCTCTGCATTTTGAATTATTGCAACCGAAATGTGTTGCTTATATCGCACATTTTAAGTAACGTGCAAGAGGAGGGCAAATAAAGCCAAAGACAGAGAACATGTAACTCAAAAAGCACCTGCTGATACATCTGAAACATGCTAATTGATCCTTATGTGGTGATATTTTACATGATTATGCTGTTGGGTGTCCAGGTGAGCCGACAGTCTGCACGGAGAACTCTGCCACTGTTAGTCTGGCTGGATGTCTGCTGCAGGACAAAGGCATCGACTACTCCGTCCTTCACCTCAATGACCCCAACTGCAAAGGCCACATGGACAACCAGACCCACATGGTGACCTTCAGCTTCGACAGCAGCAACAGCTGTGGGACCGAGGTTGCGGTGGGTTCCCTCCTCTAGTTTGTTGCTCTCAACAAGAGTAGAGAAACATGCTGTTTTTGCTCATCACTTCCAGCTCACACACAAACAGCTGAACAAGTTTTCTCTCTGATTGATGTACGAGGAGAGACAATGCCTTGTGTTTCTGTCTCAATCTAGATGAACAACAGCCAAATCCTCCACAAGAACACCATCATGACGAGGAACAGCTCAGAGAACGGAGTCATCACCCGCCACGACCAAGTATATATCGACTTCTCCTGCCTCTACACAAAGCCAGACATCAAGAGTGTGTTCTTCAGGATCAAAGACAGGTGAGTGGAGGGCGGCTGAGCTTCACCTGCTTGTTGATGTGCAGCTTGTTGTAGTTTGACACAGCTGAACTGTGTGTGTGTGTGTGTGTGCTCTGCAGCTCTGTGGTGCTGCACATTGTATCTAGAGTTTGGAACTACACTCTGATGATGAGCGCCTACACCGACGCCAGCTGCATGCACCTCGTCGGGTCGAGCACTGACATCCAGCTGAACCAGAAGGTCTGGGTGGAGCTGAAGACGGAGGGGCTGGACGGCAACATGGTGGCCATAGTGACCGACTCCTGCTGGGCATCCGACCAGCCGTACCCCAATGGCAGTCTGCGATACGACCTCGTCATTGACGGGTGAGAAAGAACTCTTTGTTGGCGGCTTTTAAGAATCAACTGCTGATGAACTCATCGTGTCCGTTTCCCTGTTTCTGAGCAGATGCCCGAACCCAGCTGACCAGACGGTGATGGTGGAGGGAAATGGACTGGGAACCTCCAACTTCTTCTCTTTCAACATGTTCGAGTTCTCTGGGGGAGAACGTGAAGTCTACCTGCACTGCAAACTGGAGCTGTGCCGCAAGCAGGACCAATGTGCTCCGGTAAGCAGGAGTGGATGAAATACTGCTGTACTATATAATATAAGTGTTGCTCTTTGTAAAGTCTAACATCTAACCTCTCTGTGTTACAGACCTGCGGCGGTGGCGGCAAAAGGAAGCGCAGATCTTCCAGGTCTAAAGCTGCAGATGGAAACCCAGCACTCATCTCTATGGCCTGGAGCAATTAGATGAAGACCGCCCCCCCTTTTGATCAATGACATGGAATGAACGAATTGAACTTGTTTCTAATTAATGATTTACTCTTTTATGTCAGAGGTGATTTGATTATAGGAGGATTTGGTATTTGGTATTTGAAAGTATAAACCATGAGTCATCACAGTTTTTATCTGCCTGTCTTCCTGATTTAAGCTTCGTCACAATAAGAAGCCTGAACTCTCACTGCTTGTCACATTCAGATTTAACTTTATTGTCATTGCAGAGTACAAGTACTAGGACAACACAATGCAGTTTTAGCATCTAACCAGAAGTGCAAAAAGAAGCAGTAAAAGTTAAAATCTTGTGAAAGATTGTTTGACCTTATCGTTAATGTGAAACAATGCTGGCAGATATCGTCGTCATCTGATCCACCTGAGAGGATGGCATATGTTATTTCTGCAGTAATCCAATGATTCGTGCAGATTATCATGAGATTTAAAATAGAATATAATCTTTGGTGAAATATTAGAAATGAAGTGTGAGTGAAGAACAAAAATAAAAAAGGGTTTAGAGGGTTTTATTCATGCACTACTTCCTGGTACTGTGGGTTCTTTTAAAATATATATCATGTGTTCTTTAACTAAATGTTACTTTAAATGCACACAGCCTGAATGACACTAAAAGAATGTGTTTTAGTGACGTGAAGCTAAAAGCACGTCGTCAGGCTCAGCTGTAGGAAGCTTTGCAGCAAGAAGAAGGTTTCCAGATCCAAATGAAGGAAAATACTGAAGTGAATGTGAAGATTAAAAAGGTGATTATCAGATTGAAGTTAAGATTGTCAGTTCAAACTGTGGCTGTAATTACACTGAGACATGCTGGTGTACAATTATGTTATTATTACTATGAGCATCAAAAAGACAAAAAAATAAATGAAGGGAGTGGGTAAAACAAACGAGTTTCATTCATCTTTTCTTTTTGTTTTAAACCATAAATCCTTGCCACCAGAACCTATCTGCTTGCTTTATATTGGTGGGGTTGCAAGTTCGATCTTCATGAGGTGCAGTGAATCTTTAAGTCTATTAACACGTGTGAAGAATACGTTAAGAGAAGAGTTCTGGGCCCGAGTTGGGTTCCAGACCTGCTCGTTACCAGTGTATGTACAACA
Organism: Leptoclinus maculatus; assembly: GCA_032191485.1. Lineage (NCBI taxonomy): Eukaryota > Metazoa > Chordata > Actinopteri > Perciformes > Stichaeidae > Leptoclinus > Leptoclinus maculatus. The sequence continues at coordinate 429,790 of JAVDOI010000033.1, forward strand.
AGTAACTTAGAAAAAGAATAGTATCAATAAACATGTAAATAGAATAAATACTTAGATGAAATAAGTACCTGTGTAAATACTGATTCTACTTTGTCACATGCAATCCTTTTCATTTGTTTTTGGTTCATCTTACACTCCATCATGTTCTTTATTCATTCCATTCATTTCATCATTTATTTATTTATTTTCTGTTTAGTAAAATATAAATATATAGATAATATCATTGGTAAATGTAAATATATAGAGGATATTGTTAGTAAAATATAAATATATAGAGGATATTGGATGACTAGTTTAGAGGCAGAGAAGCTGCCTTGAGTGAAATTTGACAATGTTTTGATGACCAAAGTCACAGTTGCAGCACGCTTCAGCAGGTTGGTTCAGTATTTAATTCAACATGAAGAATTTCCTTTATATAATCATAAAGTAGAATATTTTAAATGATTACTTACAACAATGTATAGCTGACACTTAGCTGAGAGCTGCTCAGCAAGAGAGTTTATAAAACCTTTGTTTTATTCTTCAGCAACTGTTGAGGCAATAAATATAAACAGGAGTCCAGCGCTGGCCTGGTTTGTTTACTAGTTACTGCGCATGTGCGCCAAAAATAAGTTCGCTGAATTCAGGTTTCAAAATAAAACATGTATTTAATAACAAATGCAATCTGAATTAACTATCGATAGTAAAATGCTCTCGAGAACAGCTTTCACACACACTCCAAACAGGAAGCTTGTTACCTGAAGGACGAAATGTAAGGAAGAGACTGAAATAATCATTTGAATCTCCTTTCATAGTCCGTAAAATATCTGTCTCAAATTCTATTGGCCTAAATCCAGCTGACCCCTCCTAGCCTTAGTCAGCTGACTCCCTCGTCGTCTCCTATTGGTCTCCGTCTGTAGCTCCTCCTTCTTGGGTCCCTCTTGGGTCCTCGCTCTGATCCTGGTGTCCTCTGTTAAAGCCCGACTTAAAACCCTGTCTATCCCTATCGACTATTCTTACAGATTAATACATTCATTAATAATACATCCAATAATTGTCTCTTATGGTTCAACACTCCTATAGTAAACATATTGTAAACACACTATACACTTGATAAGTATTCTGGTACTTCCTGATACTTTGACACTTTTTACAAGCATATGTGCGGCATTTCCACGATGCTTCCTATACTCATACTGTAAAGATAATACATCTCATAGATATATATTGCAACTCTTTAACCCATGGTAACATTCTTATTATTTTGACACTTCTATTCACCATAAGAGGTGCTAATCATCATACTAAACTACTTCTAATACTAAAATCCCACTAATTCTATCTTTAATACTGAAATCCTCCACACAACTACTAAACAAACCCACATTGATCATAACCCTCCTGTTATGTTGTGGGTCAAATTGACCCGTTTCAAAGTTTGAAACTCTAGAACAAATATTTTATTTTATTTATATTTTTCTTCTGCTTGCCTTAATTAGTGTAATCAACGTTAAAAAAAGGTTCATATCATGTATTTGCAACCCCCCCTGCAGGTTTATATTACAGAGATGATGTTCGGCAGTGAAAGTGGAGGCTATAAGGGGTCAGAAGGGTCAAGTTTAGACCATTTATCTCTTTGAAAATGTGAGACAAAGTATTTCTTACTTTCTCCCACCATGTTTCACCCCATTTCTCACACACACACACACACACACACACACACACACACACACACACACACACACACACACACACACACACACACACACACACACACACACACACACACACACACACACACACACACACACACACACACACACACACACACACACACACACACACACACACACACACACACACACACACACACACACACACACACTCTCTCTCACTACCCCACCTGTGCGAGAAATACAGATACTATTTTGACTTTGACGGGAACCTTTTATTTTCCTGTGGGAAAACTCCGCCCACACTTAGCGGGAGTCCTACCAACATTACACTCTGCAGATACATCCAACACAGCAGCTTACTGTAGGACAACATGAGCAACAGAAGCAAAAGGATGACAGCCCCGAGGTGTAACAATGACAAACAAAAGGACAGAATGCTGAGGAACTTGTTAAAATCCACATTATTTGAACTGCTGAGAAAGCACGAGGTTCCCACAGTTTACAGTACTCTCATGAAAGTGAAGCACAGCAAATCAAAACATTGTAGATTTGTGTGTTCATGAACTCAGTTTTTTTTTTTTGGTGTTGTTCAGTGTGACATGAGGGAGCCCAGCGTGCTCAGAATCGCTCCGGTGTCGCTCTACAACTCCTTCAGTGACGTCCATCGCTTCATAGAAACACTGGGATCAGCTCTCACTGCCAGCAGCCAATGAACGAGGAGCATATTTAATCCACTGACACACCTTGCTTCAGGGAAAACTTGTGAAACCTTTAAAACAGTGGATGCATTTTATTTTTTACTTGGAAAACAATGTAAACCTCGTTATCTTAGCCGGCACTGTGGAACAACGGTCTGTCCTGTTTTTATGTCTTTGTTAACATGCGTCTGTGGGAATTAAATAGTTTACTCCACCAATTAAAACAAAGTTAAAAAGTATAAAAGTATTCATAGTAATTATTAGGGGTGTAACGGTTCACAAAAGTCACGGTTCGGTACGGTACAGTGGTGCCACGGTTCGGTACGTTTCGGTACGTTTTCAATACAGTAGAAAACTATAAATGCCAGAGAAACGTACTTGATTTTAAAATATATTTATTCATTAAAACTAACATCATGAAGCTATTCTTTGACTTTGAACAATGATGGAACTATACCTGAGTGACCCATCTTCTGGGGTGTCTTCTTAGCAATACATAAGCATAAAAAACTAAAACTGCTCCTTAAAAAATGTAACGTTAATGTAGTATTGTTGCTCTTCATCTCATTCAGTGGTGAGGTAATGTGTGTTACAGTCAGGTAGCGTTGTGTAGCTCTCGACGTCCAGGCATCCGTTGTCAGAGCAGCAGCGGGTGCCTCGGACGTGATTCTCTACTTGTGTTTTTGTTTTCTTGTACAAAGCGGAAATTACGGTTTGGCTGAAATGGGCTCGTGAAGGAGTAGTGTAACAGGGCTCAATAACATTCAGCAGGTTCATAAAGCGTTTTACACTACAGAGTCGGGTCTCATGTCCGCGGTTATAAATGTACCAACCGCCGTGGTGATCGATTGTTGATCGCGTTGTTTTTTTATCCACCACTCTCTCACCATCGCCCTCATAGTTCACAGAGAAACCAAAGTGGCTCCAAACACCAGACCTGTAGGCCGTTGGAGGATCTTTTATTTCTGGTCTATTACTAGCCATGTTGCACCGAGCTAACGTTAGCTTCATGTAGCGTGTCTCACGGCGCAAAGTGCCCGACTGGAGTAGGAAGTGTTTCTTTGGTGGTGGGCGTGTCAGAGAGCACGCTGTCCGTTACGTCATGTGTGTTGCCAGTTTGAGAACAGTGGCTCCACCGAAAACATAATATTTCCCACAATTTAAGCTTCTGCATTTCCAAATGCACTAAAAAAAAATATATATATATACACACTATATTTATCCCTTTATGGGGGAAATTTTTCTCTGCATTTGACCCATCCCTGTATATATGGAGCAGTGGGCTGCCAATGACAGGCGCCCGGGGAGCTAGGGGTACAGTGTCTTTCTCAGGGACACTTCGACACATGACACGTCCCAGTCAAGGATTGAACCTTCGACCTTGCGGTTACCAGACAACCCTCTTAACCCAGGGAGCCACGGTCGCCCCCTAAAAAAAAAAAAAAAAAAAAAAAAAAAAAAAAAAAAAAAAAAAAAAAAAAAAAACCGAACCGTGAGCCTCGTACCGAACGGTTCAATACGAATACGCGTATCGTTACACCCCTAGTAATTATGTATTTGTACTTCAGGAGGATTGTTAATGCAGGACCTTTATTTGAAGGTGGAGGAATGATAAAAGAGGAGCGATCACAATCAGGGGAACACGTTCAACTTAATGACATGAATTTATACCTTTCAGTAACAGCTGATCCGTTTGTTAGTTTTCTGCTCCAACATTTTAACCTGCATGCTGAAGCCCCCCTAAAATGTTCTTCAGCCCCCTCAAATAATTTGGCATTATTGGATTAAAAAAATATATATATTATATTAAAATATTTTTATTTTGGTGATGTCATTAAATTCAACTATTGTTTCTCACATGGACAAGTTATTTATAACTAACATGCTACATATGTGCGTGCGTTCTGGTTTGCATGTTTTCTTCCCCTTCAAATTACAATCCAATAGCCTATCATCATACTTAACGATATAAGCCCCGGGCACTAGGACCTTGGGGAGGCTGCTGCGCTGGCTTTCTCACTCTGCCAAGTAACGTCTCTCGTCAACGACTGCCAGGATTATAGCAAACAATGGATATCCGCGGCCCCAAATGGGCCCCAAACATGCCATCCCCTTGGGGCTAAGCCCCCCCTTTCTTTGAATCATAGAAACGCCCCTGGCGTAGTCTAAACTAATGTAGGTGCGTTATCTCACCCCCAGGCCTTCTTGGCTGTATATGCCTCTTCCCCGTGAAGAGGTGATCATTTTCTGATCTACATTTGATCAGTAATTTAGTAGATTATTCTGTCCCTGTTGAATGAGAGACATTTCATGTCAGTACACAGGCGCACATTATTTCACTCGCATATACAGAACAACTAATACGCTGCTGTTTTACCATCAGGGGGACATGGCTGTTAAAATGATCAGCTAAACATGAATGCAGTTGCGTGTACGCCAGCACTTCACTTACCATAATGACTTGACATGGAATGAACAAGCGTGTGTTTTAACTGAATTCAGATTCCTAAGTTTTGCTGTAAAACACACTCGCCAAGAAGGCACAATTTAACGGGTTGTGGATAGAATAAACGTAAGTACGTGTTGCATTAGTGTTATGTTATATTTCAAAACATCAGATAACGGGCACTTACACTTGTGTAGCTTCTCCGTCATCACGTTTAAATTTCCCAGCTGTAAATAGGAGGCGGAGTCAGCGAACCACGTTGGCTTTTTAAGTTCCACGACTTCCTGAAAGTCTGTTCTCGTGGTTCCTCGCTCATGGCTCCTCCGAGATCCCTCCCTCCGCCGAGCAGCAATAAGAGCTTTGAGACGGCCGTCAATATGGCGGCGCAGAACAACTTCTGGTTCAAGCGAGGAGTGAGGAAATGACAATTGAGACTTGGGATGTACCCTCTGTGCCTACTCTAATCATCACATTAAAAGCCTATTAAAATGGGCGGCTTCTACACATCTGACCCTCCATATTCTTTACTCCTTGATGGAAACATCACTATAGACGTATAGTGCATCCGGAAAGTATTCACAGTGCTTCACCTTTTCCACATCGTGTTATGTTACAGCCTTATTCCAGAATGGATTCAATTCATTTTTTTCCTCAAAATTCTACACACAATACCCCATAATGACATTTTTTTTTTAAATGTTTGCAAATCTATTAAAAATAAAGAACAAAAATATAACATGTACATAAGTATTCACAGCCTTTGCCATGACACTCAAAATTGAGCTCAGGTGCATCCTGTTTCCACTGATCATCCTTGAGATGTTTCTACAACTTGATTGGAGTCCACCTGTGGTAGATTCAGTTGATTAGACATGATTTGGAAAGGCACACACCTGTCTATGTTCCCACAGTTGACAGTGCATGTCAGAGCACAAACCAAACCATGAAGTCCAAGGAAGTGTCTGTAGACCTCCGAGACAGGATTGTATCGAGGCACAGATCCGGGGAAGGGTACAGAAAAATGTCTGCTGCATTGAAGGTCCCAATGAGCACAGTGGCCTCCATCATCGGTAAATGGAAGAAGTTAAGAACCACCAGGACTTCCTAGAGTTGGCCACCCGGCCAAACTGAGCGATCGGGGGAGAAGGGCCTTAGTCAGGGAGATGACCAAGAACCCGATGGTCACTCTGACAGAGCTCCAGCGTTGCTCTGTGAAGAGAGGAGAACCTTCCAGAAGGACAACAATCTCTGCAGCACTCCACCAATCAGGCCTGTATGGTAGATTGGCCAGATGGAAGCCACTCCTCAGTAAAAGGCACATGATAGCCCGCCTGGATTTGCCAAAAGGCACCCGAAGGACTCTCAGACCATGAGAAACAGAATTCTCTGGTCTGATGAAACAATGATTGAACTCTTTGGCCTGAATGCCAAGCGTCATGTCTGGAGGAAACCAGGCACCGCTCATCACCTGGCCAATACCATCCCTACAGTGAAGCATGGTGGTGGCAGCATCATGCTGTGGGGATGTTCTTCAGTGGCAGGAACTGGGACTAGTCAGGATCGAGGGAAAGATGAATGCAGCAATGTACAGAGACATCCTTGATGAAAACCTGCTTCAGAGCGCTCTGGACCTCGGACTGGAGCGAAGGTTCAGCTTCCAACAGGACAACGACCCTAAGCACACAGCCAAGATAATAAAGGAGTGGCTTCGGGACAACTCTGTGAATGTCCTTGAGTGGCCCAGCCAGAGCCCAGACTTGAAACCTGATTGAACATTTCTGGAGAGATCTGAAAATGGCTGTGCACCAACGCTCCCCATCCAACCTGATGGGAGCTTGAGAGGTCCTGCAAAGAAGAATGGGAGAAACCAAAAATAGGTGTGCCAAGCTTGTAGCATCATACTCAAAAAGACTTGAGGCTGTAATTGCTGCCATAGGTGCTTCAACAAAGTATTGAGCAAAGGCTGTGAATACTTATGTACGTGTTATATATTCATTCCTTATTTTTAATAGATTTGCAAACATTTAAAAAAAAAAATTTTCACTTTGTCATTATGGCGTATTGTGTTTAGAATTCTGATGAATTTAATCAATTTTGGAATAAGGCTGTAACAAAACAAAATGTGGAAAAAGTGAAGCGCTGTGAATACTTTCCGGATGCACTGTATATAGAAAATGGGAAGGAAAACCAAAGCACACAGAAGTGAGAAGATATCCCAAAATTGACTAAATCCTCTTTTAGAAGCACAGTCAAGAGGCATTGATCTATTCTCAGCAGGCTTTGGGTTGGGGTGCAGGGAGGGTGGAGGTATGTGTGGTTGGCGTACACAGAACCCCAGGGGAGCGCGTCTTTGGATGGGAGTCAAGCATACCTCCTACCTCTCCTCACAGCTGTGGGAGGGAGGGTGGAGGCCAGGAGAAAGTCTAGATTCAGAACTGATGACTTTCTTCTTAACAATCACTTATTCATCACAGACATATCAGCAACCCATGCTGCTTATTCGGTGTGATTGATGCTGATGAGGATATGTATAAAGGGTTGCAAGGGGAAGCAGACTAGAAATGTGTGCCACATTGCAGTGGAGTCCAAAACAAATACTACACACTACAAGTAGTTTCTGGCCCAAACCAGTGTCAGGTCAGGTGAAGGATCTGGGTTTGAGTAAGGTGCATTCTATCGGGCGGTAAGGGAAGATCTATGATCAGCACAAACTGCCTGGTCTAAATCTGTGTCTCCCACCACTCTGTCCTCTTTCAACTCCTGACCCTGACTACAACGGCTAAAAGTGTAAACCGGCCTTCAAACCTCCAGGAGAGTAAATCCAGTTTTTCACCATCCAGTCAAATACATTTTTTTATTATACTATATTCATCCCGGTAAGGGATTGTCTCTGCATTTGACCCATCCCTGTATATAGGGAGCAGTGGGCTGCCCATGACAGGCGCCCGGGGAGCCGTTAAGGGTTCAGTGTCTTGCTCAGGGACACGTCCCAGCCAAGGATCGATGTATGTGATGTGTACATATCATTTGTTGTTGTGTAGCATGCAGTAATGCATTGAGTGAGCCAAAACGGGGGGAAAGTGTCGTGGTCCTTTTAGTTCCGTGTTTGCCACCCAGGTTATTCAACAGGGTGGAATAACCTGCAGCTAAACAGAGGGGATCAAACACTGTGAGAGATACAGCTCACTGACCCGTACATATACACACAAACTGACAACAGAAATAACATGAATAGAAAGACCAATGCCCAATATAAGGGGACGGACTTCACAACACACACACAGTATGCAATGAAAGCATTGAAAAGTTAAATGCACAAATCCCTATCCATCACAAACACACGTCTATCCATCACTGTGTTGTTTGGGCCTGTTCTGTAGATGGTGAAATGTCAACCTATAAATAGAAAGAGATGGGTGACAGAGCAGAGCAGGGAACACAATTACACTTCCATCCCTTTCTCTTTATCTCTCTCTTTCTTTATTCTATGTACTGTGACATTATTTTACAGGAGCAATATAGGAAATACGGTGCAGTCAGCAAACTACTATTATCTTTATAAAGAGAGTGGAGTAATGTCTACCTGAGCAGGGAACGAAGTCACTCTCCGTCTGTGTGTTAACCAAACTTCTCATTGCTCCGTTGACAAAGCCGGGCGTGCTTAGAGTACATGTTTGTGCATGTGAGCGTGCCCCGCTGGCTAGATTACAGCCGCACTACACTGGTAACTTACAGGTTATTGCAGCTGATAACGCTTGACCAACAGCATTGTCGCCAGGCGGCAACCTCTGGTCCTGAAGAGTGAAGCTGATGTGGAAGTGTATTTAACTTGCAATCTCTCTACTGATCAGCAGGGGGCGACTCCTCCGGTTGCAAAAATAAGTCTGCTTGTATAGAAGTCTATGAGAAAATGACTACTTCTCACTTGATTTATTACCTCAGTATACATTGTAAACATGAGTTTATGGTCTCAATCTCTAGTTTCAAGTCTTCTTCAATACAGCATGATGTTCATTTAGTAAATGATGGTCCATTTAGAGTCAAATAGACCATAAAGCAGGGGATGCTTTAGGGCGGGGCTACCTTGTGATTGACAGGTAGCTGTCGCTAGTGATGGGACGAGCGACACTGGTGCATCAGCACTGTGCCGAGAGCTCAAGAGGGAAACCTCGTATCGGTGCGTGTATTGCTTTAAGAAAGAATCACGTGACCGATACAGGAACTGTGTCGTTTGGATGTGCCGCGCCAAAGTGTGTTTATCAGGAAACAAACTGTATCAACATGTCGTGGGTTTTGTCGGATGGAGTTTTGCTTGATCATGGATCGTCCTAGGAAGTTTTCCCCGGTGTGGAATAATTTTGATCTCGTGACGCCAAACAAGGTAAATCTTTTTCTCCTTTATATACTATTTTTTACGGTGGCGCATTGCAATCACTTTATCAGTTTATCAAGTGAATGACCTGTGATTCATATGATAGTCAGTTAAAGAGCCTTACAGTTGCTTTATTCATGTCATCATGTAATTATGAGATCCTGATCTCGTAATCATGAGATAGGGTGTCTATTTTGTTTAACAAGTGAATGCAATGTTCTGGTAAGAGGTTTGAATTGTTTTCAGATAAATTAACTTTTTATGTTATTGTAGGTGAAGTGTCGGCTCTGCTCCACAGAGCTATCTTATATCAATAAGAGCACTTCATCAATGCTGAGGCATTATAGAGCTCGGCATGGCAATGAAGAATTGGCAGATACTCGTGAGAGTACCCCAGGTATGTTAAAATTCTCTCTAAAAATTGTGCTAAAAAAAAACATGCATGCAAAACGACAGGCTCCAGGCCTGGTATCGAACCTCCAACCCTCTTGCTGTGAGGCGACAGTGCTAACCACTACACCACCATGTCGTCTTATGTCTATTTGATATTGTTTGTAAGAATTACAGTCCTTTTATTAAGCTTTTGACAAAATAGTTCCTTTTGGCTTGCAGTTCCTAACAAGCAAGCAGTGGATGAGGCAGTGGTCAATATGATCATCAAAGACTGTCAGCCACTCAGCTTTGTTGAAAATGAGGGATTCAGGGAGCTCCTGAAGCTTATTGTACCCTCGTATGCTCTACCCAGCAGGAAGGTATGTTTAAGAATTTTAATTATATGTTTGTACTAACTATATAACTATATTTTATTGGTGTAACAGTATTTGTATGGTTATTTTCAGACCATCAAGGACTTGGTGAGCCAGAGATATGAGGAGGAGAAGGAGAAAACCAAAAAGGACCTCCAGAGTGCTGTTGGTGTTACTTTAACAGCTGATATGTGGACGTCCATGAATATGGAGGCATATCTAGCTGTTACTGGCCACTATGTGGACAAAGAAAGCCATGAACTCCATTCATCAGTCTTGGCAGTGCAGCATTTTCCTCAGAAACACACTGCAGAAAACATTGCCACGGTTAAAAGGAGCCTCATGGAGGAGTGGGGCATAGCAGGAAAGGTCAGGTGTCTTGTCACTGATGCAGCAGCAAACATGACTGCATGTGCTCGAATGCTGCAAATACGGCATACCATTTGTATAGCCCATTCCCTGAATTTAATTGTGAGAAAATCATGTGATCAAATCCCAACAATAACTGAAATACGCAACAAAACACGACACATTGTGACATACTTTCGATCGAGCGTGACTGCTAAAGAGAAGCTCACTCAAATACAGCAACAGCTGGGAACACCGGGCCATAAATTAATAAACGAGGTGCCAACACGATGGAACAGTACCTACCAAATGTTTGAAAGAATGACTGAGCAGAAGGAGGCAGTCTGGGTGTCACTGGCCTCATTAAAACCTGGCATCACTCCACTGACTCCAGAAGAATGTCAGATCATTGAAGAGATGCTCAGGGTTCTTGTTCCTTTTGACCAAGCTACAAGAGAACTGTCTGAGGAAAAAAGGGTCTCTGGGTCGAAGGTCATTCCCATGATGAGAATGCTCCACATTGAGCTTCAACGTCAGGCCACAACAGTGACACAAACAGCTGCTCAGCAACTGGCTGAAAACCTGAGGAAGCGGCTAACTGACGCTATTTGCGGCATAGAATCTCTCAGTGTGATGACTCTGGCAACTCTGTTAGATCCCAGATTTAAAAAGAATGGATTTGTTAGTCAGCAAAAGGCAAGTGAAGCGGTGAAGAGACTGCAGTCAGAATGTGCAGAAGAAATGAGGAGCCAAGAGCCTGACCCAAGAGAAGGAGAGCCTAGCTCTTCACATGGGTCAGAACCCAGTTCAGGTATGAAAATACATTTTTGTGGCACTTTGTGATATGATTTATCATGTGATAATGAAGTAATGATTGACTATTTTTTTAGGGCACAATCTCTGGAAGACTTTCGATATGGAGGTTGCAGAGACCCAGAAGACGAGGAACGCAACAGCTGACTCCATTATTGAAGTCCAACGCTACCTGGCAGAAACAAACACACCCAGAAACCAAGATCCTTTGCAATATTGGAAATGGAACCAGAACATATACCCACATCTTCATCAACTTGCACTTAAAACTCTCTGCACACCATCATCGTCTGTACCATGCGAAAGAGTATTTTCCAAGGCTGGGGAGCTGGTGTGTAAGAGGAGAAATCGCCTTGGAGCAAAGACACTCGAAAAACTTTTGTTTCTCAATAAAAATTCATGAACTGATCACTTTTTTGTCTTTTATTTCATATGATTTAACAGTTAAGTTGACAAATGTGCACATAAGTTACAAAATTGTAACTCTGAATTTTTACTCTAATTTGCTATATTTTACATACCAACTCAGTTTTAGCATTTACACGAACAAGGACTTTCTTTACCTGCAATGATTTTATAACTACTGCAGGGGTCACTATTGGGTGACCAACACAGTATCAATACAGTGCCGACACAGTTTGTTTAGTGTGTCAATACACTCCTTGAGGTATCATCGTCCCATCACTAGCTGTCGCTACCAGAGACATATACGATGTCTTACTGTCACAGGGCATGGTGAAGGACTCAAGTGCAGACCAGGCAGAGTAGCGTGCAAACGATATTTATTTAACAAACAACACAGGAAACTCACAGGACATAACAGGGGATCCACGGACAAGACAGGAGACGAAGGGGATAATCCAGCAGGAACGGGCAGGCAGACGGGAAAACCGGGCAGGTAGGCATGAAGCACATGGGGTAATGATCTGGCGACGAGTGACTGAGAGGCAGGAGTTTAAGTAGTGACTGAAACAGGTGAGCAGGTGAGAGTAGTGAGCTTGATGAGGTGAGAGTGGAAGACAGGTGCGCTGAATAAGGGAGTGCTTGATTAGTAACCAGAGACAGGTGAAGGGAGTGCTGACAGGTAGAGTGAGGAGCTACAAAAAGACACAGAACACAGGAGGCAAAGCCTAATCGTGACATCCTCAGAAAAATGGCGACGGACAAGTCGCTGAACTCGAGGCTCTAAAACAGCAGTCCACAAACCAATGGGTGACATCACGATGACTATGTCCACTTCTTATAAACAGCCTATGGTTGTTGCAGAAGCATAGCACCCACCCACCCTCCCTTCCGCCTCAGGAAAACAGTTAGTTCCATCACCGTGTTCGCTGTAGTTTGTACTGTTAGCTATGAGCTTCATTGAGAGGCAATCGAAATTCCCCCGTTCTCGTATTATGCACCTTAAGTGTTAAGTGACATTTTAGGCCATGTCCGCACTACTACGTTTCCATTTGAAAACGCATATGTTTTGCTATGTTTACATTGAGCGTCAACACTACGCCGGCGTTTTCGAGCACCGAAAACGGAGGAGTTTGAAAACTCCGGGATTGCCTCTGCGTGTGGACTGTCAAACGGATAAGTTTAGGAACGATGACGTAGACACCCACGTTCGCTACTTGATTGGTTCTTAGCAGTTACGACGTGTTCTCTGATTCGTCACATGTCTATCACGTGACCGTTTCCCGGAAAAGCATTGCCTTGATTACCGATCGACTACCAGGTTAATTTAACATGGAGAACTGATTACAGGCGTTACTGACCTTGTTGTCTTTACTAGCAGCTGTTGTTCAATTAAAGTCTGCATTTTTGCGGAGGAAGCAGCCGTTATTGGAGCGATTAGTGAGCAGCGTGTCCAGCGGTGTTATCAGCCCTTTAGGGAGGACGATGGACACAAAACGGAGGACTTTCCTTTTCTTATTAATGCTTAATTTGTTCTGCACAAATATTGTGAAGTCCGCAGATAAAATGTAAAAGGAACAAAAGCAGTAAATGCTTTCCAGTATGACTTCTGCGACCAGCAGAGCTACGAAACCGAGAAGAAATGAGTCAGACGTGTGTTGACCACATTTATGGACCGATAATCTAGTACATTTTTATGTGTAAATGTTGATTTTAAATTACATTTGATGTGTGAGAGAGAGAGAAAGACCCCCAGCGCTGTAACTAAGTCTGAAAAATAAAACTTCTAAAACTTTCCACAAAATGTGTCTGTTTGAGTTTATAGAGGGAGATTTTAGAGAAGATCTTAAGTATCAAGCACAACCTTTCATTCTTAAAGACTACTTTATCACTCTGTTGTATTTTTTTAACTAATGTGAAGGATTTCAGTATTGAAGATAGTATTAGTAGGATTTTAGTATTAGAATTAGTTTAGTATGATTATTAGCACCTCTTATGGTGAATAGAAGTGTCAAAATAATAAGAATGTTACCATGGGTTAAAGAGTTGCAATATATTTATCTATGAGATGTATTATGTTTACAGGAGGTTAACAGATTGAGGATATTATATGTTACAGTATATTGACACATTGAATGTATTAAGCCATATGTATAAGCCATAACAGTATTAAACACAGAAGTATTAAACACTGTAAGAGAAGAAGTATTAAAGGTCAGATAGGGTCAGATTTAGGGAATATTTTAGTGATTTAGGAACATCTACATGAGGCATGAAGTAAGAAGCGTAGGAGACAGGGAGACAGTGAGACCATAAAAGCAGCAGGAATGCGGAGGAGACAATGCCAGGATGATGACTTCAAAAGATGTCTCCAGCTGTGATGGTTCCAGGAGGACAGAAGGAGCAGAGAGACGGAGTCGACTTACAGCCAAATGGTTGTAAATAAAGCCAGACATTGATTGGCTCAAGACAGTAGCCAAGATGATCAATGTATAAGTAACACCGATTGGCTCACCTGCAGTTTTTATGACGATCTGACCTCCCAGTCTTTTCTGCAGTATAAAAGCTTTGTTTGAGGGAACAGAGATCAGACCCCACATGATCGCTTCACAGAACCTCCTTTAATGTGAGACCTGAGAGAGTGAAAGTGTGTGATCTCTGTTCTCGAGAGCATTTACTATTAATAGTTAATTCAGTTTGCATTTGATATTAAATACAAGTTTTACTTTTAAAACCGGTTCCAGTTCGTTTTTGGTGAGACCTTGCAGCAGAAAGTCGCAGCAGCAGAGGCCCAGGGGTCAGAGGCCCACCCCCCCCCCCCCCCCCTCTGTGCTCCTTTGTTCGTAACTTCTGCTTTAACACTAAGCAACTAATCTACTTCCTGTTTTACACCGGCACCCACCCGCATGCCCAGTGTACGTGAATAGTCACGTGATATTCGTTTTCAGGCGTTTTAGTCTGGACGGAGATCGTTTTTGTTTTAAAATGAAAACGTAGTAGTGTGGATGTAGCCTTAGAATGATGTTTCCGTCAGCTTTGCAAAAAGAGAGAAGATATAGCAATAAATAAAAAAGACTGCACTTAGAAATGCTGAAGCAACTTTAAGAGTTTTCCAAAATGGTTCCTTTTCATTTATTTCTTAGTTTGGCTGTCCTGTAAAACCAGATTGATCTTTACCTCCTTCATTTGTCGCTCTGTCCATCATAGAAACCACTGACATTTACAGTTGCCACTCAGGCCCGGGAGTTAAGAGGTCAATTGATCTTCTCTCCATCCCGTTTCCCACAGAGAGATGAATACAAATGAGCTCAACACTGTCACTCTCTCCCTCCATTTTCCAATTTGTTGTTTACAAAAAAGAAAGAAACGTCATGCACATGTGGGCACCGATAACCACACAAGATGGAATTTTTATTTATTTTTACTTTTGTCAGTTTCAAGCTATTTCAATGTCCATTGTGGGTTTTTCTTTCTTTAACGGAAGGGTACCAACAATTTTGTCCACGTATGTGTATATGCACTGTCTCACTCTGGAAGGGGCCAACTTTGAATGTTGTGTTTACATGCCTCCAATTTGTTCATCCATTAAGATTAATTTTGATATTAAAGTGACTGTCCCAGTAATGCTGTGTCCTGTCAGGTTAGTGTGTATTCATGGTAATGAGGAGGGCGGGATCATTGTCCCTTTAAAGACCCAACAGTGTTTTTTTGGTCCTTATAAGTCACACTTTTGTCAAAATAGAACTGTCTGCCCATACAACAATTTAATTAGGTTGCTGTGTATGAAGTTGTGTAGGTTGTGTTAAGTCCAAAAAAACCTCCCCCTCTGGTCTCCTTCGTCCGTTAGCAAGCAGGGTCGAAATCAGCTGGTTCAAGTTAAAATCAAAAGTATTTAATATCTAACAAAAGCAAATGCAGTTGCAAAGTGAATCACACTATTAATAGCAATATATTCCATGGAACAGAGACCTAATATGTTGCACACTACAGTCTGGCGTTCCCCAGTCTAAGCTGCAATATACTCCACATCAGGTCTGACCTCCTCCGGACAATCAGTCTTTTCTCTTCCAAGTGTCTCTGAAATGTCTCGTATCAGCTCAGTGATTGGCTGATAAGCTCCTCCTGGCTTATGACTCCTTCTTCCGGTCAGTCCCCCCTCCTTGAAACCAGTGGTCGTAACCTGAAATCCCTATCTCACCTAATTACATTCATCACATCCTCTTCGGTGTTCAATACGTTCAGTGACTATACCTTTTGGTTTAAAACTTCTACAAGTAAACATATTGTGACATATAATATCCAGCACTAGGAGTGCTTTTAAACATAGATTTCTCACAGTTGTATCTAAAATGGGGGGGTGACTAGCTCACTGTGTGTGTGTGTGTGTGTGTGTGTGTGTGTGTGTGTGTGTGTGTGTGTGTGCGTGCACTCGTTGGTAGGGAGAGAGAGACTTGGGTGCGGTAAGAGCAGACAGGTGTTGGCGATGCAGCAGAGAAAAAGTATGCAACGGTAAGTTACTTAGTGGTAACCTTAGTAACAATAAATGTGCAGTTCAGATTTAGTTCAGTTGTAAAAAATGGCAGCTCAAGTCCCAAGGAAAGTTCCCCTGTCTTGCCTCGACAACTGAGGGATACCTGTGATCGTGTTCACTCTAGATGTCTTTAGTATGTCAAACTCAGGTACATTTTCACAATTTTTTGGGTTGTGTGTACAGCTTGTTAAGTTGCGTTTCAAAGAATCACGAGGGAAAGAGTCTGAATTTAAGCTAGAGGAAGGTCAGCGGCCTTACAGTAGACACAAGAGAAAAGGAGATGTTGGACTAAGTTATGTGCATGATGAAGGGGACAGCAGTGAAGTCAGAGAGCTCATCAACCTGATAAATACAGAGGCCTTCTGCAGACATTTCATCAATCAAAACAATGCAGAAAACATTCAGTCTGTGCAGATTGTCAATATCCAGAGTATTCATGCTTCTTTGATATACCAACACTGGTACGTGTCTTTTTATACCCATTGCTTAAACTAGGCATACATACAATCACAGGACATGTGTGGCAGCAAATAAACTCATATGTACATGTAGGATAAAGTAATTATAAATCAGGCATTAATCTTTTGTGCCATTATCTGTCACGGTTTAGACTTTGCCCCCTGTGTTCCTGTGTCTGTTTCCCCTGATTGCACTCATCCAACTCACCTGCCCAGTCCACCCAGCTGCCTTCAATCTTCTCATCACCTCACACATATATACTCCCCTGCTTTCCCTGTTCTGGTTGTTGCGTTAGGTCGTTTCCTTTGTATTGCTCTGAGAACAGACGGTTTCGGTGACCGCGGCTGTGCTGAGCTGTGTTGTGTTGTTGTCTTTAGTTAGCTAGCACACAAAATAATAAAAAAATGTCGGTCATCAAAACAGTGAGACAGGCGGAGGAAAAACAGCCCATCAGTGGGGGAACGGAAGCTAGGGCTCGAGTCGGAGCAGGAAGTAGCTCACGGACGGAGAGCTTGGAGAAGTAGTATCAGCGGATTGTGCATAAACTGATCTGTGACTGGACTAAGGATGGGAGGGAATAGTGATGGAGAGGGGAGTGAGGATATGGATTACAATAACTGGACTGAAGTAGGGAAAAATAAACAAGCTAGAAATCGTAATAGTGTATCTCAGGGGTCGCCAATAGGTGGACCGCGGTCCGGATCTGGACCCAGACGCTGTCCTATCCGGACCCGGACGTATAATTGATGGATAATTGAGAATTATACATTTTGGCGGAGCGCTTCTGTTTTAACCTGCGCAGCTTTTCTGGCCTTTACGGCACTCATTCAGCAGTTCAGGAAACACACCGACCAATTACATACATTGTAAATAATCTCACGTGACGCTACTCAGCCAATCGAATGTTTATTCCAAAATGCATCGTGAGTCGAGTGAGATTACGCAGACAGGCGGGAGACGGAGCGAGAGCAGTGAGAGAGAAGCAGTGAGAGAAGTGAGTAAGTCGGAGAAGCAAGTTAACATGGCGTGCTCTAAAAAGAGAAAGGTGGACCTCGAAAACAGCTTTAACAAAGAATGGACGGACTCGTATTTGTTCATTCTTCCTGCTGGCGCTACTAAACCACTCTGTCTCATATGCTCAGATACCGTGGACATTATTCAAAGAGACGATGTGAAACGAGACCAAACATACCCACTCCAATCCGAACTGAGGGCACAGAAAATAAACCATTTAAGAGCCCAATATGAACGTTCCACCAGAATATTAACAAATTCATTCACTGCCCAACAACGTGCTTACGAATGTTCCCTGAAAGTTGCTTTGATTTTGGGTCAACATAAAAAGCCATTCACTGATGGAGAGGTTGTCAAGGAGGGCATGAGTGTAGCTGGAACTTTACTTGAGGGGAAACAAAAAGAAGAGTTATGTGAAAAAATCAAGCAAATACCTGTCAGCAGCCTCAGACACAAGGCTCATCTTTATAAAATCAAGCACTTTCTTTTAAGATAAGTTTTTCAAAAGTTATTTTTCGTGTATTTTATTTTTAGATGGAGCCATTATTTTACTTGAAATGAGAGAAGAACATTTATTTATGTATTTCTATGTATTATTTATAATCCATCCAGTTAAATTTGAAAACTGAGAATAATAATTGTTAAAATATAATTGATGTGTACTTTCTTTATTTGATTTGACAGTTGTTGACTACACAGAGACGTTGTTACTACTACTAGACTTCTTGAATATATATATATATATATATATATATATATATATATATATGGCACTAAGTGGCGCAAGTTAGATATTATTGTAATGTTCCGGACCTTTGCCTGAGGAGATTTTCTCAATCTGGACCTTTTGGAATTTTAATTGAAGACCCCTGGTGTATCTGGTAGTAGTTTGGAAGGGAGAGAGGAAGGCAGGGTGATGAGGAGGAAGATTGTTGAGAATGAGGGATTGAAAGTAATTTTGAGATTCAGGGAAGGAAATGATATTAGGAAAGTTAGTCCGGTGGCACTGACTCGCGGGTTGAAGGAGAAAGTTGGCAAAGGTGCTGGGTGATGGCGGCTTGTTGTGTAAGGACGAGGAGCAGAGAGAGAAAGCAATGAAGCTGAAAAAAGTGTGCAACATGGTGGTTGAGAACGCTAAGAAGACAAGTGATGGGCCCTTTGTGAGAGGCGTTATATATGGTATCCCAGTGGAGGATTTGAGATCAAGTATAAGAGGTGGAAAAATTATAGGGATTAAACGTCTGCAAGCAAGAAGGGGGGGAGAAAGGGTTGATAGTTTGTCAGTGTTGCTGGATTTTCAAGAGAGGGTGTTGCCTGCTAAAGTCACTGTGGGATATATAAGTTACAATGTCAGAGCTTATGTCCCACCACCTTTGAGGTGTTTCAAATGCCAAAAATATGGACATATTGCGGCAGCGTGCAAAGGGAAACAAAAGTGTGGAGGGGAACATGAGTATGGGAAATGTGAGGACGGGACAGAGCTCAAATGTGCAAATTGCAGAGGGGCACATAGTGTGGCCTATGGTGGGTGTGAAGTGAGAAAGAAGGCAGTGGAAGTGCAGCAGATAAAAATGAAAATTAATATAACTTATGCAGAAGCAGCCAAGATGGTTCAGAGGGAGAGTAGAGTAGAGTAGAGTGGTGGGGGGGGGGGGGGGGGGGCAGATATATCAAGGAAGGAACCGTCTCAACAGTCAAATTAACAACTTGTGACAGAGTCAAAGGGGAGATGGGAATGTACTGACAGTAAATAAGGAGGGCTTTGTGTAGTTCATGGCGGAAGTAGTTAACTGCACATACCAAGCAAAAAGGGAGATCTGAGAAGATTTAAATAATAGCAAAGAGTGCAGCAAGATATTTAAATATTCATGATATAACTGGAATGGCTGTTCAGGAAGAGCTTAAAAAACAGGAACAGTTAAACAAAGAAACATGTTCACAGGATTAGTCATAATGTTAATTCTACAGTGGAATGCAAGGAGTCTGTTGGCAAATGGCCAAGAATTTAAAGGTTTTTCTTAATGGGTTAGAATACAAACCAGATATAATATGTGTTGAGACATGGCTTAAACCAAACTTAGATTTTGTGATTCAGGGATATGTGTGCATAAGAAGGGATAGAGAAGGGGGTAATGGGGGAGGATGTGCTACCTTTATTAGGAAAGGGATTTCTTATCGACAAATAGGAAAAGACTTAGAATATGTAGAAAGTGTGGTTAGGGGATGAAAGTTTGGTTGTGGTGAATTTTTACAATCCATGTCAACGATTGGAATTAGAAGTGTTAAGGCTTGAATATTCTGTTGAAGCTCCGAGACCACAGTGCTGGACTGGTTCTTTGTTTACTACTTACTGCGCATGTGCACCCAATAAGTTGCTGAATCCGGTTTCAAAAGTAAAACTTGTATTTTAATATCAAATGCAAATTGAATTAACTATCAATAGTAATGCTTTCGAGAACAGAGACCACACACTCTCACCCTAAGCAATCATGTGAGGTCTCCTGCTGCATTCTCAAACAAAGCTTAAATACTGCAGAAAAGACACAGGGGGGGTCAGATGGTCATAAAAACTGCAGGGGACTGTGTATGATCCAATCGGTGTTTAAGTTATTGATTTGATCATCTTGGCTAATGTCTGAGCCAATCAGTGTCTGGCTTATTACAACCACATGGCTGCAAGCCAACTCCTTCTTTCCTCTGCATTGTGCTCCTGGAGTCATCCTTCCTGCTGCATTGTGCTCCTGGAGTCATCACAGCTGGAGACATCCTTTGTAGTCATCACCCTGGCATTGTCACCTCCGCATTCCTGGTGCTTTTATGGTCTCACTGTCTCTAACGCTTCTACTTCATGCCTCATGAAGATGTTCCTAAATCACTAAGATATTCCCTAAATCTGACCCTATCTGACCTTTAATACTTCTTCTCTTCAGTGTTTAATACTTTTATGGCTTTATACATTCAATGTGTCAATATACTGTAACATATAATATCCTATCAGTAAACATAGAATACATTCCATAAATAACTATATTGTGAATCTTAACCTATTTAGTGACCCTTATTATTGTGACATTACCATTCACCACAAGAGGTGCTAATAATCATACTAAACTAATTCTTAATACTTAAATTCTTCACAGAAGCATTAGAGGAAATAAAGGGATTAGACAGAAGAAGGGTAATTTGGTGTGGTGATTTTATGCGCATAGCACTCTCTGGGGAGGGGAAAAGACTGATAGGAATGGATTGATAGTAGAGGAGGTGATGGACTCCTTGGGACTTGTATGTTTAAATGATGGGAGTTTCACAAGAGTGAATTACAAGTCAGGTAATGAGTCAAGTTTAGACCTGACCATAGCATCACGGTCATTGGCAGGTATTTGTGTGTGGGAGGTGTGGA
The DNA here is from genome assembly GCA_032191485.1 of Leptoclinus maculatus. NCBI lineage: Eukaryota > Metazoa > Chordata > Actinopteri > Perciformes > Stichaeidae > Leptoclinus > Leptoclinus maculatus. Next base: position 450,674 of record JAVDOI010000033.1, read on the forward strand.
AGCATTCTACTGTTGGAAGTGATCATTACCCCATTTTCTGTAGAATAGGAATAGGAAGCAGGGTGGGTTCAGAAGATACAGCAGAAAGGTGGGTATTTGGAAAGGCTCAGTGGGATACATTTAGATAAATTAGTGAATCAAGGTTTAAAGATAGAGAACAGGATATAGAAATGTTTAATGAAAATGTGAGAGATGCAATAATTGGAGCTGCCAATCAGACAATTTTTAAGGGAAGCCGGTACAAAGAGGCGGAAGATAGTTCCATGGTGGAATGATGAGTGCAGTGAGGTAATAAAGAAACGGAATAAGGCTTACAAGATAATGCAAGCAGTAGTATGGAAAACTATCAAATAAACTAAAAGGAAGTATTAGAGATCATTTTGTAACACAATAGGGAGAAGCACTTCAATTAATCAAGTTTGGGGGATGATGAAGAAAATGAGTGCAGTAAAACGGGAGTGGGGGTATCCAGTATTGGAAAAGGGCGGCGTGGTGGCTAAAGATGATGAAGCAAAGGCAGAAATGTTAGCAAAAGCACTGATTGAGGTCCATAGTTCTGGTAATATGTCAGAGGAGGGTTTAAATGGAAGACATAGAACAAGTGAAGCAAATAAAGAACTGTTGGAAACAGATGAAGAGAGGGAAGATGCAATCAATGCTCCCTTCACTTTGGAAGAGATAAAAAGGGCCATAAGAACATCAGGGCTAACTGCTCCAGGTAAAGATCAGATTTGCTACATCATGTTGAACCATTTGTCTGATTTTGCATTAGAGTTGATTTTGGAATTGTATAACAAAGTTTGTCAGGAAGGAAAATTACCAGGACTTTGGAAACAAGCAGTTATAGTACCCATCAGGAAACCAGGAAAAGATCCCACTAATCCGTCTAACTATAGACCAATAGCATTGACTTCACACATGTGTAACATCATGGAGCAAATGATCACAGAAAGACTAACATATTATTTGGAAACTAGGAATCTTAGGTCAAAATATCAAAGTGGATTTAGAAAAGGAAGGGGAACAATGGATCCAATAGCATGTCTAGAAGCAGAGGTGAGGAAGGCACAAGTGAATAAGGAGGTAGTGGTAGCAGTGTTTTTTGATGTGGAGAAAGCGTATGATTCACTGTGGAAAGAGGGACTATTAATCAAAATTAAAAGATTAGGAATATCGGGTAAAATGTTCAGATGGGTTAAAAATGTTTTGTTTGGTCGCTCTATAGAAGTGAGAGTGGGAAGGTGTTTGTCGGCCATTTGGTGGACAATGGAACACCACAAGGAAGTGAGATTAGTCCTTTTTTGTTTTCGATAATGATTGACGATGTATATGACAATGTTGGACAAAATATAGGGAGATCTTTATTTGCAGATGATGGGGCGCTGTGGAAAAGAGGTAGGAATGTGGAATATATTGTGAAACAGATGCAGGAAACAATCAAAAGAGTGGAACAGTGGGCATTGGAATGGGGATTTAAATGTTCAGTGGGAAAAACAAATACCCTTTTCTTTACAAGAAAGAACATTGGAACAGAGGTCAAATTGTATTTATATGGTAAGGAACTGAAAAGGACGGACTCGTACACATTTTTAGGAATGTGGTTTGATGCTAGGCTCACATGGAATGTACATATTGATAAAATGGTGAATAAATGTAAAAAGGTGTTAAATGTAATGAGATGCTTGGTGGGAACAGAGTGGAGCTGACAGGTCTGCTTTGAAAGCTATATATATGGGGCTGATAAGATCAGTAATAGACTGGCTGTGTGGCTTATAGGTCAGCGTCTAAAACATTATTGGGAAAATTAGATGTAATACAAGCACATGCATTAAGAATATGTAGTGGGGCTTTTAAAACTACATCTGTGCCGACATTGCAGGTAGAAATGGGGGAAATACCATTGGAGCTGAGAAGAGTACAGATCATGATGACGTATTGGGCCAGTTTACGGGGACATAACCATCCAACAATAAGTGCAATCGAGCCATGCTGGGAGCATGATAAAACGCCAACAAAGAGCTTTGGTTGGGTTGCTAAGGAGAAGGGAATTGGGTATATTGGATAGGAGCTATTCTCCAGCTGTGGTCCAGCTATTCCTCCTTGGTTACTGCCACAGCCTGAAATTGATCTTGGCCTCCTTGAAGTAATGAGAGATGAATGTGGGGGGAACTGTAAGATATTCAAGTCATACATCAGGAGGAATTATCACAATTATATACAAATCTATACAGATGGATCTAAAGACCCCAAAAATGGTAGAACAGCAGCAGCAGCAGTAATACCAGAATTCCAGTATGAGTGTGTGAAGAGACTCAGTGATGACTTCTCTGTGTTTACATGTGAGATGATGGCCATAGTTATTGCCTTACAGTGGGTAGAGGACGTCAGGCCAGAGAGAGTGGTGATTGCATCAGACTCATGTGCAGTACTAACGAGTTTGAAATGTTGCCACTCCAGAAGCAGAGAGGATTCACTGTATGAAATACTACAAGCACTATTCAGAATCCATCTAACGCGGATGGCGGTTACATTTGTGTGGGTCCCTGCACATGTTGGAGTCGATGGCAATGAGACGGTGGATAAAGCAGCAAAAAAGGCTTTGAAGAGTGGGAGAAATATTGTGAATGTAAATATAAGTAAGTCAGAAGCTAAAGTGGTGATTAAGGGACAAATCAAAAAGATATGGCAGACTGAATGTAATAAAGGGAGCAAAGGAAGATATCAGTTTAAAAATAAAGCATTGGTTGGGAGTGCAGGATCTAGTGGATGAAATAGAAGAGGAGAGGGTAATGACAAGACTAAGGAATGGCCATACTGGTCTTAACAGTTCCCTCTATGTTATTAGAAAACATAATAATGGGATGTGTGAATTTTGTGAAGAAGAAACTGTGGACCATGTTTTATTGTCCTGTCAGAGGTATGAGGCAGCGAGAGAAGTTTTAAAAAATGGTCTCAGAGAGATGGGAGAGGAGAATATAATTAATATACTAAAGAAAAGCTTTAGTTGGGGACTTCTGGAGTATTTGGAGTCAACAAGACTAATGAATAGAATGAGTATTATATATATCATTTTGTTTATTTTTATTTTTTATGTTTGTTTGTTTGGTTTTCGTATTAGAGAATTACTTCCCTTAGTCCACACTCCAGATTAGTGGGTGGCGGTAATGCACCTAAAACTTGTTTGCCAACCGCCATTAAAAACAAAAGAAGAAGATGAAGAACGTTCTGGTTGTCAGATCGTCTTTGTTCGTCCCCCTGTCTGCTGCATGTTCTAGCATTGTGTCTTCCTCGTGTATTCTCCGTGCTCCAGCGTTTGCTCCTGGTTCGTGATTTTGCCTTTTTTTATTCAGTTTGGATTTTTTGCCCGCTCCCTGTTGGAGTTGTTTTCTGTTACTGTTTTTGATGACTTGGAGCCCAGTAAAGCTACCTAGTTCTCCAATTCACCTTGTCTTCAGTGTCTGTGTCTGCGATTGAGTCTCTGATCTGCCCCTCGGACGTGACATTATCGAATCTCTTAGAAATGCCAAGTAAATCACTGGTCATTTGCATTTATTCGACAGTCGCCCAAATGTCATAGTAAAATATTGGTCTCATTTCAACAATGTGTCTGTTACTTTCCACTGTCCAGGTCCTCCCAATCACTGAGCTTTATACAGAGTCTGACAAAATGCATGAAGGAAAGGGGGACCTGTTAAGGCGGTGGGAGGCCAGCATCATGCCAAAGCTGTTGCTGCCAGGGAGAAGGGTGATATCGCATATGTAGCTGAATGGAAGACAATACTGACAGAATGCACTCAATGTTACAATGAATTTCTTAAATATTTCAACAAAATTATTGAATGTGCTAATGATTACCTCTCTTCTCCCCAAACCACTCCCACCCCCGATTCTCATTTGCAGATGAGAAGGACTACACGATGACGGTCGTCCTTACTCATCTTCTTCCACCAGTTGCAGTAAGCCGCTGCAGCAAGCCGCTGCAGCGTCAAGTCTGCGATTACACGCATGTGAATTCCAATTGAGTTTGAGTTCATGTTAAATGTTTGCATTGATCATCCCCCTTGATAAATTGTAGTCAGTAGTTGAATATAATAAAACATAAAAAACTAATTATTAAGAGCTAGTTTTGGACATGTTGCTGCTGAACTTGACTTATTTCTATATGTCTATATTCTGATATACAGACCCAAATGCAGTAGGTGGGTGAAGGCCTGGCATGCACTGTGGTCAAGTGGCTCAAGCTCTACTGGGTATGCAACTTGGCCTACATCTACGATACCCAGATCTACAAACAGGAGAGCAAATGTATTGGACCTCATTGCAAAAGTAGAGTATATTAATTAGACACACCAACTTGTCCAAAATGTCAACCACAATTCACACAGATGAAGAAACTGATTTCTCATCTTTGGAAAACACATGCTTTGTCAGAGGGACTGGAGTTCACACTTACTTGTGGCCTAAGGACATACGGCAGCTGGATCTGTGCTGCCACTAAAACACGGCATCATGGGGAGCACTTATTTGGTGAGATAATTTATGTTGTACCCCAGGATGAGACATTCCTCTTTCTTATTAAAGTGCTTGATGTTTAGTACTTTGATGAGCATTTCTATACACCTGTAGTCCAACAAACTAAAGACTCTGTGTGTCAGATGTTAGTTCTTTACATAATGTCAAATGTTAGCACTGATGAGCTCATAAGATTATGTAGATGTGGTTCTATCAATGTTTTATTGATGTCATGTTCAATAAAGACATTTTAGAAAATTTATTTTTGTACTTTTCTTTTACAAATTAGTAAAAAAAAAGAGTTTAACATTTACAATGAAATCTTGAATAAATGGCTAGTGAATGTATTTTTGCTTTTCATTGTTATTGAAAGAAAATGTTCATTACAGTCACCTGATAACACTTTAATGTGTTTATCTGGGTTACACATAATTTACACACAATGTGCAGAAATAACAGTCATTCGGTGTAGAACTACCAGGTTCTGCAATTGGTTCTTTCCCCGAGCCATTAGACTCCCTAACTCCCAGTAACCACACACACTTGGACTGTACCGCTCCATCAACAACTGATATATTTAGGCACGGCCACCATGGCTCTGCAGCAGGACACATCAGCTTTGTCGGTAAACACAACACTTGAGTAAACTACATTTACCATTAGCATTGATGAGACATCCACAACTATATTTCCAATTATATTTTTATTATTTGTAGTATTATTGCTAACATTTCCATTCGCAAAGCAGAACAGAGCGTCTCCTCAATATGATGGCCGCAAACCAAACTCTTTTCCGACTGAGCTCCAGTTCTGTCTCTCTAGCTTTGTTTGAGGGTGTGCCAAACTAGCTGGTAGGAGGTATAATGCAAATGTTTTACATTATGACTCACTACGTTAGGGAAGTAAAGACCGAATTCAATCGAGCCGTTTCAGGCAGCTCAGGAGCAGTGTTTCTGAGGAGCAGTGTTTCCACGCCTAAAGAGTAACCCCCTTTAGGCGTGGATTTCAGACTTTACAACTCTACGGACCTTTTATATGTGCAAAAATATATATAACACAGTAAAGTAACAGGAAGAAGAGGAAAAGCATAATAAGGGGCTCTTTAACCAGTGTGCAAAATACCTGGTGGAAATCAAGGGATCCCCCTGCCTAATACTCAAGTGTCTTACTCAGACTCAAGCATTATACAAGATTCCATGGATGCAAGCCATCAACCAACTCGGCTTTACACCTACATGCACACCGCCAAGGCTAATATCGTTAACAATGAGGCCACTCACACAACCACAGCACTGTGCCCTGCAACAGAATCCATTCAGAACACTAACGCCCACACTTAAACCTTACATACTGTTTATATTTGATACCTTCACAGTATGGTTTGGGTCAATTCTGACCCGGACTAAGAATTCCCTCATAGTGTCTATACCAAATGTTAAACTACAGATCTATTTAGAATGTCTAAAATAGCTTATGTCTCATTAATAAATGTATGATTAATCCTTAATAAATGTTTCAGAGAGCAGGGAGAGTGTATTTTTTAAGTTTTACAACATTTTTGGAGAAAAACCTCTACTATTACACATTATCATGTCCTGTTTTACATAAGACATAAAAATATAAAAGCCACAATGACTTAAATATATTTTATTGAATTTGAAAATGGTATTAACATTCTGGAACTGTTGGAATTCATAATATAACCATGTTTAATCATTGTAACCATTTAACGCTGTCCTCACTGTTATATCATAAGAAACTATAATTATCAATATTAATTCAACATTTACCACTTAGAACACAAAACATTACATTATAAAATGCTTATTATGAACTAGTCTCTGCATTCAAAGCAGTGGTAGGAGACTTTACGTGTGTGGAACTTGCACATGTGTTTCCCACATTTGCAGTCCTTTGCAGGGCAGAAGTTGCATCTCCTTCTCTTCTGTCCCCTTGTGTTGGCTTCTTGATCAGGGCCAGGCTCAGATTGCTGCACTGCCCTTACCAATGCTGGTGAAGCTGCTGTGTGGGGAAGGTGTTGTCGCTTTTGCATGTAAGGAGTCACAAGGGCCTTTCCAAGCTCCTCCAAAAAGAACCTCCTCTTGCTTGCCCTCCAGGTAGGGTTCAGCTCACTCCATATGACAAAGGCATTGTAGGTTATGTCAATGACAGCCTTATGTAATGTGCTCATAAGGATGACATTATTGTTCTTCTTTTGCATGTATGAGACAACTGTGGTGTCCTGAGTGAAAGCAAGCTTAGAAGACAAGACCTCTCTCTCCCTTGTTGTAATCAGAGCGGGTGGCAGCTCAGGTTTGTTCCGCCTCACAGTGCCAACCATTGTGATTTTGTTCTTCAGAAGCGCCTGACCAAGCTCATGAGAGGTGAAGTTGTCACACGTCACATTGTGTCCTCTTATGCTGCGTTCACACCAAACGCGAATTCGCGTCGAGATTACATACAAAGTCTATGCACAGACGCGATGAGACTGGAGTGACGCGAATCTGTGTTGGCGCGCCGTGATGGACGCGAATCGCGTCAAACGCCAAAATGCCGAAGTTGAAATATTTGAACTTCTGCGAAAAAATCGCGTGAAGCTGTGGCGCGATAGCCTATCAGCGTTGAGATGTTTCCCCTGTCATCACTGACTTCCTGCCGTTGCTGAATCAGGAAATAAATACCGGAGCCGTCTGTGTTCACCCGGAGCTCTACGATACCTCATATCAATAGAGACCGGACCAAACTATGTGTATAAATGTGTGTGTGTGTAAACCAGATGGTACAAACAATGAAAAAGACGCTGCCGTATTTACGTCTAGATGACGTTATTGTGAGTGTTGATGGAGCTGCTACCATGTTAGCATAGCCTAGCACCGATCCATCCGAGCTCCATTGAGAAAACAAATATTTTAAAAGTTATTTGCTTGTCGTCTTGCGGAGAGAACTAACAAAACATGAATTCAGACAAATCGGCATCATTAGGTAGTTATTTCGGAGTCCCCTTTTGTCGGTTTATTGCAGTTAAATCACAGCCAAATCAGTTTATTTGGGGCTCATACAGCCGTAGTAAACAGCGGACGTGTGGTTTGCTAGACACAGTGAATACATCTCGATACAATCCACGGAGCTCCTCTGGACAATGTTATTAACCCAGACATGACGGCGTTTAGTTTCCCGTGATATCTGGGACTTCCACAACACCGTACGTACTAAGCAGAAATAGAGGTTATTTTTTCCATGGTTAATGGCGGACAGTTTAGGGATTTCAGAGCGATAAGCCCCGCCCCCTCTCCAGCGCGATTCGCGCGAATGAACACAAATGGTCCCCAGCGAGACCGGCGGCGCGTTGGACGCGAATTTGCTTGGTGTGAACGCAGCATAAGCCCTTCTGTCATCTCTAACACAACACGCATGCCTTGTTTTCTCTCTGGGGCTCCGCCAGCTGGCTTCCTAGTGTATACTTGCATATTCCAAGCATAACTGGAATGTGCATTACAGGCAACCCATAACTTAATTCCATATTTTCCGGGCTTGCTTGGCAATGTACTGGCGGAAAGGACAGCGACCTGCTAAAACACAAAACGGGGAAAAAACATTTCTCTTTTTGTTCTATCTATCTTCTTATTTATAGAATTCCACTGTTTTTTCCGAGGAAACAATTTCCCTTTTATGTATGGAAGTGCATAATAAATAAAAAAAGGGAATCTGATCTGAATCTGACCATTTGATATCACAGCCAATAACATGTATACTGAAGCAGAAATGAATTAGTCTATCAATAAAAGACCATTCTTACCTCTGAATGGAACCAGTCTTTCGTCCTGGAGTCATTCGAATGACATTTCCCGCTGCCATCCTGCCTGCAACTTGATGTGGAAGTGAAGACCAACAGATAGCACTGTTTTTCGACATAAACGTCTGCCTTGCTGCCTGCTCCTCTCCATCAGTCATCTTCATCAGAGGGGCTGTAATCAGAGGTTTCTTCCACGTTGTCTTCCTGCTCTGACACATCCTCCAAATCACTGTCGACCTCATCTTGGAAGAACAGATCAAGGGCCTGTTGCACACTAAAGCTTGCTGCCATGTCAGTCACTGAAATGGCAGCTCAGGTACCTTTATAATGTTATGAACCCCGCACCACCACCACCCTCCCAACCCAAATTGATTCAAATGTGTTACTTTGTAGATATTTTGATAACATTGCAGGTGCTTGTGCTTGCAGGTGCAGATCTTGTGTCTGTGAAAAGGCACCCTCTGTCACCACTGTCCCATAAAAAATACACACAAATATGACCTTTACAGTTTCAAGATTCCCTAAAACCACTATTTTCCTTGATTTGACCCACACTGGTAGATCTAAAATCCATCTCAATAGATACGGGTCAAATTTGACCCGAAACAGCATCAGTGTAAAAAAATGTGTAGCATCTGGTCAAAAGTATAACATTTTTTTATATTTTAATTTTTGTGTATTTTGGGTCACTTTAAGAAAAGTCATCAAATTCCAGGCTAAAAGAATGACGTTCAGGGTATTTTTACTGCTGTCAAATGTCAAAACGAGTGAAATTTGACCCTAACAGTATGTAAGGGTCAAATTGCTCCCGTATCACTCCAAATCACTCCGCTTTGAGTGGTTGGAAAAGACTAGAAAAGCGCTGTACAAGTACAGTCCATTTACCATTTACTTAAACCCGACACAGGCCCACTTTTGTCGCTGTATAACCTTTTCACATTTTGCACCGCAGGTCTATCACAAGTAAGTCACTGCAAACATAGGCTAGAGATAATACAAAAAAAAAAAGTATGGACCACCAGTAATGAACATAGATTTCTCTTTGACTCATTCTCCAAACCTGATGTGTACCGAGTCCATATTTTAACATTGTTACCATTATGTCAAAGCAGTAAAAAATCTATATTGGGGTCATCTCAAGTACAGCAACAAAGAAATGTGTTTCTGTATTTTATCAGTGAAAGTTTCTGGAGAGGTATGACAGCAGTTCATTCATCTGTGGCTGCACATACAAAAATTATAATAATACAGACTTCCATACAGCACCAATAGTACTAAGTTTGCATCTTTTCTTCTGGAAGAGGTTCTTATTATTTGTGTGTCTAATAATGACAACAGGTAATCTCTTTATTCAAGGAAGACATAATAATATGAATTACTATGTTTTCAGTAGTGTTTAATCACCTGAAACGTAGAGTCGTTGTGTTTTCGTCAGCATTAGAATGAGCCCTTCATAGTGAGCCATGTTGCACCGTCATGTTTCTACAGCAGCCCAGAACGGACAAACCAAACCCTGGCTCTAGAGACGGTGTTTTTAGACACCCTTGTGAAATTGCGGTAATTTGAGCAGCAGAGTTGTAAACCGTGGTACCTTTAGGTGCCGTCTGATTTACGTTGCTCCTAAAGTAATGTTATTATGGTATGGATGGCCTCTGAGCAAGGTTTTTATTTGTATTTTTTTATTGAACAATTGCACATGTAAAATGTGTCAAATTGTCAATAAGAAACAGCAAAATACATACATTCAAACTAACATGTGTGGAGGATTTCAGTATTAAAGATAGAATTAGTGGGATTTTAGTATTAGAATTAGTTTAGTATGATGATTAGCACCTCTTATGGTGAATAGAAGTGTCAAAATAATAAGAATGTTACTATGGGTTAAAGAGTTGCAATATATTTATCTATGAGATGTATTATCTTTACAGTATGTGTATAGGAAGCATCGTGGAAATGCCGCACATATGCTTGTAAAAAGTGTCAAAGTATCAGGAAGTATCAGAATAGTTATCAAGTGTATAGTGTGTTTACAATATGTTTACTATAGGAGTGTTGAACCATAAGAGACAATTATTGGATGTATTATTAATGAATGTATTAATCTGTAAGAATAGTCGATAGGGATAGACAGGAATTTTAAGTTGGGCTTTAACAGAGGACACCAGGATTAGAGCGAGGACCCAAGAGGGACCCAAGAAGGAGGAGCTACAGACGGAGACCAATAGGAGACGACGAGGGAGTCAGCTGACTAAGGCTAGGGGGAGTCAGCTGGATTTAGGCCAATAGAATTTGAGACAGATATTTTACGGACTATGAAAGGAGATTCAAATGAGTCTTCAGTCTCTTCCTCACATTTCGTCCTTCAGGTAACAAGCTTCCTGTTTGGAGTGTGTGTGAAAGCTGTTCTCGAGAGCATTTTACTATCGATAGTTAATTCAGATTGCATTTGTTATTGAATACATGTTTTATTTTGAAACCTGAATTCAGTGAACTTATTTTTGGCGCACATGCGCAGTAACTAGTCAACAAACCAGTCCAGCGGCAGCGGCTCCTGTTTATATTTATGCCTCAACACATGCCAGGGGGGCAACCGCAGATACAAAAATAGGTAGAAATAAAAGCATAAAAAATGAAAATAGAAAAACATCTGTCAAAATATTTAAAAAACGCTGACTAGGCATCCCTATTGAACTTAGTTTTGTATAAATTAGAATAATATTTATAACAAAATGTTGAGATATCATTTTTATCATCAGTAACATTCCCTTCATTATTCAACTGCAGTATAGAATTGCATTTGGCTGTGACTTTTCTATTTTAAAGAAATAGGTTGACATCTGGTCACCTCGCTCTAACCATTGCTGCCTTGATCTTACAAAGAATCTCTCTGCTTTTATTTTATACATGAAATCTAAATTACTTTGCAACTCAGTTCATTTTAATCTCTCCTCTTCAGATAAGGTTTATAAGGTGGCACATCAGAAAGGGATGTAATTTCTGAAATAACCTCCTCTTCTAGGATTCGTCTGGATTTAGCGAGCAGGCTGCCATATTTCCTCAAGTACGTACATATTTCAAATTCAAGGAGCTCCCAGTTAATTCCGAAAATTACTTCACTTTGAGCTTTGTTCCACTAAATAGTAATAAGCCTTTCCAGCTCTAGTCTTACCCAGGTGTGATTTAATAGGGAACTGTTCATTTTCCAATAGGATAGACTTTTCAAACCAGAATTACCAGGGAAAAGATGTATACTAATAGTTATAGCTCTATGATCAGTTAATGGTGTTGTTAAAACATTGACTGTAATATCGTCTTTATTTAAGGTTTTAGAGACAAGCCAGAAGTCTATATGTGATCGCCTGGAGCAGGTGTGTATCCTACCATCAGGGAATTTCTCCCTCCAAATATCAATTAAATCAAACCTGCTCATTGGTCATTTGAAGATTGAATTTGAGTGTGAGGGTTGACCTCATCCATAGCAACGTTGAAGTCGCTCCCTATCAACAAATAAGCATCAGGAAATTTAAATAACCAACTTGCAAGTCTTTCTTCTAAATTATCAAGTAAGTGGTCATTATTAGATTTAGAATTGAAACCATAAATATAGAAAACAATCCAAACTATATTATTAACCTAAATAACCAAACTAACAAAGTGGCCATGAATGTCAGTCGGAATATGAAACGCCTCCTCCAAAATTATTTTTTAAACATACCCCTGCAGAATGCTCTGTTCTGTGGGACAGCCAAATGTCGTTGCCCCATTGTGATGTCCAAACATTACTATCTTTTAAGAGTCCTTAAAAAATACAAAATCAGTTTGTAGCTGTTTCGCAAATAAAAACAAGGCCTTGTGTTTTACATTGTTTCCTAACCCCCTGGCATTTAAAGAGAAAACAAAAAAAGACATGAACAAAGCACTATATAGAAAGGGAAGAAAAAGTAGCTTACAACCTCTTTTGTGTAGTGATAGAAAAGCTTATTACCTTAGTTAATAGGTCAGTAGCGAACACAGCGCCACAATATTTCAAATGATGTGAAAATAAATACCTCTACCTGAGTAATACTTGGATGTAGGTTAAGTAACGTGAATTAGAACTTTTACAACAACAAAAAAGTGCTCCTCATAGCATTAACATTCAAAAAGATCCACATAAAGATTTGTCAAACCGCCCGTATGAACGAGAATTATTAGTCTGAAGAACATTTTTTCCTTATTTGACAATTAATGTGCCTACACAAAACCTACAAAATGCAGCAGCCTAACTTTTTAGTTTAGTGCAGGGGTCGGCAAGCTTTACTATCCAAAGAGCCATTTTGTCCTATTTTCCACCAAATAAAATGTGTCTGGAGCCACAAAAGCTATTTGATATCACAGCTTATAAAATTGTATATATAGTTATATTATATATACAAAAACTATAGTTTGTTGTATTTATGAAATTATAGAACAAGAATAAAGACAATTCTTGACATTGTATTGCTATTTTACCTGTTATAACAATATCAAACTCTTATGAAGAGTAGAAAAAAAATACACTGGCATGTGTAGGCTTACATTGAGATCAATTAAACACAGAACTATGCAGGCCTTGAGTCCCCCCCATATTTGTGGAAAATAAATAAAATAACTTAAATAAATACAACATATAGCTGCAGGCTAATATCTTAAAAAGAGTAAACATAAAACATAGGCCAGTTTGTATTTAAGTAAGACTAAAGTCCATTTCAGTGCGCTGTCGTCCTCTTCTTTTTTACCTCAGCCACTTACAGCCATCAACCTTTGCGCCTGAACATAAAAACACAACTACATCAGTTCAGGATCTAAAATAAATATAAAAAAAATAGAATAACAGCCTATTAAATGATAGTGTTCTCAGCTGTTTAATGTGATTTTTGTTTCTGAACATCGCTGCAGACTTTCTCTATATCAGGGCTTTAAGATGTGACTTTGAGCTTCACACAGGACTGCAGGATGTCATCTGTGAGGCGGGAGCGATATTTAGATTTTATGTAGTTCATGCTTGAGAAAACCTGCTCGCATAAGTACGTTGATCCAAAGATGGACAGGACTCCAAATGCATACTTCTTCATGTTCATGTAAGCTCATGTAAGGAGACATCTTCAAGATCAGCATCGTTGGCAGTGAAAGCAAATTAATACGTCCACGCAGAATTAAACTCTATTTTCCTCCGTGACTTTTCTTTTTTTGGATTCATCTATTGATAGTTTAGCAGGTCTGCAAATCATGATTAGCCACCTGCAGGGAAAGGCGCTCGACAGCAACGTAATAGGATGCGACACACATTTTAGTACAAAAAATATTATATTTTTTATTTTCATCACACAGTATCACCTCAAACTCCAAGATAAGAAGTGTTCCCTTTGAAAGATTGTCCACTGTGCAAAAAATAAAATAAAAAATATAAAACTTTATTTCCATGTTATTTTTGTCAAAGCCTCAGGGAGCCGCAACCTTTAGTGGAATGAAAAATTGTCACTTAGTCAACTACCAAACAACCAATAATCACATTATTAGGTTAAGGGTTGAGACTGGAGTCTTCTGTGGTCACATGTATGTGCATCAATCGCATCATTAAGGAGTCCACATGCCACCATGTTGTGAAATCATTGCCACGGTTCACCAATGTTATAAATACACATTAGGAGAAGTGTTCTGTTGAACTGCTATTGTGTTTTTTACACTGGCACATTATGAATGTATTATTATCAGGCATAATGTGTTTTCTTATCCCATAAAAATGTAGCTCCTCTCTAAATGTGTGCGTGAGAAACGAAACGTACTGGACTGGATTACAGTAGGATACTGTTTTAAAAAAAACATGAATTGCTTTCTGTTCCTGGAAGCACGTGGACACTTCATGCTGCATTGTAGTATTTATTGTCAAGTCAAGCCAGAGCCAGTGCTTTGCTACAGTCAGAGACACCTTCTGCCGTAAAAGGCACTATGAGAATCCACCAAGCTATCAGTCTGCCACCCGGCCAGATGAAATACCGAGACATTTCATGTCTGAGTAAAAGGGAGGAAGGTGTTTTGGACTGCCCCTGCTTTAACTTCAAGAGGTCCCTCTAGCTGATGTTCCTGTTTCATCTGATGATCAGTCCTCAGCATGTGGAAAGACACCAGATAACCCTAGGAGACCAGAAATGATTGAGGTAAAGCACATTGGAGAGTGGTGCGTCATTAATTACGACAATGAAGCATACCCAGGTGTCATCATGGATGCAGAAGGGCACAGTGTGAAAGTTAAGTGTATGCACCGCAATGGCATAAACAAGTTTCATTGGCCAAGTCTCCGGGAGGACGTCTGTTGGTACCATGACTGGCAAAGAACTACAGGCTCTGAACAAGCGCTCTGTACAGATCGAAGCGTCTGCTTGGAAGTAATGTGGAACAGCAACTGCAGAATTGAGCCATGTTTCTGCAGAAAGGGAGAGACTGTTTGGAGACGGTATAAGTGATCTCTCTGTAACCGTTCTCCACTTAAAAACATTTTTCTTCTTGTTCTACAGTTGAATGTTTGACTTTTACTGTGCAGATTAACGCTAGAAGGCCACATTAATGGCTCATTTTGGGCATCTTTATTCAGTGGTCGCAAGCAGGTAGAGTGGATCAAAACCAGTCTGTTTAACTGGTAATTTCGACCTCGTGACATTTTTTTTACATAATTTCCTTTAGATTTATTCCATTTATGAGGCCATTCAATGACATTTCACAATGTGTCCACCCCGTCATGCCCAAGGTCCACCCTGTCATTTTCACAAGTTAGCAAAACCTTTTGTGTGATTCCTTTATAGACAAATGAGGGCCAAATAGTATTGTTTGAAAGTTTGACCAGATATCTTTGTTGTTTTTTATTTTATTTAGAAAAGAAAGTGCAACTCTCGCAGATTTTATAGAGAAACAAATAGTTTGCCATAATTTCATTATTATCCAAATACTTTTCCCATTAACTGAAATATATTGTTGAAAGGGACTAAATAGCTTTCTGAAAATGTACATTTTATAATCACTATGTAATTACAATGTATTTACTCTACTTTGAATTTGTCCATGACAGGGTGGACATGTTTTGCTGTTTGCATGTACATTGTCTGCTTGCAGTTCATTTATAAAGTGTTGGAGCTTGGCCAACATGCATTTCTAACAGCATAACATCTACTTAATACAATGAATATGAAGTTCAATGGAAAATCTCAGCTTTTTCTTTTGGAAATGGGGAAGTCTCAAAGGCACCTTGTGGTGATATTGACTCATAAGGCACAAGCTAGAGTAGCACAGTTTGTCACTCGCATACAATTCAACTTGACCTAATCTGTCTCAACTAATTCCAACAACCTCTGATCTATTCCCAGTCCATACAGTGACCAGTTTTGCTGTGGTGTGTTCAAACATTTGTCGGTTTCCTGTGTTAATTGTGTCTCTTCTCTGGGGTCCTTACATTTCACTGATGTAGTGTCCCTTACCGCTGGTGCGCCTACCATGATCCTTTCAACACCATAAGATATCTGGTCTTACACCCTAAAGAATGGGTATGACATAAAATGCAAAAGTTGTGGGGAACACTACAGCAGGGAAATGGCTAAGACTCTGGAGAAGAGACTGGAAAACCAGTCAGCATCGAGTGGGAAGGGGTCCGAATCATGGACCATGAGACAGTTGAGGGCCACAGAAAACATTCAATCGATACCTATACAATATTTAACTGCATACATTTTTATTTGGGTGTTCAAAGTAATGAAGTACATAAAAGTGTGAGGACAGGTTACAAAGAAGAGTAGACGGTTAACAAAAAGCTTAATGTTAATACAGACTTACAAAGCAAGAGATACATGCTAATATGGCACGTCTCCTCTCCATCCTCCGCCGCATCTTGGCTCTTCTTTGATGGATTCACGCCGAGTTGGGCAGTCTCCTCTTCAGCTCTTTGATAAAGATTACCGACAGCAATCCAGATCTGATCCATTGTAATATTTTGTGTTTTCATGTTTAATATACTTTTGGTGCTCTTTTTTGTTAATTAATTCACCGAACAGGAAAACTAATTCTTAATTAGGGACAGTAACATCTTCAAACCTGAAGCTCAGGATGGATCTGTACCTGCTGTCTGTGACTCAACTTTAAACTTGGAAGCTGTAAGTTTTGTTACTGTGTATTTAGCAGACTGTTTGCCTGTTAACGTTAGCACTCTACCCTGCTAATTGTAGGTCCACAGGCTGGAGAAATGTAGTAATATTAGTTAATGCAGAGAGACTGTGCGGACATTCAACTCATATGAAGCCTGTTGAATAACGACAGTAGTAGGTTGGATGGATGTGGGTCGCTGTTTTTTTTCCTTGTTGCCTTTACGTGAAACTGTACTGCAATGCAGCTAAGCAGGCTTCGTTAGCATTAAGGCCCGTCTGCTCCACACAGGTGTGTTTCCGCATTGCTGCTCTGTTGAGTGTGTAGATTTATTTGATAGACTATCCTGAAGGCACAGATGTGAAAAACAAATGGTCAAACTGTATGGAATATCAAAAAACTGTTATTCCTTTGCTTGGTTGTGTAACGTTAGCTTTGATTCTATAGCACCAGTCACTAACTTGCTCAGGCCGGTGGTACGGGAAAGCGTGACTCTTGAAAGAGACGCATGCTAAATTAACCTAATTTGAATTATGTCTTCAGATGTTGGCAGTGATAATTATTATGCAGCAATTCACTGTGACAAATTCCTCGTGTGTGAACATTTCTTGGCTATGAAAAGGTTAACGGGGCGAGAGAGAGGGCTGTTGATCAGAGCGGAGGAGAAATTATTAGTGAAGTCTGTCAATTTCTTATCGGTGCTTCTTGACCACGGACAGTTTAAAGACTTTGCAACGTGAATACTTGTTTAGTTTAACGTTGTCTCAGGCTAAATTAATACATTAAAGCAGAGGTCTTCAACAGGGGGTCCGCGGAATTTTTGGTTGATTAGACAATTTAAATTATTTTATTTTTTTTCCCAAACATGAATATGTCCATTATTTTAATAGTTCAGTATTGTATGCAAGATAACAGGTATGTTTATGCATGGCAGTGGCACTAATAGGCCATCACTCATTTTTGTTTAGACATTTATGTTTATAAAAAACCCGTCAATTTGATTATCTTGTATGCATGATTATCATGCAATTGACAGACAATGTATGTTTCTAAATGTCAGTGGCACGGCCACCCTACTCACTGTACCTTGCGCATGTTTAAAATAAAAACATGAATATATGAACCTGTGTATTATTTGAATAGCATAGTATTGAATGCACAATAACAAGGTATGTTTAATATAAAACACAATGTTATACAATATATATATATAGTCGGGGGACCCTGCTCCATCAGTTTGGGGTTCCTTGGCCTGAAAAACGTTGAAGACCCCTGCATTAAAGAGTAATAACACTGGCTGTAGCGATTAGCTGAACAGTGTGTAAAGGTACTATGACCGTGATGATTCACAGACACACTGTAGTGGCACACTATAGAAGCACCGTAGCAGTTCCAGTGCAACATTGATATTGAAATACCGTCAGCAGCCCTCGGACTCTCCGGTCACGGTCACACTCAGTCTCACTCGGCCGCTATTTGCACTTCATGTGACAATTTTTGCATTGTGTGTACCCAATTTATATGTCAATGCTTTATTTTTAAGGAGGGTCATTTTTAAATGTGGTATTAGACAACACGTTCTCTCACAAAGGTTCTATGTTATTACTCTATGTAAACAGGTCATATGAAAAACTTATGAGTTCATGCATGCAGAAGGGTAAAAACACAACACAATGCATGTATCTGGTTAAGTTAAACTGTATTTGAGTAGACAGATGACAATAGGAATTATTAAATATATGTATACAGGGCCACCCGAACTCTGTTCCACAAAAATCACCGGCATAACACGCTCAGTTGACACAACACACTCCTCAGGAACACTGATAACTACAGCTGCTCACAATAACCAAACACGGGAAAACAGCCGACTCACCACTCGTCCAGGTCTCCCAAACAAACAGACAGATTGCACATCTCACTCACTTAAACAAGGTGCACCTGCCTACCAGGCTACAGCTGTAACTGATTTTAAGTCAATGCAGACACCGGGTCACCAGAAATGGACGAGCCCCCATATGTTACGACCTGGCTCAAAGGCTGCAACATAAGGGAGACAAGACGAGTGATAAACGTAATAAATAGCCATTTATTTAACAAACAATTAACCAAACTAAACTAAAACAAACAAACCAACGAATTAATCAAATGAATCAGCTGCCAAGAGGAGGGGAGGCACCCCGCCATCTTCTTCTTCTTCTAGTTTAACGGCGGTTGGCATCCATCTTATTGGTGCATTACCGCCACCTTCTGCGCCGGAGTGTAGATCAGAAAATAAGCTTACACTCTTTACCCCAAAACAAAACAACAAACAATCAAATAAAAGCAAGCAAATAAGCACTCGAACAAGCACCCTTGTACCTTATCCCTGCCTTTCAATCATACCCTATAAAAACCCCTGTAAGGCACCCCGCCATGTTCAGGTGGTGCATCTTTATAGCTGCCATTTCCAGCAGGCTCAGGTGGGCTCGTTAGCTGCCAACCCCTAGTGGATGGGAGGTGTTAAGGCAAAGAATATCTCGATCAAGCTGCAAGAGCCGCAGCGCTGGACCGGTTTGTTTACTACTTACTGCGCATGTGCACCAAATAAGTTGCTGAATTCAGGTTTCAAAGTAAAACTTGTATTTAATATCAAATGCAATCTGAATTAACTATCGATAGTAAAATGCTCTCGAGAACAGAGTTCACACACACTCCAAACAGGAAGCTTGTTACCTGAAGGATGGAATCTGATGAACTGAAAGAATGATTCCTTTGAATCTCCTTTACTAGCTCATAAAATGTCTGTCTCAAATACTATTGGCTTAAGTCCAGCTGACTCCTCCTGGCCTCAGTCAGCTGACTTCCCCAGTTGTAACCTATTGGTCTGGTCTGTTGCTCCTTCTGCGCGTGCGTCCCTCTTAGGTCCTCTGCTCTGATCCTGGTGTTCGCTGTAATGCCTGACTTAAAATCCCTGTCTATCCCTATCGACTATTCTTTACAGATTAATATATTCAATAATTGTCTCTTATGGTTCAACACTTCTATAGTAAACATATTATACACTTGATAAGTATTCTGGTGACATTTCACATACTTTGACAGTTTTTACAAGCATAATGTGGCATACCACATGCTTCCTATTCACCACCAGGGGTGCTATAAATCCTACTAAAAAACACTTCTAACTCTAATTTCTCACAGAGGGGTCGTCACAATTGCAACTCTTTTAACCCATGGTGACATTCTTATTATTGTGACACTTCTATTCACAACTAGAGGTGCTAATAATCATACTAAACTAATTTAAATACTGAAATCCTTCACAGGGGACAGGTCCAGGCTAGTCTCGCGCTGTGAGTGAACCTGTGCCCAGCTTGAGAGAGCTCCTGTGTGTCGCTGAATGTGTGCATTTCTGACTAAAAGATAACATCTTCTGCCTCCATTTATCCATTTGCTACAATATGTTGGATTCATGTTAATGTGTATTTCAAGACATTTAAATTTGTGGGGGGAAAAATAAAATATAAAAAAAAAATAAAAATGCAAAATTGTCTAATCAACCAAAAATGTCACGACCCCTGTCATTACCGTAATATGTGTGGTATTTGTTATAAATGTACGTTGGTACATAGAGGATGATAAGAAGCTGTACCTGGAGGGACTTAGGACTCAGGGGAATGTAGGTGAAGCATGGAACCTGTAGTCTGTACCGTGGCAGTAACCTGCAGCATGAGGAAGTTATGCTAATAAAGAGTTTAGTTAAGAGCAGTTTGATATTGTCACGTTTGATCCTGTAACGAGACGAGACAGAGAGACCAGGTGTGTCACCCGGTGGGGGGGAGATCTGCAGCAGAAGAAAGTGACGCCACACATACACAGCTGTTCACTGCTCGTTGCCCGGTTTTTGTGTTAAAAATATCCGCTTAATAATAAATAATAAAACTGCGTTAACGAGAGATAATATAATTGTCGGCGTTAATTAATTAATGCGTTAACTTGCCCAGCACTAATTGAAACACTAAAAAGCAGTGTAAGAAATAAAATACAGTAGTAAAAGGCATAAATGCAGGAAATTGATTAATATCCTTGAATCTGGTTCAATTAAAGGCAGCAGCAAACAGAAAAGTCTTCAGTCTTGATTTAAAGGAGCTGAGGGTCTCAGCAGACCTGCAGCTTTCTGGGACTTTTTTCCAGATATGTGGAGCAGAACAACTGAACGCTGCTTCTCCATGTTTAGTTGTGACTCTGGGAACAGAAAGTAGACCGGTCCCAGACCACCTAAGGCAGGGGTGTCAAACTCATTTTCACCCCGGGCCACATCAGCATCATGGTCGCCCTCAAAGGGCCAGATGTAACTGTAAGACTGTATAAATGTAACCACTCCTAACATATTGTTAAACAACTCTCTCTGCATTTAATTATTGTTTATTCAAGTGTAAACATATTGTAAATGCATTTATATAAATGTAAAATGATATGCACATTTCTCTGTTATTATAACATAAATCAAAAATCAAACTTTTAAAGAAAATATAAAAACAGGGATGAGACTGACAAATGCTGAAAAGGGAGGAACGTTATCGACACAACATTTCTAGGGGGGGGGGTGCTGGTGGCATGAATTTTCATTTCAGCTCCAGTTGAACAGCTGGCTAGTTAGCTTCTTTTTTAAATCAATATTATTATTATTAACAACCTTTATTAGTGTGGAGGATTTCAGTATTAAAGATAGAATTAGTGGGATTTTAGTATTAGAATTAGTTTAGTATGATGATTAGCACCTCTTATGGTGAATAGAAGTGTCAAAATAATAAGAATGTTACGATGGGTTAAAGTGTTGCAATATATTTATCTATGAGATGTAATATGTTTAGAATGAGTATAGGAAGCATCGTGGAAATGCCGCACATATGCTTGTAAAAAGTGTCAAAGTATCAGGAAGTACCAGAATACTTATCTAGTGTAGAGTGTGTTTACAATATGTTTACTATAGGAGTGTTACCATAAGAGACAATTATTGGATGTATTATTAATGAATGTATTAATCTGTAAGAATAGTCGATAGGGATAGACAGGATTTTAAGTCGGGCTTTAACAGAGGACACCAGGATTAGAGCGAGGACCCAAGAGGGACCCAAGAAGGAGGAGCTACAGACGGAGACCAATAGGAGACGACGAGGGAGTCAGCTGACTAAGGCTAGGAGGGGTCAGCTGGATTTAGGCCAATAGAATTTGAGACAGATATTTTACGGACTATGAAAGGAGATTCAAATGATTGGCCAAATCCCAATGTCCCCCCTAAACCCTAAACCCTGAACCCTCAAGGACTTAATTGACGTCACCTGGTAAGTGGGTGAGTGTGAGAGACTGTGAGGGCTTGAAATGGTGTAAATAGGAATGGGACAGCACTTTGCTGCAACATATCACGTTACCATAAAAACAACAACAAATATGATGTATAATTGTGTGTATTTATTTTATACTTTGTACTCCCTGATTTGAACGTCTTCAGGCTCTTTCCTCACCAGATGAGGTAATTTCATATAATCTATTTACTCGTTTTTGTCAAAACAGCTTCAATGACAAAATAAAATATTTGATGAATAAATTAATAAATATTCTCTGATTTCATGTTTATTTTTTGTTCCATCTTTAACCCTTAATGTTTCTGAGTAAATGTAATACTCCAGGCTGAACACACGTGAGCCGTCCTCTTTGTTTACCTTTTTCTTTACGTCTCCATGCGTCCACTGGTTACCCCGTGTTTAACGTCACATTGCAATGATTTGTGGGTAATTCCCTTAGGCTAAGTCAGCATACTATGCTGACTTACGGAAAGGGTTCATAAAGGGCTCAAAATGTCTGCGAGAGAGCCCTCAAACACTTGACGATTTGACAGTGGGACAGCCCTAAACCCTCACGGACTTCGCGGGAGCGCGCCTCAAAGTCCGTGAGTCCGTAAGGGGGGACATTGGGATTGGGCCATGATTTCAGTCTCTTCCTTACATTTCGTCCTTCAGGTAACAAGCTTCCTGTTTGGAGTGTGTGTGAAAGCTGTTCTCGAGAGCATTTTACTATCGATAGTTAATTCAGATTGCATTTGTTATTAAATACATGTTTTATTTTGAAACCTGAATTCAGCGAACTTATTTTTGGCGCACATGCGCAGTAAGAAGTAAATAGAGAACCAGGCCATTTGCTGGGCTCCTGTAGCTTGACGATATATTCATATGCCTCAACAATTTGGAAACCACGAAGGGACAAAGGGACATTAGGGGCTTTGAATATTCGACTCTGAGAAGGCTGATATGACGTGAGATGGGTAGACACTTTCGGAGATCTCACAAACAAAAGGTGAGCAGAGCCGTTTTAGTAAAAATCTGTTTAGGTAGACTATAGGAAACCTTAGGCGAAAGTGTCTGCATGATTGACGTTTCTGGAAGCCGGACAGAGGAGGAGACCGCAGCCAACTGGTAACTGTATTGATTTAACTTTAAAGTGGTTGTAACTCTGTATGAGTGGCATCTGCAAGCTGAATTAGGAACATATGTGTGCTTTGATTACACGTTGTTCTTTGTTGCGAAATCCTACCGGTGAGGCCTGATGTGCAGGTAACCCCGAGAGAGGGGGATGTTGAATTATATGTAGTAGCATTGATCACGCTATAAGTGTTAGCTATTGGAACTAAGCAGCTAGAAAGAAGCGTGAGAGCGGTCGAAGTTCTGGGCTTTGGTTCTTCAGGCAGACTAAATTTGTGTTTCAGAGGTACGTGAGGTTAAGGCGACGGTCCCCTCGCGATTTGCTGGGCAGGTTTGGGTTTAAAGAACTGATGACTAGTGCGGGAGGGAATAAATTATAGTTTCGAGGGCCAAGATCTCGGGTTGAACAGGGTGTGTAATTGGGCGATACTGAATTATCCGCATGGACGTGCATGAGGTTCGGGTCCGGTGAACATACGTTTAGACTGCTGCAGAGGCTGGCCGCTACGTTAAGTTAATTGTAATGATGGGAAATAGTGCATGGTACTAACTGTGTATCTTAGACAATTAGGGGTGGCTAACGTGGGGTTGATCTCTTAGAAGAGTAGCAGAGAGTTTGTAAGCTATGGCGAACTGGAAAGCGTAGTTGAGGCTTCGTGGGCCCTGTGTGAGCTTGGCGAACTGCGAACTGTCTTGCTCGTTTTTTGGGTCTGGTAAACAAGCGTTAAACTACTTAAATCGAAGAGACTGGCTGCTACGTTATGATAAAACCTAAAGGGGAAACAATACATGAAACTGTGTATTTAGTCGTTGCATTGTGCAGTGCTAAGATAGCATTGTGTTGTGTGAATGATATGGTAAGCTGGAGGCTGATTGCAGCTCTGGTGCTACCTTAGATCGTGAAAGAGGAGACTATTGATTATAATATCCGGTATGGTGGTGAGAAGCCACGGCCAGGACTAGTTTGAGAAGGTGTGTGAATGTGGCATATTGTAAGAGTTGAGACTACGGTGCTTTGTGTGTGCTGAAGATACGTTTTGACCGTGTAGCTCAAGCTAATAACAATAGCCGCTAATAGCATTAGCTTCTTTGTTCGTTTTCGCGCCAGTTTTTTGAGGAAAACACCATAGAAGAAGAGAAGATAACTTCGACATCTAGCGGTTTGGAGGTGTAATTGCATGATAATTACAGTAAACTCCACTACCCAGAAAACCTAGAGGTGAAATAATTAGAGAACTACAGAACATTTCATCATCTTTTGTAGGAGTAATTACTTTAGGACTACCAAATACTTAGTCATCTAGTAGATTGATAGATAAATTACAATAAGGTGAGTTTTTGGTGATAAACTTGTGATATCATTGTTTTGGACTCTATATTTTAATTTGCATTTACTTAGATTGTTGCTCTTAGTTTTGATTCAGTATTTTAATAGCCATTGGTAATATTAATTGTAACTTAAATTATTCATTTTAGTTTCAATTCAACAGTTCAACTTTAGTTTAGTAAGTTTAGTTTGATCCAATATTTTAACCTCCAGTTTTAATTCAATTGGTATCCTACAGTTGTTTATTTTGATTCAGTGTTTTAACTGAAATAGTTGATTTTGATTCTGATCCGACATTTGTAATTTTTTATTTTAACTTTAGTTCACAATTTTAATTAATTTTGATTTAACATTTAGACTTTCGATTGTTTGGTGCTGACCAATAAGAGATACAAAGACGTTAACTAACATGTTTTAAGTTTTATTTTCACAGGTGATGAACATAGAGGCAGCTGCTGACAGGAGAAAGCAGTCTCCTATTGTATTACCAGGTAGCTGGCTGTGGATGAGGTCCATAGGTGCCAACAAGTTGGACTGGACCATGAGAGATCCATTTTATAGAAGTTTACATAGATGACATAGGGGTACCAAGGGGGGTGTCTAATGAATTTAAAGCTAGAAATCAAGTAGGAGCCGGTTTCGAATCAGCATTTTTTTTGATGGTCGACAATCAATAAAGATGTGGATTGGATTAATTACATTTACTGTAACCAGCAGTATTTTACAAACGTCACTCGTGATGCCATAGTGGGACTTCATGAGCTGGTAGATAAGACTAGTTTAATGGCCTTGCAGAACAGAATGGCATTAAATATGATTTTAGCAGTGTGCAAAATGTTTGGATTTGCTTGTAGTACTTTCATTCTGAACAACACAGTTCCTGATCATCTTCACTGGGATCCTAAAGGACCTGATTGAGTCCAGATGGACTTCTGAAAACATCCGGTGAGATATTGAAATTTTGAAAAATTGACTGTATATTGTTTTGTCAGTTTGTTTTGGGATTTTTTGTTTTATAGGGTAAAATTGGGATTTAAAGATACATTGAATTAAATATAATTTTTGTTAAGTGAGCAGACAAGCTTCTCAGAAATTGTTCTTTCTATTCCTCATTGTACAGGATGAATCCTGAAGATGTCCTCTACCATATGCGCCTACCACCTGGACCAACCAGCATCACGACAAGAGCCGCTCACATCAGCTACAGTCCTTGTCCTCTGTTGATGCCGTTGTATTCGTAGACTTTTACAGGGGTTAATTGATACTGTGCTTAGTGAGACAAGGATGTAGGGAAATTGGTTAGGTATAGATGATGAGGATGAATTTTAACGACTGATATGACTGTTTAGTTGGGGAAACTCACTCTTAGACCATAAAGGTAACACACTCTGAAGAGTGTGTTAGGGGGGATTTGTGGAGGATTTCAGTATTAAAGATAGAATTAGTGGGATTTTAGTATTAGAATTAGTTTAGTATGATGATTAGCACCTCTTATGGTGAATAGAAGTGTCAAAATAATAAGAATGTTACGATGGGTTAAAGTGTTGCAATATATTTATCTATGAGATGTAATATGTTTAGAATGAGTATAGGAAGCATCGTGGAAATGCCGCACATATGCTTGTAAAAAGTGTCAAAGTATCAGGAAGTACCAGAATACTTATCTAGTGTAGAGTGTGTTTACAATATGTTTACTATAGGAGTGTTACCATAAGAGACAATTATTGGATGTATTATTAATGAATGTATTAATCTGTAAGAATAGTCGATAGGGATAGACAGGATTTTAAATCGGGCTTTAACAGAGGACACCAGGATTAGAGCGAGGACCCAAGAGGGACCCAAGAAGGAGGAGCTACAGACGGAGACCAATAGGAGACGACGAGGGAGTCAGCTGACTAAGGCTAGGAGGGGTCAGCTGGATTTAGGCCAATAGAATTTGAGACAGATATTTTACGGACTATGAAAGGAGATTCAAATGATTATTTCAGTCTCTTCCTTACATTTCGTCCTTCAGGTAACAAGCTTCCTGTTTGGAGTGTGTGTGAAAGCTGTTCTCGAGAGCATTTTACTATGATAGTTAATTCAGATTGCATTTGTTATTAAATACATGTTTTATTTTGAAACCTGAATTCAGCGAACTTATTTTTGGCGCACATGCGCAGTAAGAAGTAAATAGAGAACCAGGCCATTTGCTGGGCTCCTGTAGCTTGACGATATATTCATATGCCTCAACATTAGACAAAATCCATTTAGAACGAGGTCTCATTTTCAAAAGTTTTAGTCAAATAAAAACAAAGATAGCAAGAGTAGCGACTGAACCGGAACACGGGGGGGGGGGGGCTTCATGTTTCATCACGTTACGTTTTTTCCTCCAAATTCGCGATAATGACGAACGTTAACAGTCGACAGAGTTCCGCATGCAGTGGACGTTAACTTAACCAGCAAGTCTGAACGGTAACGGAACATAACGTAACTTAAACTGTAACGGAGGGAAATGAAGACGCTGTAGACATCTTAACGCTGATTGGCCAAGACTCGACACGTCACATCAAAGATGTTTTATTGTGAAGATCACGACATCACCTTTTCTCCTCGTCTCACTCCAATCGGAGAAACGCTGGCTGGCCAGTTCGACGTACTCTGCTTTTTATCGTTATGTTAGCAAGCACATACATTAAGACAATGATACGAGTAGAAGCGCTCCGGATAGTTACCGAGTCACAGTGTGTTCACATGTACGCGATCGTCAGAGCCCACGGAGGTACCTTACCCCCCCCCCCCCATCCCTTCAAAAAAATAACTCCTCGAATTTACACTGATCTCAGAAATGGTCTCTGGAGTTCTAAAATAGCCGGAAATCCGCCGAACGGCGGTTCATTTGAACGTGGTCTCAGGCTAAATTAATACATTAAAGCAGAGGTCTTCAACAGGGGGTCCGCGGAATTTTTGGTTGATTAGACAATTTAAATTTTTTATTTTTTTTCCCCAAACATGAATATGTCCATTATTTTAATAGTTCAGTATTGTATGCAAGATAACAGGTATGTTTATGCATGGCAGTGGCACTAATAGGCCATCACTCATTTTTGTTTCGACATTAATGTTTATAAAAAACCCGTCAATTTGAATATCTTGTATGCATGATTATCATGCAATTGACAGACAATGTATGTTTCTAAATGTCAGTGGCACGGCCACCCTACTCACTGTACCTTGCGCATGTTTAAAATAAAAACATGAATATATGAACCTGTGTATTATTTGAATAGCTTAGTATTGAATGCACAATAACAAGGTATGTTTAATATGCCCAGTTTAATATAAAACACAATGTTATACAATATATATATATAGTCGGGGGACCCTGCTCCATCAGTTTGGGGTTCCTTGGCCTGAAAAACGTTTAAGACCCCTGCATTAAAGAGTAATAACACTGGCTGTAGCGATTAGCTGAACAGTGTGTAAAGGTACTATGACCGTGATGATTCAGACACACTGTAGTGGCACACTATAGAAGCACCGTAGCAGTTCCAGTGCAACATTGATATTGAAATACCGTCAGCAGCCCTCGGACTTTCCGGTCACGGTCACACTCAGTCTCACTCGGCCGCTATTTGCACTTCATGTGACAATTTTTGCATTGTGTGTACCCAATTTATATGTCAATGCTTTATTTTTAAGGAGGGTCATTTTTAAATTTACAATTACTGATCTTGTGGTATTAGACAACACGTTCTCTCACAAAGGTTCTATGTTATTACTCTATGTAAACAGGTCATATGAAAAACTTATGAGTTCATGCATGCAGAAGGGTAAAAAAACAACACAATGCATGTATCTGGTTAAGTTAAACTGTATTTGAGTAGACGGATGACAATAGGAATTATTAAATATATATGTATACAGGGCCACCCGAACTCTGTTCCACAAAAATCACCGGCATAACACGCTCAGTGACACAACACACTCCTCAGGAACACTGATAACTACAGCTGCTGTTGAGGCATATGAATATATCGTCAAGCTACAGGAGCCCAGCAAATGGCTTGGTTCTCTATTTACTTCTTACTGCGCATGTGCACCAAATAAGTTGCTGAATTCAGGTTTCAAAAGTAAAACTTGTATTTAATATCAAATGCAATCTGAATTAACTATCGATAGTAAAATGCTCTCGAGAACAGAGACCACACACTCTCACCCTCTCAGGTCTCACATCAAAGGATGTTCTGTGGAGGGATCATGTAGGTCTGTGGGTCTGACCTCTGTTCCCTCAAACAAAGCTTTTATACTGCAGAAAAGACAGGGGGGTCAAATCGTCATAAAAACTGCAGGTGAGCCAATCGGTGTTACTCAAACATTTGATCATCTTGGCCACTGTCTTGAACCAATCGATGCCTTGCTTTTATTTACAACCATTTGGCTGTTATTCGATTCCTCTCTCAACTTCTTCAGCCCATCTGGTGCCTTCACAGCTGGAGACGTCCTTTGAAGTCCATCTCTGCATTGTCTTCTCCACATTCCTGCTGCCTTTATGACCTCTGTCTTCCTGTCTCCAATGCTCCTCACTTCATGTATCTGAAGATATCCCTAGATATTCCCTAAATCTGACCCTATCTGACCTTTTATACTTCCTTTCTTACAGTGTTCAATACTTCAGTGTTTAATACTTTTATGGCTTATACATATGGCTTAATACATTCAATGTGTCAATATACTGTAATATATAATATCCTCTATCTGTTAACCTCCTGTAAACATAATACATCTCATAGATAAATATATTGCAACTCTTTAACCCATGGTAACATTCTTATTATTTTGCTTAATACTGAAATCCTTCACACCACAACAAAGACCCTGGTGTTGTGGTACATCTGGATGGTCTCCAGAGTGTTTGGGATGCATCTCTGCTGTCCACCGCATCGTCTGCCAACTGGGTTTGCAGGGCTGGCTCATCGACGGCTGCCATGTCACTAAGAATTTTTTTCAGAAATAAGGAAGTATAAAAGACTGCATACAAAATACTTCATGCAAACGCTTATTTTGAAAGAATCAGACCTAACACAAAATGTTTCAACAGTGCTACAAAACATTTTTAGTAGATAGGTATCACAGCTTTAAAATTGTTATACTTGCCTAACAATAGTCGTGTTCACCGGGTACCTCCTCCAGGGCAGACACCTCTGCAGACAGCTGGTCCCGCCAGGGAGCACCTGTTGCCTCCAAACCGTTCTCCCCCCCATCCTCTGCCACGTCCTCCACAGGATCGTCCTCTGGGGCCATAATGTCCCCAGCCCCGAGGCAGATGTTGTGGAGGACGGCACATGCTGTTATGACCTGAAATGGTAAAATGGCAAATATAAATATGATGTGATCTACTGTTCTTCAGTATCCTAAAAAGTAATGTTGAGTGATTACTTACATGAGGTACGAAGGTGTGGTGCACCTCCAGCGCTTGCAGAAAGATGGCCCGGAACCGGCTCTTCATCATTCCAAAGGCACGCTCTATAATGGAGCGTGCCCTGGAATGATGGCCGTTGAAGCGCTGGGCTCCCACACCTTGCAATGGCCTCTTGTATGGAGTGATGAGGGGGAGTGGGTGTTGGAGGCACGGGTACCCGCCGTCTGCAAGTATGAAGTGCCCTGGAGGAGGGTAGAGTGCATGCCGGTACAGCGGGCTGTGGCGCAGCACTCTAGCGTCGTGAACTGACCCAGGCCAGCCCACGTAGGTGTCGATAAAGCGGCCCTGATGGTCACAAACAGCCTGCAGTAGAATCGAGGAAAACAATTTTCTGTTTTTGTAGCAGTGACCATCAGGGCCGCTTGGTGGCTTTATTCGGACATGGCAGCCGTCGATGGCTCCAGCAGCTTTCCTAAAGGCTTGGTGTCTTCCCAGCCCTGCAAACCCACGAGACACTGCCTCCAGGTCTTCGGGGGTAATGGGGAGGTGGATGACCTTGTGGCGAATGGCCACCACCTCCAAACAGACTCTGTGGACGATGCGGTGGACAGTGGATCTCGGCATCCCAAACACTCGGGAGACCACCCTGTAGGAGGCCCCACACGCCAACCAGAATAAAAAGACCAGGGTCTCGATTGTGGCACCCCATCCATGCCTCCGATCCTGTTGGAGGAGGTCGAGCAGCACTGCCAGGGCCTCCCTGCTGAGCCTAAAATCAGGCCTTGTGTCCTGATTCCTGAAATAGCTGTCCAGGACAGGCATGGCCAGGTTGATCCTGCAGTACAGGGGTCTGGGCTGGTTTAGGGAAAGAAGGAAAATAAAAACTGTTAAATAAAGAACAATATTAAATGTGGGGAGCTTATGTAGAATAGGCTTATATCTTCATATTATATCTATCTATCTAGTTATCTATCTGTCTATCCATCCTGTTTCAGCTGAAAAATGACAGTATGATTTTTTTTAGATTACAGTAAAGCCATTTTCAATATTAAATTATAGAAGTTGTAATGACATTAGCCACACAAACTACGTTAGCTAGCTGAAGTTAACATTACTTTTTGATAAAAGTACATGGATTAATCAATTGTAATTTAATATTACCTGAAAATGGTCTTCTCTGAGCCGGAAATATACAACACGGCGTTGTTGAAGGCGGTGAATCGCGTCTTCCAAAAAGAATTGGAAGAGTAGAAGTAACATTACCATTTCTGGCTCAATTTTTCCTACTTTTAGCGCGAAGCTGGTTGCTCGGCGACGGGTGCGGGAAAGGAAAAGCTGACTTCCTGTTTGGTGACGCAAACAGGAAGTCCTCTGTAGCGTAGGCTGTCTCATTTCGAAGACCGCTCGGTCCAGCCTTCGCGGTCCTCGAAGGATCTGGCCGACGTCGACCGCAAAGGCTGGGTCCTCCGAAGGATGCAGACCCTGAATTGGGACACAGCTACAGTCTTTGTTCAGAATTCAGTTGAGTTCCCAATATGCCGCATGCTCTGCATTAATATAACTAAGTTATATACTGTTTACTTACTGTCAGGTCAAAATATAATATAAAGACGAGCAAAGCATAGGCAGTGACTCAGCCGTTCAATGTGAATCCTCCAGCCGGAATGAGCTACTTTACGACGGAGTAACGTTAGTGGACGCTAGCAAACTTGCTGACTAATGTTAGCTAGCTAGCTAGCTCGTTTTCACTTGGGGGGGACGGGTGTCCAGCGAAAAACTTCATTGGCACAAATAATAATAAATAAAAACGAATATTGCGGTCACATTAAGAATTAACCAATAGTTTATACTTCTACATTAAATAGGTTTTATCAAAAGCACGACAGATGAAATAGGTCCACCATTTTTCTTTAAAAAAGTTTGCGGGCAAAACAGACCAGGGAAACTGTTAAGCTAGCTAAACATCAAGGCCACATATTTAGCCTTTAAAAAGCCTGACCTACATAACTGTGTTACATTACTAACGTTACACATGATATTAATTAAGAGAAATACTCAAAAGTCATAATTTAAACACACCTATGTGCTGAAACCCAGCGAAATAAATCCTCACCGCGCTGTTTCTGTCGGCTCTTCTTGTTGCAGGCAGAAAGTAACGATATGTTCCTCCGCCTCGATTCATTGGCGGTTGTCAGGTATATAGTCTCCCTCCGCCGGTGGCAATAGTCCTTTCTTGACTACCACAAAATGCCTATATTTTTATTGGAATTTAAACATATGACTTATCTGCAGTGTTTAACCAGTAGATTATGTCCAAGCTTCAACCTGCCCATGGTTTAAAAAAGACAGTTTCCCTAAAACTCGAAAATTGCAGCAAATGTTTTTTTTCATCCCCACTCCCGCCTTTAGTCTCTTTCTTTTTTTTTTTACTGATAACTTCAAATCACAAGTTCAATCAACACTTCAAAAAGTCAACACAATGAATTACTTTCAGGAACTTGCACAGTTGAGTTCAAATTGGTAAATGTGTTTGAGCTCTTTGAGTTAAAGAGAAGAAGTAAGTGGAAATAACTAAACAGGGCTGTGCTGTTTTACAGTGTAGTCTTTGTGACGTCGCTCATTGCTTTGTGGACTACAGTTATGAAGCATCAAGTCTGTAATTTTGGCCTTCACCATCTTATATTTTTCGCGACCAGAAGTGATATGAGAGGGTGAAACTAAGTACAACCGAATGCCGAGTAAGACAATTTTTGGTGACAGAGAAGTTGCAATTAACTTTCATGAACCAAAAGCACTGAAAGGGTTGAAGTTGCAAGACACAGACGACTCCCAGACCAGACAACGCTGCGTTAACGACCTGCCAAACACAAGGTAGCCCCGCTGTTAGAAAAACTCACTCGAGACCGATGGAAAATCATTAATCATATGACATTTATTCTTTGCAAAGACTTTACATTAATAAAGTGGCCCACTGCACAGACATGGGACCCCAATATTTATATGAAAAAACAGCAGATCAGTTGTTAAACATACACTAATGCATTGAGTAAAGAGGAGATCTAACCAGTCACTTCATGACGATGTCTTCAAATGCTCCACTTAGTGCAGTGCGTAGTTACAGAAGTCGTAAACACTGACAATCACGTGCAATGTAGTGAGACGTCTTTTACCCCTGAGATTCAAACGAGCACAGTGACTTTACTTCCAGGTTGAGAGAATGGAAACTCTTGACAAAATGATTCCACCTTAAACACAGTTATTATTATTATTATTATTATTATTATTATTATGATTACCTGGGATGTACCGTTACATTTCTGAGAACTTACGCATCTGTTAAACATTAAGCAATAAAGCCTTGTATGGATAATCTAATCAATGACTGCAAAAACTGAGAACACTCCAAATATAGACCGGAGAACTAAACACCCCAACGTGACATGTTGAGCACAGGTTGATGTTTGAGCAGAGCCTCGTCCCATCACTCCAGACAGAAGGACGAAGACCACTTCCTCTTTGAGTGCTATTCCCCTTTACAGACATGACTGGGTCTTGAAATGTAATTGATAATCTCAATAAAAATACATTCTCCCATAATGACAAGTGCAAATACATACATTGAAGAAAACCACATGACTGCAATTTTGACAATTTCTAGTTGAAATGGTCACATGGTGTCTGTTTTAGGTAATACAAACTGTTAAAATCGTTACAATGGAACCTGCCTAACCTTAAACAACCTTTACTGCTGCATACCCACGAAACTGCTTTTCCTTTAAATATTCAGAGAACGTATCCAGTGTGTGCTCAACGTGTTCACTTCTAGGGATCAGAAAAAGAAACCCGCATCACATCCTGCCAAGTAGTCTTTAAGCATTTGTCTTCTTTACTGTAGATGTAGTCAGTCTGATGACATCATATATCCCATAATTCATAGGGCAGAACAGTTGCATTTTAGCACTGCAGTGTTTGAACCTATTGGGATTAGTCCTCCATTAGTGTGCAGGTAAACATAGTCAACCGTTCCTGTATCTGTACCAACACGAGTGTCCCTTCCAGTGAGTATGAACTTACTTGTTCACTCCTTTTTATTCTCGAGCTGCTAGACAAAATAAAATAAAAGTCTGGCTCTCAAACCACTCAAAGAGCAAAACAAAGAACCTCATTAAAAGAAAAGGACTAGAACGTTTGAACTTCGATGACGATGGTGCTCCAATCTCCCATCCCAGTTTTGAATCCCTCCATCAGGACGGGAAGGCCCTAAGTTGTGAACGTACTGTGGGATGCCCCCCCCCCCCCCCCCCAGGTCTCCAGCCGGTCACACCGCTCGTTGCCGCAGAGTCTCTCCCTCACTGCTTTTGCTGCCCGTTACGTCGCTGTTTCCTGGCAGCAACGAGGTGAGCTCTGAAAATACAGCAACAATTTGACGTGTTACGGATCTATTTGGGATTTTGTGTACAGAAATCGACTACATTAGCCTCGACCTTTCTGAGAAAGCCAATAAGCTTGTGACTCTTCCAAAACCTACAAATAAAAACAACAACAAAATAGAGATACTAGATACTGCCCATTTGTTTTTCTGAAAATCCAAATCATGTCTGATCCCAACTGGAAGTGAACTCAACGTAAAACTGTATTTTGTTACATGTTGAGCTGTCAATCGTTACGGTTTGTATTCTGGTTTAAAGGCATGTAAAATCATTCCTCATGTCCGTCAAACTAAACATGATTAGTGCACGTCTCGATCCACAGTCCAAATAATAAACTAAAGACGGTTGTAACCTCAAACCATCACTAATGACAGAACTATGCTGAACAACAGCAAAGAGTTTCAAATCCTCCCTTGAACACCTGTACCCACCTTTCATCTCCGTTTCCGTCTCGCCGTCTTTGTTTCTTGCAGCCGAGTTCGGACTTCTGCAGCTGTTCTTAGCCGCTGTGGGGCAGCCGGCGGACTCCTCCACATTCGTCTTCACTCGATCCCGTTTCCCCGCAGCACCGGCGGGTTTCCTCCCATCCACACTGTCCATCTTCACCAGGCAGAGAGTCTGCAGCAGACTCATGGCATCAAAGTCCTCTCTGTAGCATTCGCCTTGTCTCCTCAACAACTCCAACACCTGCAGTCAGAAAACAATATCATCGTTAGAATATAATTATTATTTAGGTCAGAGTTTCACTTTGAGAGAAAGAGGATGTAGCCTGGCAACAAAATAAGATTTTGATCAAAACTGGTGGGAATCCAGAAAATAACAAGAAGTATCTATCTATCTATCTATCTATCTATCTATCTATATACATATATACATATATATATATATATATATATATATATATATATATATATATATATATATATATATATATATATATATCTATACATATGTATAGATATATATATATATATGTAGACACTCAGTAGTTTACTCTATAGTGAGAAGTGAACTGAGATTTCTGACAGTTGTTAATTTCACAAGTCTAAGATGTGACCCAGTGCATTGTGGGATTGTTAAGACAGCAGTGCACATGTCAGAGACACTATAGCTGCGTTCCAAATCGCGTACAAGGTACGTACTGTTGCATGCAGTACGCATTCAATCGGGACATACTACTTCCTTAAAACATGGCACCTTGAACTTTGACCCTCTTGCTCTTATTCCTGCTGCGCAAAACATTGTGGGCCAGAATAGCATGCATGCTGCAAAATGCAACCAGATGTAGTAGAACATCCTGGTTTTCACAAAGTATGTTTTTGGACGTACTGTTTCTTTGGAACACAGAGTATGTTTACGTCAATGTAGGGATGTTTGCCGTCACCGTATGGAGCACACATTTCTTAGAGTTCTGACACTGAAATAAAACAGCGGCCAGTAAGAAAAGTGACCTAAATGGTAAATGAAGAGGATTTGGGACACAGCCCTGGACACTGGCACACAAACACACCACACATGCGAGCAGCACCTTGATGTACTTGTAGGACTTCAGTTCGCTGACGTTCTCCTCCAGGAAGAGCAGATACAGAGAGAGATCGTCCCATTGGTTGGCGGAGTTGGGCAGGACGCTCGCGGTGGGCAGCGATTGGTAGGTTTCCAGGAAGCGGGCGTGTCCGGTGCAGAAGAGTGGACGGGCGGCGGCATAGATCACCGCGGGAATCAGCGCGATGAACAGGACCAGGTTGACGAGGCTGGAGAGGAGAGGAGGTATGACGAGGAGTTTCTCTACCTTAAACAATTATTTAAAAAATGACCTCAAATCCAAACATTCAGTCATAGCCAAACGACACATACCTCAGCAAAGAGAAGACCCCCACGGCGATGAGCTTGCAGTGCACCTTTTCGGGGACGCTCGGGTCGGAGGCGAGCAGGCCGACACGCAGCTCGCAGCTGAACTCGTCGGTGACGGAGGCCAGGCGGAGGTAGTAGCCCAGGTAGACGCAGGCGCACAGCAGGGTGACCAGAGTCAGGCCACGACACAGCAGGTAGTGCAGCAGCATCGACCGAGAGCAACGCTTGGTCATCAGAAACTTCTCCACCAGCGGGTACTTGAAACAGCAAATTGAAGCCTGCCTTACAGTGCAGTCGCTTTTGCTGCTTGCTCTTGCCTCTGCTTACATTTTCTTGCTTTTCTTTTTGTTTTTTGTTTTTTAGTTTTTTACTCAAATTGCCAGATATATCACATTTATCACCCTTCAACGTTTGAGTGAAGACGAATCCAGAAAGTCGTCGAGCTATTTGGGTTGTTGGCTAATGCTAACTAGCAGCTAAGCTAAAGCTAAGTACTAGCAAGATGCCTCCCTTCTCCACGGATGACTACCACAAACTCCTGCAGAAGATTGCAATCTTGGAAACAAAAATCCACCGACTAGAAGTAAACGTGGAGGTAAATGGACTGTGTGGGAATGATATCACTTTACCATGGACTCAAAACATTGGACAAACGCAAGCGAAGATACAGCTAACTAGCACCACCAGGCCTACCAAGAAACAGGAGGAGAGAGCAGATAATGTATCTTCAAATGGTAGTCCTCCCTGGAACTCTCTCGGTGCAAAGCCGAAGAGAAAATCATACCCTCAGGATTTGGGAGGACGACTAACAGGCAGAGCCCAGCGCCCTGAGATTTCTGATGCGACTGGCTGGCCTGCACTACCACACAGGCAGTACTCCTCCTCAACCCCTGCACTCAGCCGGACAAAGACAAGGACAGCTGAGAAAAGCAAAACCAGCAAAAAATCTCCACAACAACCAAGCTTACAACTTCAAAACAGATTTGCTCCATTGTCGCAGGATCCTAAATCTCCATCTGATGACCTGGATAAGCAGCTATCTTCTCAAAGCAGGGTAAGAACTGAGAGTAAATGTGAGAGTAAAAGGCCGCAGGGAAAGCTAATGACTGGGCCTGAGACTCTGATTGTTGGTGACTATGCTGTAAAAGATGTCAGAACATTGTGCAGCAAGAATACCAAAATACTCTGCTTTCCGAAAGATATGGTCTCTACCATGAGAGACAAAATCTTGGACATCGTGGCTGACCATCCCACGGTGAAAAACATCATTGTGCATACAGGAAGCTGTGATATTGTGAAACAACAGTCTGAAGTTCTGAAGCGAGACTTTATTGATCTGTTAAACACAGTCAGCTCTGTCAAGGCTGAGGTGTTTATCAGTGGCCCTCTTCCACCAATCAGAGGAGGAGATGAAGGATTCAGCAGGCTGTTTGCACTGAACAAATGGCTGTCAACTGCATGTACTGACCATTCAGTACATTTTATCAACAATTTCTACCTTTTCTGGGAGCGCAGACATCTTTTTAAGGCAAATGGAGTTTGCCTGAACAAGTCAGGGGTAAAACTGTTTACCTCTAACCTATTTTTCTTCCTGCGTCACCCGTCTGTTCCCACTGCCAAGGACAAGAGACAAGAGGAGTCTACACAAGAGATAACCACACAGCATCGCCTTGGAGACTTTACGGGAAAGATTCCCCCGCCTAAGGACAGCCAAGAGGAGGAGTCTCCAACCTCATCATCAGGAACCGCCTCTGATCTCCCACTTTCCCCACCCTTCCGAGAGGAGGAGTCTTTACCTCCCTCCCCAGCACCTACTTCCACCCCCCAGACTACATCCAGGTCCCTTTCCTCTCTCACACTCTCCCCATCCTCCCCCCACCTGGAGTTCACTGACTACATGAAAGAGCTGGTCATTGCTGGAACCAAACACACTCCTCGCCCCACTCCTCGACGTACAGTTCCAC
Organism: Leptoclinus maculatus; assembly: GCA_032191485.1. Lineage (NCBI taxonomy): Eukaryota > Metazoa > Chordata > Actinopteri > Perciformes > Stichaeidae > Leptoclinus > Leptoclinus maculatus. The sequence goes on from JAVDOI010000033.1 coordinate 488,561, forward strand.
CTCCGCATCCAGCCTCACCCCTGCCACCGGTTCCAAGTCCTAAGCGCCGTGCCCCTCCCCCACCTTCCCTAACTGATAAAGGCAATAATTGATATCTTCTGGGTCCAGGCTACAAGGCTAATGACACCAATGATTCTCTCCAGGAAAAGTCGGGGCCCTGTATGCAGCTAGCCTTCTCAATTCCTGTCCTGATAGTTTATAGAAAAAGAAAGGAGAGGCTGCGAAGAAACAATAGTAAACCTGCAAACTTATCAAACTTAACATTCATTCCTCGTCAGCCTGTCCAAATACATTGGGCAAATAAAGCTTTAACCACATTAAACTTAGCTTTATTAAATGTCAGGTCTCTGTCAGGAAAAACATTTTTAATCAATGATTTTATTGTTAGGCACAAACTGGACATTTTGTTTTTAACTGAAACTTGGTTAAACCAAGATAACAGTGCAGCTGTTCTTATTGAATCAACACCTCACAACTTCAGTTTCATGAGTGAAACAAGAGCTCATAAGAAAGGAGGTGGAGTTGCTATTTTATTTAATGATTCTCTTCAATGCAAGCAGATGTCCTTTGGTCATTTTAGTTCTTTTGAATATGTGGCTCTGAATTCCACTCAAGCTTTATTCCTAAACATTTACAGACCACCTAAATACTGTGCAACCTTCTTTGATGAGTTTACTGAACTGCTGTCGATAATCTGTATTGATTTTGACTGTGTTGTTATTGTTGGCGATTTTAATATCCATGTTGATAATCCCCAGGACAGAGGGTCTATAGAACTATGTGGTGTCCTTGATAATTATGATCTGACTCAGCATGTGACAGGACCCACCCACAACAGGGGGCACACTCTGGACCTAATCATCACCAAAGGTCTAAACATTTCCAAGGTCGCTGTGATTGATGTTGCACTCTCTGATCATTTCTGTGTTTTCTTTGAGAGTGCAATCTCCTTGCACACAAATGTCCAAACCGAGGTTGTGAAAAAGCGTTACATCTCTGAAAACACCGGTGAACTATTTATTCAGATGTACTCCTCCACACCAGCCCTCTCTTGCATCTCAGTCAATGAGCTTGTAGATAGCTTCAATTCTAAAGTTAAAAATGTTATTGATGCCATTGCACCCACTAAAGTGAAGGTTGTCTCGGGTAAGCAAAGATCTCCTTGGAGAAATGCCACGCTGGTCAGAATAGAGAAACAAGAGTGTCGGAAAGCTGAGCGCAGGTGGCGAAAAACAAATCTCCAGGTTCACTGTGACATCTATAAAGAGAGACTTCGCAAATATAATTTGGAACTTAGAAATGCAAGGCAGTCCTTCTTCTCTGACATCATAACCAAAAATAATAACAATACACGCGCCTTATTTGCTACCGTCGACAGGCTAACAAACCCACCAGTGTCAGTAGCTGCTGAGCTCCAATCCACCTGGGCTTGCAATCGATTTGCCTCCTTTTTTACTGACAAAATTCAGAAAATTAGACAAGCAGTCAGTGCCTCCACACCAACCACAGGATATGTGTTGTCCCCATCTCCGAATAACATCCATTCAAATATCATGACACAATTTCATTCAATCGACCATAGAAGCTTGGAAGACATTATACAACATCTGAAGTCATCCTCCTGCTGCTTTGATATTCTACCAACACGCTTTTTCAAAGATATTTCAAACTGCATGACCACTGATCTTTTACAAATTGTAAACACATCCCTTCTCTCAGGTGTCTTCCCACAAGCCCTAAAAACTGCAGTTATTAAACCACTCCTAAAGAAGGCTAATTTAGACTCCGCAACAATGAAAAATTATAGGCCAATATCAAACCTCCCATTTTTAAGTAAAATAATTGAAAAAGCGGTTTTTCAACAGCTGAACAACTTCTTGGCCGTAAATAACTGTTTTGATGTCTTCCAGTCAGGCTTTCGACAGCACCACAGTACTGAAACTGCTCTTGTTAAGGTTTTCAACGACATCCACTTAAACACAGACAATGGCAGAATTTCAGTCTTAGTATTACTGGATCTCAGTGCTGCATTCGACACGGTCGACCATAACATACTACTAGAAAGACTAAAACTCTGGGTGGGACTCTCTGGCACAGCACTTAACTGGTTTGAATCCTACTTGAAGGACCGAGAATACTTTGTGTCTGTAGCTAATTACACATCAGAACTGACTAAAATGACATGTGGTGTTCCCCAAGGTTCAATACTGGGGCCTCTTCTGTTCAACATCTACATGCTTCCACTAGCTCAGATTATGGAAAACAACAAAGTCTGTTATCATAATTATGCAGACGACACACAAATCTACATAACTATATCACCAGGGGACTATAATCCCATACAAGGGCTGGGTAAATGCATTGAACAAATCAACAACTGGATGTGCCAGAACTTTCTTCAATTAAACAAAGAAAAAACAGAAGTAATTGTTTTTGGTACCAAGGACGAATGATTGAAAGTCAGCGCTCAGCTTCAATCACTGATGTTAAAAACCTCAAACCAAGCCAGAAATCTAGGTGTAGTTATGGATTCAGACCTCAACCTGAACAGCCATATCAAGACAATTACAAAATCAGCCTACTATCACCTGAAGAATATATCAAGGATTAGAGGATTTATGTCTCAACAGGATTTGGAAAAACTTGTCCATGCATTTATCTTCAGTAGACTGGACTACTGTAACGGTGTGTTTACAGGTCTCTGTAAAAAGTCAATCAGAAAGCTGCAGCTGATTCAGAACGCTGCAGCTCGAGTCCTCACTAAGACAAAGAAAGTGGATCACATCACTCCAGTTCTGAGGTCTTTACACTGGCTTCCTGTCCAACAAAGAATTGACTTTAAAATCCTGCTGTTGGTTTATAAAGCACTGAATGGTTTAGGGCCAAAATACATCTGTGATCTGCTGCTACCTTATGAACCATCCCGACCCCTTAGGTCGTCTGGGACTGGTCTACTTTCTGTTCCCAGAGTCAGAACTAAACATGGAGAAGCAGCGTTCAGTTTTTCTGCCCCAAATATCTGGAACAAAGTCCCAGAAAGCTGCAGGTCTGCTGAGACCCTCAGCTCCTTTAAATCAAGATTGAAGACTTTTCTGTTTGCTGCTGCCTTTAATTGAACCAGATTCAAGGATATTAATCAATCAGCTGCATTTCTGCATTTTACTACTGTATTTTATTTCTTACACTGCTTTTTAATGTTTTAATGACTGTTTTTAATGTTCAATGAATGTTCTTAATTGTTTTTAAATCTCCTTTTCTTATGCCTTATGTTTTGATGCTTTTAATGGTTTTATGTGAAGCACTTTGAATTACCCTGTCGTTGAAATGTGCTATACAAATAAACTTGCCTTGCCTTGCCTTAATAAAAACATGGCGAATATTATCTAAGACAAATAATATCCAACAAATAAATAAATACTTATTCAGTGCAGGTACATATTTACAACAGCAGGTGGTGTAGTTTTCCCATTTAGCGGGATTTAACCTGAACCTTTTCAACTATGTTACATCTGCAACTTCACTTGAGCATTTGTTCTGGCACAAAGGTCACTTTCTTGTAATCAGGAAGTTCGGGTCATAACATAGCTCTGCGTCCATCTTAACGCCTCTACAGTCCTTATTATCATTCCATCCCAGGACATGCTGCCGAGAAAGCTCTCTTTCTCAGCAGGCCATCGACACCTAAATAGACTAAACAGCTGTAGCACTTAATGTCAGAGTAAGTTCACACAAGGACGACAGGGTGCCATAAAAACACACATAAGGACACCGGACTTTGTAAGCACACATAATATAATTAGTCATTTAGAATTTTGACCCCAACACCCGCCCTGAAGCATACCCTGCTCTATGGTCTATTTGACTCTAAATGGGACCATCATTTTCTAAACATTTTCATGAACATTGTGCTGTAGATTTACTGTCATCAAATAATGATTGTGTTGCACAGAACATGTTGGCTGTCCCCCACTGCGCCACTGTCTGCCGGTCCCTGAGATAAAGAAGAAAACAACAGCATTGTCATCATGTTCCCCGAGACTAAAACGGATAGAGACTCCCTGCTGTGAAGAAGAGCTGAAATCCACATTGTCGCCCAGGAGTGACTTCAAAACTGTCGAAGAGTGCTCAGACGTCACTGGAGAGCATTTCTAAAGCAGCTGAACACTACCAGATGAAGGCGACATAACATGAAATGTGTAATTACATCCGAAGCTGTTATCTCACGGCCCCATCATCACCCCACTCCAATTTACTGAGCTCCGCGCAGTCAGAAACGAAAATAATCTCAGCAAGGGATGCATGATTCTCTCTGGCAGGAAGATTCCCAATTAAAACTTTGGATCATATTTTTTAAAAGTCTGTCAGGGGAAATATCAAAAGAATCAAAGATTCAAGAATCATTCATATGTAAGTACATGTTTCCATCCGTCATTTGCCTCTTTTTTTGGAACTCAATGTTTTGTGTTCTTCCCTTCAGTGTCCATGTCAACCAGTGGCATTGAACACTGGCCAATCACAGCAGAGAAGATGCATAACAAGCCTAACCTTTGGACACCTGTTACATCTGAAACACCTGCTCTTTTTTTACCAAACCTGAAGATTTCACACACTGTACAACATGGTTTTGTTGCTGAAAGTTTTCCGCACTGAGATTTCAAAATTACATTATTGATTTAATATATATTAATAATAGATGCCGGAGCTTTTCTCTTTCTCATGTCTTTAAATGAGTAGTGAGAGATCGAGTGTTTGAGGGAGAAATTGAAGGGAAGGTGAGGTAGAGTTTTTCAACTACTATATCTATTTTGTCCACTCAGTTTGGTAACAAAAAAAAAAAATGCACATCACAGTCAACATCTGGTAAGAAGTAGAACAGCCATAGCCCAGTTATTTTGCCAATTTATTGGACACTGGGCAGGCTTACACTATTTTACAAACTCCATTTTAGATGACAACTAGAAGTAGAATTTCCACCAACCAGTCAAGTTGCAGTTTACATTCATGTCTGTCCAAAATGTCATCACTTTATCGCGACATACCCTTACTGTCATGTCTCGTCCTGTCTCCTAAGTTAGTTTTTTTCTTATTTCATCATTTGTCAGTATTTCCTGTTTTATCTTGTGATACTTACCTCTCCTCTAGTTTCAGGGCACTTCACTTCCTGCCTTTGTGTGTTTTCCCGCCACTGTGATGATCTAATCACCTACGAGGTGTTCCCCTGTCTCTGTGCCAGTTTGTCCGTCCTGTGTGTCAAGAGTTCCAGTGATTTCCTTAGTGTTATGGTGTTGGTTTCTTTGATCTTGTTGAGGCTTGAATATTCTGTTGAAGCTCCGAGACCACAGTGCTGGACTGGTTCTTTGTTTACTACTTACTGCGCATGTGCACCCAATAAGTTACTGAATCCGGTTTCAAAAGTAAAACTTGTATTTTAATAGCAAATGCAAACTGAATTAACTGTCAATAGTAATGCTCTCGAGAACAGAGACCACACACTCTCACCCTAATGCTGCGTTCACACCAAACGCGGCGCGAATTATTCGCGCATCTAGATTACATACAAAGTCTATGCACAGACGCGATGAGACTGGAGTGACGCGAATCTCCGATGGCGCAGCGCGATGGACGCGAATTTGCGGCGCGATGGAAGCGAATCGCATCAAACGCCAAAACGCCGAAGTTGAAATATTTGAACTTCTGCGAAAAAATCGCGTGACGCTGTGGCGCGATAGCCTATCAGCGTAATCAGGAAATAAATACCGGAGCCGTCTGTGTTCACCCGGAGCTCTACGATACCTCATATCAATAGAGACCGGACCAAACTATGTGTATAAATGTGTGTGTGTAAACCAGATGGTACAAACAATGAAAAAGACGCTGCTGTATTTACGTTTAGATGACGTTATTGTGTGTTGATGGAGCTGCTACCATGTTAGCATAGCCTAGCACCGATCCATCCGAGCTCTATTGAGAAAACAAGTATTTTAAAAGTTATTTGCTTGTCGTCTTGCGGAGAGAACTAACAAAACATGAATTCAGACAAATCGGCATCATTAGGTAGTTATTTCGGAGTCCCTTTTTGTCGGTTTATTGCAGTTAAATCACAGCCAAATCAGTGTGAATACATCTCGATAAAATCCACGGAGCTGCTCCGGATGATGTTATTAACCCAGACATGACAGCGTTTAGTTTCCCGTGATATCTGGGACTTCCATAACATGTACTAAGCAGAAATAGAGGTTATTTTTTCCATGGTTAATGGCGGACAGTTGAACGGTTTTCAGGGCGATAAGCCCCGCCCCCTCTCCAGCGCGATTCACGCAAATTAACACAAATGGTCCCCGGCGAGGCCGGCGGCGCGATGGACGCGAATTTGCAGCGCGATGCCGCGTTTGGTGTGAACGCAGCATAAGCAATCGTGAGGTCTGCTGCTGCATTCTCAAACAAAGCTTAAATACTGCAGAAAAGACACAGGGGGGTCAGATGGTCATAAAAACTGCAGGTGAGCCAATCGGTGTTTTACTTAGTGATTAAGCATTCTTGGCTAATGTCTGAGCCAATCAATGTCTGGCTTATTTACAACCACATGGCTGCAAGCCAACTCCTTCTTTCCTCCGCTTCGTCCTCCTGGAGTCATCCTTCCTGCTGCATTGTGCTCCTGGAGTCATCACAGCTGGAGACATCCTTTGTAGTCATAACCCTTGCATTGTCACCTCCGCATTCCTGCTGCTTTTATGGTCTTACTGTCTCTTACGCTTCTATCTTATGCCTCATGAACATGTTCCTAAATCACTAAGATATTCCCTAAATCTGACCCTATCTGCCCTTTAATTCTTCTTCTCTTCAGTGTTCAATACTTTCATGGCTTTATACATTCAATGTGTCAATATACTGTAACATATAATATCCTCTATCTGTAAACATAGAATACATTTCATAGATAAATATATTGCAACTCTTTAACCCATGGTAATATTCTTATTATTGTGACACTTCTATTCACCACAAGAGGTGCTAATAATCATACTAAACTAATTCTTAATACTTAAATTCTTCACAATCTCTGTCGTAACACTTTGGCATTTGAACTCTTAGCATATAAATTCTTGGTATGGGCAAAAAACATGTTTTGTTAGGTCTCAATTAACTTTGACTACCTACATCTAATTACTTCTTAGGCGTTTCTGAGATATCTGAAACATTGTTGGTCAGCCTTTAAAACGGAACAGTGGATATTGCAGTGCATCTTAAAGCAGATTTTTTTGTCTGCGAAATGAGTTTCATCAAAATATCGGCCTCCCTTTAATCCAAGAATTGCATTGACTGTGTCCTGTGAAGGTCAGTGTATGACACATGAGACAAGGCCCCGAATAGTGTCATGCATCAAAGATAGCAGTGTACAGAACAACATACACACACACACATATTGTGTGCATGAGCACCGCTGTAGTGTGTTTTTTTTATTTTTATGTTGGTGTATGTTTCTGGACATGTGACCTCATAAAATATGACAGCAATCCATCCATCTGTGGTAGCAAAAAATATAGAATATCATACAGCATAATACAGATATTTCACTTATAAAAACTCAATTAGCTTTAAAAGTTTGCATCTCTTACTCTGATAGAGCTTCTTATCATTCCTGTCTAATGCTTTCATTCATGGAAGATACAGTGTTTTAGCTGTCTGTTATCAACACCTATGGACTAGGGTGTAGGATTTAAGCAGATTTGGCAGAAGTAGAATATAATATTGATAACTGTTTTTGTTCTTGTTTAATCACCTGAAACGAAGAGTTGTTTTGTTAGCTCAGAATGAGCCCTTTATATCTATAAAGGAAGCAGGTCCTATTCACGGGGTGGATGAATGGGTCAAACAAACACAGGACTTTCACCCAGGAGACCGTTTGTTGTGTTCAAGTTGTAAAGTTGTTTTAAGGACTTGTCTTCCACTGGTGCACAAGGAAGAGCGAGAGCTTATGTCCGAGAACACCAGTGAAACGTGTTTTCAAAGTTATTCTTTTACCGATTGTGGGACTGTTTTATCAGTAAGCCTACCCAACGTCAAAACGGCCGGCCCGTGGAGCACGAGGTGGTCGCTGCGCTTGGTCGTGCGCCGCTGATTTTTGAAAATGAGGTAGACAGGTTGTGAACCTGAAATATAACTTTCAAAGTCCAGTAACATTACAAACGTTGAGATTAACGACACAGGCCAAACGGAATTGTTATTTTGCTTCTTTTTGTTTTGTGGTGTGAAGCTAAACCTGAACTCGGATCACTGAACCTGAATTTAAGCAATAACAGGATTAGTAGTATGCATATATAACCACCTGAACCTGTGTAAAGTTAGTATGTGTTTGTTTGTATGGGTTCAAATCTCACTTCTGACTTTGATCTTCACTGCCATGGCTCCCTGCTGGTCTAGTGCAGTGGTTCTCAAACTTTTCAGGATCAGATGAATGATGTTTGAGAACAACAAAAAAGTACTTCACAAGGACACTCTCGTCTAAGCAGTAGTAACAAGGATTATTATTTAATGAGCTACATGTTGCTCCTTAAAGATTAGCTTAAATGCATGCTTTTTTTCACCCATTAAAGCTGATATTTCACTTACCTTGTGACATCTTTGCATTTCTTAATCTGCTCTTCAGTGGCTCCAAATGGGTTGAGGTATAATGACCGCATCTCCTTAAGATACATGATCTATAGAAATGCAAATACCAATTATAGCCAAGCCGTCATACATCACATGACTGAGTCTACATCTGAACATTACTTACAATGAGTGTCCAGTGTCCTCCGTTACAGACCGCTCCAGCTGCCACATCTTGTTTGAAAAGGTCCAACTGAAACAAATTAAAATAAATGCAAAACACACACTGTTTGCATTTTTTTCATATATACATACACACATATGTGTCCTCATATATTCCTCTACTCGCCCTTCTTAAACCACCTTTATGTGTTCCCTGCCAGAGTGCCGTCATCATATAGGTATCCACAATGGTAGCATTTGCTTTCCTTCCCACCAGTTGTATGTATGCATTCATGATATTTAGTTTCCCAAACTTAGTTCAGGAACAGGACCACGCCCATAACACGGCTCATTTCCTCAGCACAAGTATTTAAGCTCTACGAACCCGTTCACTTCCTCTTCGACTCCGTTCTCTGATGACGAGCGATTCCCGAGCCGAAACGCACTTCCCAACATGGACCCGGAGATCACCCTCACTCCTTCCGACAACGACCTGTACGACGACGATACTCCAGCAATCCCGGAGACGGCTCCGTCTCCCTTGATCTCTCGCCGCCAACAAACTCGGCCAAGATCAACCATCCGCGGCCCCCGACATCTATCCTCGGACAATTCCGAAGTCGTCGGTCCTTCGCAGCCCAACTACTCCAGGGGGAGATACCGACTCCGGCGTCCGAGGGACATCGTCCCTCCACAACGCCGCTCTTCCACCCGCTCGAGATCTAGCCGCCCGAACAACGGCCAAAACCAAAGCGACCCTCCTCCTCCACGCCAACACTCCGTTGGCCCCCATACAGCCGGCATTTCCGAGTGGACAGTCGCTCGCCTGAAGCACGCACTCACCCAGCTCAACATTTATTTCCACCAGTCTGACAGAAAAGCAAAACTTTTCACACTATTCACGGACGCTCAGCACCACATCTCCCGCGATCGCCGAGCCGCCAGAGCACTTCCGGGTTCCCAGCGCAGCGTCAGGCGCTACGTCGATGACGTCACGACGCACAACGCGGCCAGACAAGCCCAGTCCCTCACACCAGCCCCTCCAGAGGGACAGGTCGTATCGCACCCCCCCCATACACTCTCGGCACCAGGGATTTCTCACCCTGCAGCCTCTCTTCCCCATTCTGCACTTCCAACCCATGCACACACATCCTTTCATCCCAACACCTTTTCCTCCTCTCTCGCTCCTACTCGACACCGGCTACCTCAGCCGCACATAACGCTCCAACTGCAGGTTTCTACGGCGGAGCCAACAGCCAAAACCCTGCGTTTCCTCCTGTCTCCTTTCCCCCTCCCCTCTTTCCCTACCCTCCCCCTCCCCATAACCCATACGTAACTAACCATCCCTCTTTAAATGCACCCCTTTTTTCCACAGGTCCACCAGCAACCAACACCAGCTTCCTTCCAACTCATCTTCCTCCACCCTCCAGCTTTACCTTAGCCTCAGCACTACCCCCAGCACGGCCTTTAGTATCTGCCCGACCATCCCCCGTGCCACCCACACTCAGGCAACAGATTCTCACAGGTAACTACGTCGACCTTGCCCAACTCATCCATCCATCCACCTGCAATCCCCATATCCAGAGGGAACTAATCACCGCTTATGGACCTATCGAACTCAAACAGCCACTCCCCACCCGATCCAAGGAACTCACCTCGACCGAATTTGCCTACTCCTTCTCCCTATACCGTGATATCATCTGCTCCGTCTTCCCTGACCGCAGGGCCGAGCTGGATGACTATTTAGCACTTATACTCAACCTAGCCTTGCGGTTCGGAGGTAATGGGTTTTACACCTACCACTTCCTATTCGCAGCCGAAGCCGCCGGTCGTGTGCAGCAGTTCAACCAGGGAACCTACTGGGGATCACTCGACCCAGAACTATACTGCAGAGTTTTCGCAGCTCGTGCCTCTCTCCTCTGCGAGCACTGCAGCGCACCCTCCCATCCATCCACCACATGCACCCTCTCGGCACCCCCGCCCTCCTCCCCAGCGTTCCGCAAACGAAGCCCCCCCGCTTACCGCAGCCTGCCTCCATTACTTCCCCCGCCATCCATCACCCCCAAACCACTAATCATCCAGCCAACCACCTCCGGCGGTCCCCCCAGAGGCATGGACAAAAGAGGCAGACCAATCCTCTTCCAGGGCGGGAGGATGGTCTGCAATAACTTCAATGACCTAGGATGCCAAGCCTCCAGCTGCCGATTCCTCCACACCTGCTCCTTCTGCGGGGGGGCCCACGCAAGATCAACCTGTCCCCACCAACCAACTAAGCACAGGAAGTGTAAGTACCTCAACACACCTATTAACATTCATGCCCTAGCTTCCGCCCTTAAAACTCACCCAGACCACCAGTTCACAAGCTTCCTCATCCAGGGTCTCACACACGGCTTCCACCCAGGTGTACAGGCGAAGCCAGAATTTTCCGTCACTTATGACAACTTACAATCGGCCATCTCCGAACCCGACACAGTCGACAAGCTCCTGGCTAAGGAAGTCGAAGACGCATTCATGATAGGCCCACTCACTAGCCCACCTTACCCCATATTTAGAATCAATCCAATCGGCATCGCTACCAGAAAATATTCAGGAAAAAAGAGACTGATCATAGACCTCTCTTGCCCCCACGGCTCCACAGTTCCAAGCATCAACAGCCTAATCCCCAGCCCGGACTACTCCATGCAGTACACCACCATTGACCACGCCGCATCCCTCATTCGCCTAGCAGGTCCAGGAGCCTGGCTGTCCAAGGTGGACATCACCAGTGCCTTTAAAGTGCTTCCCATCCACCCCGACTACTGGCCCCTTTTCGGCGTCCTCTGGAAGGGTGCTTACTATTTTTCGGTGCGCCTGGCCTTCGGGTGTAAGAGCAGCCCAAAAATTTTCGATTGCCTTTCCGAAGCACTCTGCTGGATCCTGCTAAACATCCACAAACTCCCGTACGTCATCCACCTCCTAGACGACTTCCTCACCGTCACGCCACCTTCCTCTCCCCCAGCACTCGGCCTCCACACTCTAACCACCGTGTTCCAGGAACTCGGTGTTCCCCTCTCTGCAGAGAAAACCGCAGGTCCATGCACATCCCTGGAATTCCTCGGCATCACCCTCGACTCCGTCTCATTCCAAGCATCCCTACCCACCGAGAAAATCAACCGGATTTCATTACTCATCTCGAATTTCCTCCTTGCCCCCGAATGCACCAAACGCCAACTCCTCTCGCTTTTAGGCCACCTCAACTACGCCATCCACATCATCCCCCAAGGCCGATCCTTCTTGTCACACCTCTTTTCACTCGCTTCTTCCGTCCCAAAGCTCCACGACCACGTCACACTCGACAAAGCGTGCAAGTCAGAGCTAAAGCTATGGTATCAGTTCCTCTCCTCTTGGAACGGCATCTCTTTTTTTTACGACGAACATATCACCAAACCAGAAGACATCCAGCTGTACACAGACGCAGCACCTTCCATTGGTTTTGGCGGCCTCTACGGCGACAAGTGGTTCTCAGACGCTTGGCCGCCGGAATTCTCATCCCTTACTCCTTCCTCTGCAATCTCCGAAATGTACCCAATAGTTGTAGCAGCCATTCTTTGGGGTCATGAATGGTCAAAGAAGACCATTGCCATCTACTCAGACAACAGCGCCGTCGTAGATATCATCAATAAAGGACGGTCACATCGTCTAGAAATCATGATGTTCATGCGGAGGCTTACCCTGGTTTCAGCCCAGCACCAGTTCATCATCCGAGCCTCCCACATCCCAGGTCACTATAACTCCATCGCTGACTCGCTTTCCCGTTTCTCTTTCCAGAAATTCAGACGATTAGCGCCAACCTCAGACCTCCTGCCGACTCCGGTCCCACCGTTTTCAGCCACCATCTTCAACTGACCCCGCAACTGGAACATCTTATCTCTGCCTCCCAAGATGCCATCCTTAACAGCATCGCCCCCCAAACACTCTCATCTTACTTCTCCGGATGGAAACGCTTCAAAGCTTTCCACGCCTCTTTCAACCTTCCCTTCCCTTCGCTCGACATTCTCACCCTCACTAACTTCATTACATTTGCCCATTCCCTCCTTAAAATAAAGTCCTCCACTATACGGGTATACCTCAGCGGCATCAACTTCTTCACTAAACTGTCCTCAGGAACGCCATGCCCGGCCTCTACCCACTCGCACATAGCGATGTTACTCAAAGGTCTCCACAAAACCGAACCACGGCCTATGCCCAAACGTCTGCCCCTCACCTCGGACCTTCTCACCCGCTGCATCCATACTCTCCGCTCAGGCTACCTCTCTCCCTTCATGGACAAAGTACTCGAGTCCATGTTCTTGCTGGCTTTCTTCGGCTTCCTCCGCTGCTCTGAGTTCACGGCCTCGAACTCCGACCACAATCCGTCACGACATGCCACTATGTCCGACATCTCAATCCATCCTCCCGACACTGTCATTTATCACCTCAAACGCAGCAAGACCAACCAACACGGTCTGCCTCAGCCTATCTACCTCTTCCGCCTAGACACTTATCTAAGTCCATACGAACCCATCCGCGATTACTTCATCTCAAGATCAGCCGGCCTTACTTCTCCGCTAGATCCCCTTTTCATCACCGAAACGGGCAACGGGGCCACGCGGTCCTGGTTCCACCACCATTTCCGCCACATATTAGCAAGATCCGGAATACCCCCCGAGTTCTACTCAGGTCATTCATTCCGCACCGGCGCCGCCTCAGCCGCATCGAGCCAAGGAATTCCGGATCACATCATTAAGATTCTCGGTCGATGGTCTTCGACCGCGTACCTCTCCTACATCCGCTTCAACCTGAACAACATCAGAAACGCTCACCGGCATCTGTCCTCATGAGGCTATCTTTGGGGACTCCGCACTGCCGGAGCTTCCTAAGAGATGAACCCCACCCAACAGTCTCCGTTCCCACCCGCCGCCGGACACCAACAGTCCCCCATCGGACACCAACGGTCCCCCATCGGACACCAACGGTCCCCCATCTCATCCCTCTATCCCTAACCTACTTCCTTTCATCCCTCTACCTCGATCCCTTCCCTACATCCCTACATCCCTTCATCCCTCTACCCTTTATCCCTTCACCCCTCTACCCCTACCCCTACATCCCTCTACCCCTACCCCTACATCCCTCTACCTCTACCCCTACTCTACATCCCTTCATCCCTCTACCCCTACTCTACATCCCTTCATCCCTCTACCCCCCGCTCTACATCCCTTCATCCCTCTACCCCCACCTTACATCCCTCAACCCCTTCCGCTTCCTAAATCCGACAAACATCCCGTTATGCTATAAACCTCTCGAAACTCATACCGTTATTGGTGTGGTCCTTGTTAGTGAAATTTAGTTTCCCAAACTTAGTTCAGGAACAGGACCACGCCCATAACACGGCTCATTTCCTCAGCACAAGTATTTAAGGTCTACGAACCCGTTCACTTCCTCTTCGACTCCGTTCTCTCATCCCTCCCCCCAACCCCGTTTTGTTTTCCTATTCTCTCTCTTGCAGGATCACAGGAACGACAGGGGACTCCGCACTGCCGGAGCTTCCTAAGAGATGAACCCCACCCAACAGTCTCCGTTCCCACCCGCCGCCGGACACCAACGGTCCCCCATCGGACACCAACGGTCCCCCATCTCATCCCTCTATCCCTAACCTACTTCCTTTCATCCCTCTACCTCGATCCCTTCCCTACATCCCTCTACCCTTTATCCCTTCACCCCTCTACCCCTACCCCTACATCCCTCTACCCCTACCCCTACATCCCTCTACCTCTACCCCTACTCTACATCCCTTCATCCCTCTACCCCTACTCTACATCCCTTCATCCCTCTACCCCCCGCTCTACATCCCTTCATCCCTCTACCCCCCACTCTACATCCCTTCATCCCTCTACCCCCACCTTACATCCCTCAACCCCTTCCGCTTCCTAAATCCGACAAACATCCCGTTATGCTATAAACCTCTCGAAACTCATACCGTTATTGGTGTGGTCCTTGTTAGTGAACTATGAGTAAAACAGTAAGTTGTCATCAATGTCCAAGTAAAATATCAGTCCAATATGTATTTTTCTTTTTAAGTACCTCTCCCTCCAACTGTTTTCCTGGGGCCAAGACCATCAGATTTTCAGAAAAAATCTTATATGGCTCTATCCTTGACCACAGCGTCTCCCCTCTCCTTCCTGTCCATACGTCTTGGATTACTGTAAACATAGCAATGACAGTTCTTTGAGAAATTCACAATTTGGGATTGGATTTTGTAGCAGTTTACTTACAAGTTTCAACGTTGGTTTCTTGGCCCTTGGATGGAAGTTCACAACCACAAGTCTGTGGTGGTGTTGGTGTTGATGTAGATGCTTGTGGTGGTGGTGGTGTTGATGTTTGTGGTGGTGGTGGTGTTGATGTGGATGCTTGTGGTGGTGATGGTGTTGGTGTTGATGTGGATGCTTGTGGTGGTGGTGGTGTTGATGTGGATGCTTGTGGTGGTGGTGTTGATGTGGATGCTTGTGGTGGTGATGTGGATGTTTGTGGTGGTGATGTGGATGTTTGTGGTGGTGGTGTTGATGTGGATGCTTGTGGTGGTGGTGATGTGGATGTTTGTGGTGGTGTTGATGTGGATGTTTGTGGAGGTGTTGGTGGTGATGTGGATGCTTGTGGTGGTGGTGGTGATGTGGATGTTTGTGGTGGTGGTGGTGGTGATGTGGATGTTTGTGGAGGTGATGGTGGAGTTGAAACAACTTTTGCCATGTGCCCTGCTCGGTTTCTTTTCCGCCTGCAGATGTAGTACAGATCTCCATCTGGTGTTTAAATGTCATAGTATTAGAGTCATTGGGAGTTTCAACATATCAGATGATCATTGTGTTGTAAAGTCCATGTGGCATGCATCCTTACCCTTTATCCTGAAGGTGCTGGCTCTCCTTTTGATGACATACTTTTCCTTGTTGGTTGCCCCTTCAGGAAACCGGTTGTGGACTTTCAAATCCAGTATTTGTTTGATAATTGTAGGATCCATTTCACTAATTTCACCTACACCAAATACTACTATCCTATTATCTATATGCTGTCTCTGTCGCTGTCTCTTATCTTAATTCACTCCTCACAAACTTTTGCCATGTTACACCACCTTATATACCATGCCCTAATCATTTCGGTTGTCTACACCTGCTGCAGGTAGTTAAGAAATGAATGCCTGTTGATCACCAAATGACAGTAACAGCCATGTGTAATCTACATAATAATACCAAAACATTAATTTGGGTGGCACTTTTCAAGCTGGGAGCACAACATGCTTTCCATAGACAGCAGATTATTACCAATACAAAATAACAGCAAAATAAAAGCACACAATTAAAAGACCATATAAAATACATTTGCAGATGAATCATCCCTAAGCATGTAAGGTAGGAGAGGTGAAACGATTAAAATAAACTTTTCATCAAGTGATTGCACAACAGAGCTATATTTAAAATACATGAATACATACATTTTACAAAGTTTATACTTTGCACTGTGTTGATTGTTGTTGATTATTGTTTTTTGTTAACTGTTATGCACCTCCTGTCAAGTTAAATTCCTTGTATGTTCAAAATACCATGGCAATAAACGGTTCTGATTCTATCCCATACATAAATACATACAGAAAGAAAGAAAGAAAATTGTTAAGCGAAAAGCCCAGTAAGCAAAAATGTGAATGTGACGATGAATGTGTGCTATATAGTGTAGCATATAGTTGTGATGCGAAAGATGAGCGTCCGTAGTGTTTAATATAAATCATGATCGCTGGTGGATAGCCTACAGAAGTTGAATCACAAGTTAATCTGGGTGGATCACAGCTTCCCACAGCTGACAGTCATCTGTACGCGGTGTTTGAGCTCATGTGTTTAACTCACAGTTAGGTCTATCGGTCTCAGATTGACTCCACATCAGATTAATAACGATATATGATACAAATATAAGACAGACAACAGAGCGTTTCTTAAAGGATTCATTGACGTAAGTATTTTGAACAGGCATTGACACCGACCACCAACTTTCTCCATCACTCTGGTCCTCGTTATGGGTCCTCGGAATCTCAACCACAGCCTCGCGAACGAGTCGTACATTTTCCAGCAAAGTGTTTCGTTTATATTCTTTCAAAAGAAACCGTAGAAACTACGTGAAAGACAGAGGAGAAACTATTGAAATGTTTATTTCCTGTTTATTCAACGTGGGTCCTGAAAGGCCACTCCTACCACACATCTGCTTTACGCACTCGACCATAAACCAGTTAATTCAAAACCAGTTAATCTCGCACACCGGTAATAGCACAGCGGCTAACGCTAGTTAGCTTGTAAGCTACGAACGTCACGTAACTTAACGGATCACTTTAACACACGTGATGTTATAAGATCTCTTATTTTGCTTTAACATTAGTATCGGTGACATTCGAGTGAGTTGAAACACAATACTTACATTTAAAAGTGAATCCTGCCGCTTCTCCAGCTCCCGCATCAATCGCTGAAAAATCTTCACCGGCACGCAATGCATCTTGGGATATGCTGGGCCGCGAAGGATCCATCAGATGTATCCTCCAAATCTGGGGGCAGAAGGCTGCATTCGAAGGAGTCTTCAACAAACATGTGAAATGGGACAGCCTAGTCGCCGCGCTGTGACGCAACCGGTCTACGAATGCAGCCTCCGAAGGATGCAGACCCTGAATTGGGACACAGCTTGGGATCAGCCATCCTGATGTGATCTGTGAAGCAGCCTGTCACTGAAGGAGCATTTTATATAGCCTGCATTCCAAAGTGAAGTAGATTTCATGGGGCCATCTTTGGATGGCCTCTGAGCAAGGCAAACTACGCATAAGGTTCTGCACTCAGTGGCGCACATTACTGCAGTCTTGGAAAGGGAGGAGTGAGCGAAGGAGTATTCAATTTCAACTGGCACTGTGTCCAAAACCAAACATTTGTTTAGCAACCAATTATCATCATTACTGAGGGAGAGTGTATGTGAAAAACTAAGTGGATTACAGTAGGATCCTGTTTTTTATAAAATCCTGGAATGCTTCCTGTTCCTGGAGGCATGCGGACACATGTATTGCATGTATTATTAATTGCCATTATACAACGTGTGCATGACGCTGGCTTCATCAAAAATGTAAAGGGGGAATCCATTTCATGTCATTTTCACATTACGGAGCTCTCTTGCTCTGTTTTATTAATACATAATGTGAATGTTTCAGTGGTCTGCCCATGTTATCTGTGACGGCAAGTGGACAGCTTTACTGGGAAGACAAATGGAAAAAAATATTGGTTTGACACGATGCCATACTACTTATGTTTCATTAGTGTCATTGTGCATTATAATTTAAAAACTAAGCAGTTGATGTTAACTGTTAAGCAGTTATGGTATCTAGTAAGGTGTGTCTGGGGTACTTTGCATACAACAACATGATCTCATCCCTCTTCCCCCTAGGGAATAGAAGGAGGGGAAAAGATTGGAAATCGTAATTAAAAACCTCTAATATCAGCCTTTCCTCTGCCTTTGTCCGTTCCTTACACATCAGTAGTAAAGCCCGCCTCTTGCGCGATTTGATTGGTTGCCCTAGGCCAAGTGCGACATTGACAAAGGGTGCAGCTCCACGCCTGGCGTTGAAAAATTGAGAATATTTTAACTTTAATGCACATCTAAAAACGGCAACGTGCGAGAGGAGCACAAGAGAGGAGCACAAGCCAGGCACGCCATTCCGTAGGCAAACAATGGTTTTGCAGACGACACGTTTCTAGAGACGTGTTTTGGTGTGATCGGGGTCTAAGTCCTGTGTTTGTCCGACCCATTGACCTCTAGAGGACTCTCTCACTCTTTATACAACGTTGGTTGCTCTGAGGTCCGCGCGTCTAACAATGAAGCGGATGAGTTTACATGATGGGTGCACAGCCGCTAAAGGGTGTTTTGTGCATCCGTATCAAGACGTCAAGGGCCACTGCCCAAGCGTCGGTATTTAACGCCCTGGGCTGCATATAAATGCTGACTTAAGTTTATAGGTAGTAACTCTTTGCTCCATTAATAATTAGTAAATTATTTGTTGATGCTTTATGGATGGGTTATTTGGGAGGAGAATCTCATTTATGACTTAACATCTCAAAAAGTTTCTCATATTTACAAAATGATTATCTCATATTTAGGAAATCTCAAAACAGAATATCACTGGCGAGCCATAGCATCTCGACAAAAACAAACTATTGAATGATTATCCTCTATAACATGTCAAACCCTAAACTCTGAGAAAAAATATCAGCTAACGACCTGGTATCCACAACAAAATGGAAAACGTTGACAAAATGTTTTACAATTTTCATCAATTAAAAATAACTAAATTGGAATGTGAAACATGGACAAACGAATTATTAACTGTTTTTCTTCAGTCTTATTCAACAATCTGCATGCATGTGAGGTGTTACCCATCGCCTGCTCCTGATTGGTCGAACAGAATACTTTTAGAAGCTGATTTAGCTGCTTGACCTGTTAAACTAACAAGCAGCATCTTTCAGTTCACAAGAGCCACACCAGATATCATGGTAACTGTAATCACGATGCAAATGAGGGTAGAACTTATTCAAAAGAATATGTTGCTAAAACAGCCTCTTATTCATAGAAGGCTGTTATGTTGAATGCAACATTTTTCAGTCTAATAAAAGCTAGAACACGTCTGGCATTTGCTGCTGGGAGCCATAAAATATCATCTGCTGTCAACACTGCTGGTACTGTGTACTTGTGCGCACTTTGCTTTAAAGAAAAACATGAAAAAGATAATCAGTGCTTTAGAGAAGGATCCAGTGTTCACGCGGCTTATCTCCATCTGTGTCCGGTGTGTGTTCCGCTGACAGCGGTAGCTCAAAGTTTCTGCCTTGATTTTTCACACCTGCTGGGAAATCCTGGTTTGTGGTAAGTCTGAACTCAACTTCAGTCTGCAGACGCTACAAAGCAAGTGATTCATCTGAGCTGAGGCTGGTTTAGACCTAATCCTCAACTGCCCCACTGAAGTTACCTCCATATGGTTAAAGTGCCCTGCTCAGTGGCACCGTGTTAATTATACATTTACTCGGCCAAACGGAATTGTCTTCAATGTTTCAATCTCAGCTTGTTTTGTACTGGCAACTGGCTGCAGCTGTATTCATACATGGACATCATTTCACCAGTGCCCTCAATTTATCTATCTCAGCTTCCATTACAAATCTACCCACATACAAATGCATGGATTACGATGAAACGGTACTTAAAGGGTAACTTAGTTATTTTTAAACCGGAACAATGAAAACATTTCCGACGTCATGGCTGAATAGAATAAAAGATATTTTTCTTCTGAAGAGAAGTCCGAGCCTGATATCGGACAGAATTGTCTACTCGGTTTTCATCATTAGTCCAACATTTCCTTCACTCTTCAACCGATTTCCATATATAATAACCAATCACTTCTGTAAGTCAACACTGCTGTGTCGCCATTTGTGTTGCAAACCACGATGTTGGGCGGTATTAAGAAGACATGCCGCTGACGCTCACCAAGTAAACGTTAGTTAGTTAGTTAGTTAGTTTGATCCCTGACGCTGATTGGCATCGGGAAACCACTGCTTCATGTCACGATGCCAGTCGAGTCAGTCAACCCTAGTCCAGGTTTCACTCGCCTTTTGGCTCTGGTTTGGTCTCCACAAAAACAATATCCGTCTCTTTAGCTGCTAAGTGCCAGATGCCTGCTGCTGCTGAAGTTAACGAGAGATGCTGAGTAAATACTCAGTCAAATCAAAACTATGAGATAAAGGAGGAAAAAACATGCAAAGAGCTCCAGAATTGGTTAGAATTGTATGTGCCCTATTTGAGTGACAAATGTATTTATTAATTTAAAAAAAATGGATGCTGAGTAGTGGAGTTTTAAAGAAAACCTGGCTACAAGAGACTCACTTCAATTTGACTTTATTTCAATAAATACCCGACCGTTCTGTGTTGGAAAGGAAACGTGATGAAATGGGATCCATGAGATTATTTGCTAAGGAGTCAGAGATTCCATTTATGGGCAGCAATCATTCCAGTTTCTTTTAATAGTTCATAATAGTAACATCTCTATCCTTTAAGCAAACGTGAGTTCACAGGTGTTGATGCTTTGATCTGTGACAGGGTTTTGAGGAATAGCGAGAACGTGCAGAGTGATGGTGAGAGAGATTTGTGGTCAGCGCCCTGCGCACACTCAGTCATGCATTACTAGACCGTACTGCCACCTACTGATGCAAAAAAAAGATGAACACAAGATTCTGCGGTGGCGAAAAAGAAAATAAAAAAATTAAAAATTAAAATCACAAAAGTCCTCAGTGGGCATCTCAAGACAAAAGTACGGAGCGGATGAAATGCTAAGAAGAGTGAAGTCGAGATAAAAAGGGTGCGAGGTGAGGACAGGAGACGAGGAGGAGTGGAGCAGCAGGAGGAGGGAAATGGAAAAGGACGAGAGAGAGAGAGAGAGAGAGACAAGCATGTGTCAGATTTCTGCGAGCCACGTGGGAACAGAAGAAACAAGGCCATCATCTGTGCGGCGAAGTGACAGCTGGGGGGATGTTTGGCTGCACTTCCAACACTTTTGTCTGTTGTCGCTGAAATAGAGCAACCGTCTAAAGCTCCCCAGCCCACCGCCTGGAAGAAAAAAGAGGATCAAGAGCTTTCGTGAAAGGAGAGCCAAGAAATGCTTCCGTTGTACCACATACTGCCTTCGCTTCTCTTACCTGGCACGCCGCTGTTGAGGCACAACACAGGGACAAAGAGGCCCTCTGAGCGTTTTGTTCAGGAATGTAACTCAGCCGTCTCAAACAAAACAAAGGACTGTACTGCTGCCTTCTTTTTCTTCATCAGAGTGAGAACTTAATTATAGGTTTACATTTCAAACGCGGAAGAAGTTTTACTTTAAATTGAAGGACTGTGAAAGTAGTATTTTAATTCAATCAGTTTAGATTCAGCCGCAGTTACTCGTGTGAGTGCTGTTGCTCTGAAACTCACTGTTTGTAATCAGGCATACTGTTAATCCCATTACTCAGATCACTTAGGCTGATGCTCCAGGAGTTTGACTTGTAATGAAGCAGTTTTTCGTTGTGATATTTCTGCCTTTACTAATATAAATGTACAAAAGTGTAAGCAATGCAAAGTACTTTCACACAGTAGACTCACTTATTAACATTAATTGTTGATGACAGGCCAAAATAAGACTTCAAAGATTGTTTATCGGGCAGAAGAAGCACCACTCTGTTGGAACCGTTGGACAGAGTGGGACAGCTTCTTTCTTGCAGATTGAGTCACGTCAGTTTCAGGAGTCGCATTCACCCACTTTCATTCACATCATATCAATAATTTATGATCAACTTCATAGTTTTGAACCAGGACCTCTAGTATAAGTATCGGATTGGACCCAGTGTCAGCAGATACCTTGTATATCAGGACTAACATCATCGCTTGTAAGGAGAGTGTCGTTTTTTTTAAATTGTCATATTTCATGCAGACCGTCTGGTGTTCAACATGAAGCTTTCCTGTCATGACTCCTCTTCTCTGTTCACTACACTGGCTCTCTGGCGCTGGCCAACAGCTCCGGTCTCCCTCTAAGCCGCGGTCAATCCCTCTCAGTCGGGACTCTTCTCTTTTTCTCTGGTCTCACAGCGGTAGAATGAACTGCTGTGTCTTCCAGACAGAAAACCCACCATTCCAGACCACACTCGCCCCTATGATCACTTAGAAAATGTCTTTTTTCTTTAAGAACAAGCAAACAGCCTCTAAGCAATTGTGTTTTAGTGCTCTCAACACACTTTTAGTTGTTGCATGAGCACGATGCACGTTGAATTTTTGATGATATAGCTCTTGTTCGGACATATTACATGTACATAATACATTTTGTAAGTGTTATTTTCATATAAAGTTGTTAGGATTGTGCATACTGCTCCATTGGTACATCCAAATGTTCAATATTTCAACATCCTGCATCCTGGAAAATGTAGAAGAAAAAGAAGGCTTGTAAATCCTGCAAAGCTCTGACTACATGAAGCAGCTTCTTATTCCTTTCAATATTGACCGGTCACAGTCTTTACTCCACCAGTTTATTCCCTCCCCTGTAAATCCAGCAGGCGCTGATGACTATCGTGGTCTTGTAGGTTGAGTGATGAGCTCCGTTGACACAACTGACAGGTGAGTCCTTCAATCAGCTGAGGTTTAGCCATCAATAAGACCCCAAGGAGATTTTTGTATTGAGTGATTGTCGGTCCTCGAGGGCATCTCAAACCTCCGATCAAAGGATTAGTACAGCTGCAGCCCGTAATCATCGCCTTCTTATCTCTACACCAAATCAGGTCCCAGTAGAGCTGAACCGCATCATGGGAGCATTTGACCCACATGTCCTGTGACATGATTGTGAGGAGGAACGGAAATAAACTCTGTTTAGTGTGAAGTTTTGAGCCACACTGAAGAAACAAAACAATTAACAGCGAAGTACATAATGTAATTCATGTCCTGAGTTAAGGAAGTAACATTCTACAGATCCGGAGTCATCGTTCACTCAATGTGGAAGCTTTTCTTTGTCACTTTTCAAAATGTCAGTAATAATTGCAGACGCTCACAGCTGGAAATAATGTTTGGCCAGTTGTACAATACAATCGAACAACAAAAATGAAGAAAAATAGCATTGAATTATTTAAATTATGTCTGCAGCGGTAATGAGAGACAGAAGCAGACAGACAATAAAAAGAGTCCTCTGCAATTTGTGCTGAGTGTCCTTGAATGGAGGGTGTGCAGATCCTGTGATCCTGAGGACAGGACGAAGAGGGCAGGCCTTACTGGTGGAGATGAAAGAGAGGGAGAGGGAGAAAGGCTTCATGTATGCCTTTCATCGAAATGTGGTCTGCATGCAGCTACCCTATGAGAATAATAATTAATCTGATTACAAGCTCTGCATCTCTGCCAGGGCGCTTATTACCAGTCCCAACAGCAACGCTGGAGTTGTTTTCACCTTTGTGTGTAGTTGAGATCCAAATGAAGTTCGACCATAAGTGTGGTCCGACCAAGGGCGCCGGAAGTAGGGGGGTAGGAAGTGGGGAAGGAGCCATTGACCACACACACACTTCACGCCCCTGGACCCAGCTGGCGTCCCAGCTGGTGCGATCCCATTGCAAGATGGTCTCTAGTGCATTCTCGTAATCGGCATTGTGATAAGATCATATTTTTGCATGGGAAGTGAAAAGCTGGCAGAGGCTGGAGACGCTGTCATGAAAACTAGAGACCATCCTGGGATGAGATCACACCGGTTGCGACGTCAATCGCCAATGGTGTCTCCAGGACCGCATTTTTCCACGATGACAGACGCACAGACTCACAAGGTGAAAACAGTACTGGCCACACCCTTTCACGGCTAGTGATAAACATGGCAGAGTAAGGGTCCGTAAGACCCACCATTACTTTTCTTACACTGGACCAAACAACGCCGGCACAATGCGGTTCTTAAGAAACAGCGTCGCCGTCTAGTGTGTGTTGTCCCATGGTGCCGGCTGTCCTTACACAGACGTTGATTTGGCTCTGTGACTACCTCTGCTGCTGGCTTAGCGGCGGAACTACTCTGTCCCCCAATTTCGTCTCTGTACCTTTTACACAGAACAGTGAGGCGGAATAACCGAGCAATAGTCCCGCCTTGAACATCCTGTGTTCCCCTATGTCCCTCTTACTCTCTGTTCATGTCTGTTTCTGTGTGCTGCCGTGGTTTCTCGTTCTCTGCTCATCATGCTAATGGCTTTACTGTGGAGTCAGGTGAAGGACTACAGACTCTAAAGGGTGTATACAGACACTGAGGGCTGCTGCCCAGGCCTCGAGCTTTAGGCCAGGCTGCCTGTTTCCAGATGGGAAGGACTGGGACTTTGATTCAGTCAGGTACCCTCTATTTCTCTGCACCAGCTCACTGAGACAAATTCCTGGCATTTCACACACACAGACAAAAAAAGGTTCATCAGGCTTTTCCCTTGTTAGGTTAGCTCAGGTTAAAAATACAGAGACAAGCCTCGGGACATGGAAGGAAACATGCTAAATTATTCTAGAACCTTTAAACGTGCATTAAAAGGTTTATTCACTTAATGGCCATTAAGTGTTCGAATGAAATAGACTTTTTAATAAAGAGGGAAGCTATTCTGTAAATTGTGTCCTCTAGAAACCTCATATCCACAACTGCAGTATTATTTAAAACTAAAGTTACTTACAATTACTTCATTTATCACTTTTTTAATCTTTTTCGTTGTATCCTATTGTAACATTTTCATGTGAAAAACAGCTCGCAGCTTGGTCCTGCATTGTCCTGTAAAGAGTCATATATACAACATCAGTATTGAGCTGAGCTGCTGACTCTCTGTGCCCCGCCCACCTGTGAGCCCACGTCAGGTGATTAATGCAGGCAGGCTTCACCGTATTTCATACCAATGGAACCCATTTTTGCATAGCCGCTGGTCAGGTTTAGTTAGGGTTCGAAAAAACAGTTGGGCTGAAAAAAGTATGCTTGTAAGATAATTTAAGCTACCGATGTAACGGCATGTGTTTCAGTGCCGTTGCATCACGTGACAATGTTGTCCGTGAAGATCACCCAACCTTTAGTTTCGGGCGACACACCAACGCCGGCCCCCTGAGTGAAAGTCGTGTGCTTGTTTGACCCTAACCTCCCGCCATCACAGGACTTTCTTGTTCTGTATGCTACGTGTGTGTCTAATAATGACAGGGTTGGGGAGTTAGTTGAAAGATCGGTGAGGACAGAGAGGGCCGGTTTCAAGTCTTCTTCAATACAGCACGATGTTCATTTACTAAATGATGGCCCATTTAGAGTCAAATACACCATAAAGCGGAGTGTACTTACTGTTTGCTGCCGCTACCAGAGCCATAGACTGCGTCTCTATGTCACTTCCGTCTATCGGTTATATACAGTCTATGGTTTGATCATGTGATCCTCATCTTATATTAAATGATTCTATATCAATCATTTATTAGTTATTAGTTGAGTGGACTGACCGTACAACAGCCTTCGCCATCCTTACAGCCATGGCGCTACCACGGCTAAAAGTAAACTCCTACTGCAGTATGCACACACATGCAAATACATCATGATTGCAACAAGGTGCCAAAATCACATTTTAATCATTTCCGTATTGATTGGTCATAATTTGTATTCTTTTGGGTTGTTTTTCCACTCAATAAAACCAGCAGCTTGTGCAGACCATAGTGATTGTATGTAATAAAAATGTGAAATATTGATTTCACATCAGTCACAGTGACACGGCTGACGGACCAGTTGTCCAGTCAGGTGAGGTTGTACTGGCAGCATTGGTCCACATTGGTTTGTAAAAGGCCTCGGAGGAGACATCAGTTTAGGGATTATCGGTCCTTTGGGGATCCACTGGATCATTTCCACATCATGAAACATCCGATCAGAGGATCTGGGTCATTACTGCCACAGAAGCTGCAGTCCCAGTGAAGGAGGAAGTATGAATGGATAACTGAACGGGCTGAACCGGTATCAGACCCAGGGGCCCAAAGAGTCAGAGGCCCCCCTGGCCTTCACTTACAAAATGTCACTCAAAGAGACACGTGCCACTCAGAAACTCAAAAGACTACAAAGACACTCACGACTAAGGAAAACAACCTCAGAAAGACACACGATGATCACAAATAGACACAAAGAGACTGAAAATGACTACAAAGCAACACAAAATGACCTCAAATAGTCACAAAATGAGGACAAAAACAACCAGAAACAGTTTCAAAGTGACTCAAAAGACTCAAAATGACAACAGCAAAAAAAGCTAAACAACTATGACGTTTGTGTTGGTGGGGCCGTTTGCATGTCTGTGCTCAGGGGCCCATTGTCTTAAGATCTGCCCGTAAATAGGTTGATGTTAGACTTTTGACCTCTTCGTACCTTTAACTGATACTGTGACACATTTTAATTGTAAATAAAAGATTCATAAGAATAGTTTTAAATAACTACAAACACATTGCAGTTAGCATCGGTGTGATATCTAAAGAAGATATTCAAACTGCATCAACACACATTACAAGGAGAGAGACGTCATGATTCCACAGACACTGCTTGACTGTCTGGTGTGTTTCTTTGGGAACACCCTCACATTAGTGCTGGCGATAAACAAACAAATACAATAGAGAACAATAATACATGCGGGGCTACACTGGTACCTACTGCTTGCAAGAAATAGCCTCTCACTTTGACCTCTCGCATCGTCTCTGCTGTTGGACAAAATGAGGCCCACTTCAAGCCTTGTGGGTCGGACTAACATCCTCTAAACGCCCTTCCTTGATTCTTCAATAACTGTTCAATACAGATGAATAAATGTAGCTGATATTTGAAATGTTAGGAGCCACTTTCTTGAAAAGACATGCATCAACATACCAGAGCAATAGTCTTTCCTTTGACACAGTAATGCTGTCATTGTAAATCATATAATCATACACTTACAACAGTAAGGGTAAATTCTCACTCATTCCATGCATAAAAGTTAAGACCACCGGTGTATAAAATGATGTGCAAAGTTGTAAGCAGCATCTAAACGTGTGTGTGTGTGTGTGTGGCAGAGATTGCATGAGAAACAGGATGTTGGAGCCAAGGTGGTAAGGAAAAGGGCAATGGCCAGTGAAAGAGTGGCTTCACAGAGGTGACAGTCAGAATTGGAACAAGGAAACACAGAATTGGACTGAATGATTGGATTGAATGTAGTGGCCAAAGCAGAACTTCCTAAATACCCAGGGTTTGTTCTCATGCAGCCTCAGTAATACATACAACCCTCAACACAGTCATACAACCTGTTCAACTGTAGTCCGAGCTCTGACCCAGTAGAAGATTGACAACCTGGATGAATGCAGATTTGAGACTGATGAGTAACTAAGGCCTGGGTGACATTAGGGCCTGGCTGCTCCAGAGTTCCGGCTGATATTAGGAACACCTACTTGGTTACGTGCCTGATTATTCTAAAAACAATGATGTGCCTGGGTCGCCATGACCTGGAGGTCAATAAGGAAAAAGATGGACGGAAAAACAGGAGGAATAATTAGACATTTATAGGATTGTCATGGATTTGAATTGCGAGCGTCTAATGTTTTTTAGGTCCTGACACGTAATTGATCGCAGGTGCAGCAGGGACTCTCCGCCATCACTCGGACCGAGGATACAGGGAGCCATGCATGTCTTTTGTTAGGTTAGTTGACCTCGAGACAACTCGGTTTGCTTGTTCTCTATACTGATGCAAATAATCCAACTTTGAGTGAAAACTCTCCAATCTCATTTGTGGTTTGTGAGACCTCGGTACTGAGAGCAAGCAGGGCTCCACGTTTGGCCAGATAGCGACTATAATTAAGTTAGCAGGAAAATGTTAATTGTGCAAAGCGTCCTGCACAGAAGAAAATGTCCCAGTTCTCCTTTAATCTTGATGTAATGTGGAGGAGAACAGCAGCTAATATTTCTAGGCACTCTGCGCTTAATGTGGCTACATTGACGGTTGTAATAATTCATTAGATTTGTATGTGAGTGTAGTAGCAGTCGTGATAACAAGGTCAAATTAAACGACAGACCAGCCTTTTAATTCTTACTGTGAAAGTTGCGTGAACTTTTTTTCTCCCTTTTATATCTTTGAATGCCCTCCAAAGATGCCAGAGCTCTTAATGGCCATCGGCTAAAACATACACATAACTCTCTGGTGTAAAACTGCCTCTTTCAACCTCTCCCTCACACACACACAGAGAGACAGAGAGACACCATTTCATAGTTAAACTGCATCTTGTAAGTTGTTTTTTTAGGTGCTGGTCAGGTTATGCCCTGAAAAAATGAAGTAGTTTTTAAAGTCACTGAGGTCGGTCAGCGAACACAAAGAGAGTGCTCACATAAAATTGTGCTTTTTCATACACACGCTTACTGTAACATCACAGAAAACAATTAAACATGAAGAAAATCACATACAGTATTCTAAATCTAACATGCACGTGAGCATATGCATGATCCCAGAGGATGAACCATTATATTTCAATGACCTCATTACCGTTCCTCAGGACTGTCTTCACATTTCTGGCTCCATTACTGGTAAGGGATGCAGATTAGTTTGTTTCTTCCTATACTAGTTTAAAGTCCTGCTCGTGGGAACAGGACTTTAAACTGTTGCTGGCAATACATTAAGGAGCCAATGTTTTCTATTTTCTCTTTTTTTTTTATATGTGAGCGATCTGCACTGTTATGTACAACTTCAGGTAACTAACTAAATGAACTAACCCGGTCACTCTGCTGACGAGGACACATGGCAGACGACTCTCTGGACCTTGATCAATCTTAGTTTGCCAACTTTCATGACCTCCTTGAAGTACAAGGGTGATGTCATCATCACAAGGCAGGATATTTGTAATTTGATGTGCCTGTTTTGCTTGCATATTTATCAGTTGCTGTGGTTGAATAATTATTTGGAATTATTTGACTTTGATTGGTTTTGGGATTGCATAGTTTGTATGTGTTGTAGTTTTTAATAGACTGGATAATCATTGATCAATAAGATTGACAGCTGAAACATCCAATCCTCAGTTGGCGGCAGTGTATTTCGAGGTAAATTTATTTTGTTGTGGATTATATTTGTTTGTGATTCATCACTAATAAGTTTCAAGGAAGTCCATCTAGGGAGGAGGTTGGGTTGGTGGGTGGGTCAACAGAGACGGGGATCTTACCAGCAGACTGCTGGTCGTCAGTCAAGTACTGAACATAACCAAGCAGTTTGGTTGTGTTTTCGTTTTGTTTCAATTTTGTAGTAATTTTAAAGTTTTACTTTTGCCTAATCCTAACCAAGTCATTTTGTAGCAGTTTTGATTTATTTGTTAACCACATGTTTCAAACTGTCTAAAACTGAAAAGAAAGAAAACACATTTCCCTCCAAAAGTAGTTGAGGCTGCAGTCGTAGGGGAACGTATTTCCGTTGGAGACAGGGTTGCTACGGGGCAGATGCTGCAAGTGAGCAACTACACTGTTCATGAACTGGTGTTTCATTGTATGCAACGTTGCGTCCAGCTTCCCTCTCAAACATACACAAACCGTGAGCTGCAGTGCTTGGGTCAGCTCGTCTCTGTCCTTGTCACAAACCTCAGTACTGACAATTGTGCTACTATAATGCATAAAGTTGGCAGTTTGCAGGCAGAGACACTAGATTACACTATTAAACTGGAGCCTCCTCCACATAACACCCAACGTTGGGGTACCCTGTTTTAGCTTTTCACAGCTTGTCTGTATTTGGCGTATTTGAGTTTAAGACATTGCAGCTTGGATCTTTAATAGCTTGTAATGCCTGGTCTTAAAATGACTCCAGTTTTAAGGTGTTTAGTCCTGGTTTAATGTTTTATTGCTGACTACTAGAAGAAATATTGATTTTATTTTGGCCCCATGCTCGGCTCTGGTCTCTGTCCTTGGGTTGTGATACACTGCTCTCACAAAAGTGAAATCCAGCTATTGAGTTTACAAGCAGTTTAACGGGATCACATTATGACCCACTACATCATACAACATTCTCAATTATTGTGGCCAAAGCTGACTTTGTCATTCCATTATCCTGCACATTCAGTATGTTTTTGATCCCGACTCTGCTTTTTTATTCATTGTAAAAATACACAAACTGTATCTATAGTGCCCAGATATGTGCTTAAGACGAACTGTTATTACTTCGAAGTGCCTGTACAATATCTTATGATTATGTGCTGTGCTGTAGCTTTCACCTATGCATGACTAAGCTATTTCCCTACCTGCTAGCAAGCAGAGTGATTGACAGCGTTGTATTCCCAGGACAGACCCTGAGGTGGCACCTAAATGTTGAATAATGCATGCTGTCAGCCTCCTCCGAACACAGTCTCCAAACAGCAGGCTCTTTCAGGGATGGTGCGGTATCACAGGTTTACTTTGCCATCAACACCCATGCTTTTCATAGACATATAAGCAATACATTATTGTTGATTTAGTTGGATCCCAAGGTGATGGCAAGTTCCCGTCATATGTCTGTGACAAAGTCTGCTGTCAGCACAGGTTGTCTGGGGTTGAGTTTTTGCATCAATAGAAACATTTCCAAACTGAAGTAACTCAAAAAGCTCCTGTCACTCATCGGTGTCCTACGAAGGCCTTGTAGCTCAGAGTCTCAGATTTTTCAGCAGTTGACATTGTCTCCTGTATAGAATGCATGAACTTAAAAGCAACTAAACCCTTTTAAAATGAGCCCCGAAAGTTCAGAACTACAGGTATCGATGGAAATAAAAAGAAACACTGAATCTTGGTTAGTTTTGTCATTTTTTTCAGTACACGACTTTCCAAAAGACAGAAGATTCAGATAGCGCTAGTTAATACTTCCCTTCATGACCTTAAAGAAGTGCTCTTGCTCTGGCCCTAGAGTGGGTTTATTTCTCTGATGACTGGTGTGCTGAGTATGTAGTTCTCAAACAAACTTTCTCTTATAAGAGTACAATTTTTATGACATGTTGACTTTAATGCCACAGAGAGAATGATTTTTTCCATTTGCAGGTGAAAAGACATCTAAGTTAAAGGTGTTAAATTCAATATTCAGAGCAGAGGGATTGCCCACTGCTCTCAACATGACTGAGCCGGCAGCTACCAGTGCCGACAATGCAAAGAACAGCAACAGTGCTGACCAGCGGTGCAGTACTCGAGAGGTCTCGAGAACAACTTTTGAAGGTCTTGTCTCGGCCTCAGACAAAGAGGATATCCAATCTTTTTTTCAAGATTGGATATCACTAAATTTTTCCTGCAATTTATTGGATTAAATCATTATCGTGGATGTAAAACTTCCTGCTTCAAGTGTAACCAACAACTCGATTCCAAACAGCCCACGCTCACTTAGTTCAGCAAAGTTTTGGGGGATGATGAAGCACGATGCTCATCAGGACATGCCCTTGCACAATACGAAGGCTTCGTTCATCCTCGTGCCTTCGACCCCCTTCCATCTCAACCCTCGCCATCCCACTGAACATGAACCTCACCCCATCATACTACCGAACTCCATCCTCAACCAATCTTCCCTCCTTCTAATCCCACTCCAAATGAAACTACCACTATCGGTAAGTGTGTCATGTAGTGTGGGACCCATAGTGGTCTGGTCTTGACTCGGTCTCAACCTGCCTTGGTCCTGATCAAGGAGGGGTGAGTGTTGACATTGAGCAGCTCTTTGCTGACAGTTAAATGATATCACCATGCATAATGATAGACATCCAAACCAAGGCTGAGTCTGAAATGATTTCCCTTACAATGCACAACATTTTCTGTCTTTCAATTAATAAGATCTGAATTCTGAGTGTAAAATGAATGCTCTCCATGAAACAAGAGACAAAGTTGTGTCCATGAAATGTACACCACTTTGTGATAATGATCCCACAACTCAGGGTTTTGCATTTTTTTAAATAAAAAGAACAACCATGGAAGTGTCTTACTTTCCAAATAATGAGCATATTAAACTATTTAGAGTCTGTTGTACAGGGACTGGGTAGGAGGGAAGGATGTTGGATAAAGCCCATAAGTGCGGATGAGTACCACTCATGAAATGGCACAGTGCTACCTTGACCTGAAGTCTGGACAGTCTGGAAACGTTGAGCAGTATTCCGCACACTGTTGAATATGCAACAGGGAAAAAGAGGAAATACAAATTGACTGTAAAAGGATAAAAACACCTTGCAGCTAAGCTGACTGCTCTAAGATCACAGCTACATTATGCACAGGTGATCAGTGCTAACGGAACGTATCTGTATCAGTGACAAAGTGACACACAAGGAGGTGGAGACCATGTGATCTACTGCAACGAGTCACTTTTTAAATAGCAGAGCTTCTGTTTGTCGAGATTGTCGTTAGTTTACTGACAGTGTAATTTCAGGCTCCTGCTCTTGTTTGGAGTTCACCCAGAGATAAAGGTGCAAGTTAAAGTAGCATGAGAGGGAGTGTAAAACAGGATTTAAAAATCTTTTGGTTAGGTTTACCTATTGTTTAACTCAACAACGTCTAAAACTCTTTGAGCACATTCATCCCAGTTTTAATCTTGACATCCATAAATCCCTCCACCAGAAAAGCTATGCATCCTGGGATGAGGGGAACATATTCCAACCTACACAGTCACACACAAATAAACTGTGACATGAATGTTGGCACTATGGAGGCCCTGACTCCCTCTTCGCTCCCCCTGAGTAAAATAAAAGTGTCAACTAGCTGCTTAAAAATATGAATAGTCTCTGCTCTAATCCGAACCAAAATGTTGGTCAAATGAGGATAATTTGTTTCCCTCCTTGACACATTCAAAATCAGTCATTGTGTTGTGACGTTTGCCGTACAGCAGGTATAAGAAAGTAAGGGCTCTAGTGTGATAGCGGACCAAATAGCTTCCTTTATGGTGTCTATCAGGATGTAGTCAAACCTTTATTGCAGCCTGAATGGCCTCATTAACCTCGGCCTGCCTGGATGCTCTACATGGAGATTTAACGAACTGTCAAACTTTACCGCAAGAGGGGATGTGTGTGTGTGTGTGTGTGTGTTTGATGTTCATTACCGAGCTTGTTGGATGAGGCAGTGGGTGTACACCTGTGTATATCTACCTGTGGTGTCTGTGTGTGTTGTACCAGAATATTATGGTACAACAGAGAGCAGATATCAGGATGCTGAACATGTCAGTATCGCCTCATTAAAACAACATTCAGAAGCAGCTCTTCCTTTCCTTCCTTCCTTTTCCTCACATATAGATATCACTCCTCTTATGTCCACCTGTCTCCTTTTCTCCTTATCTTCTCTCACTCGGCTGGTTTTCCCTTTTCCTCTCCTGTCTATTAACACCGTAAACTGCCGCCTCATTCTCTGTAATTTCCCCCCACTTAATCTCCTAAATCTTCCTCTTCCTTTTGCTGCTCATCATAACCCTGAAATATTACCTGTCGCGAAAGGAAAGCATTTGGTATTATGAATGGTTTTACATCGCACAGGCTTCGCCCTCCAAGAAATGCCACTTTGGATTCATCCCCGTGTGCATGCGAAGATTCTTTTCCACACCCTTGTGCTGTGTACAGTAACCCCTTGGGTTCGCACTTGACACATTTAGCAGCCTTGCAACAATAGTTCTGCTCCCATTTTTTCTTCACCGTCCTGCAGGAAATCAAGAGGTCTAGCGTTGTCTGTCTGTGTATCGGATGCTTCCTGTTGAAGGTGGCGTGGATGGCAGCTCGGAAGACCTCCAGGATACAGAGCAGTGGCCCAGTCAAGTAATGTTCTTCGAGTGTCCCTTCACCCAAATTTCAAAAACATACCCTCTTTATGAGCCAATAGTGCTTTCTGAGTGACGGACTTTTTAAAACCTGTTCAAAGTAAACCAGAACTATCTGCATGGCTAGATACCGCTAGAGCTACGTGAGAAATTAAGTGTTTTGTGTGGAGACAGCATGCAAAGTGTCCCTGATTTGCATACTTAGTTACATTGAACGATATTTACTTTCAGTGCCCCACTTAAACATAAGTATGTTTGGGTGTACGCTCTTGGGGTTGGATGTAAATACTGATCCTTGTTTCTTTGGCACTCCTGGGTCTTGATTCAGTGTACGTTATTGTATTGGCTCTGCCCGTCAGTCTGTTTCTACTGGATCTTGTTTGAGTTTTGCTGAAGGCTCTGTCTGGGGTGCTTCAAGCTTTCCTCTCCTTGTTTTCACCCTTAGGACTAGTGGGCAACACTCAGTGCATTGTTGAAGCGCTAATGGTACAAAAATGTAATTTCAGTGTAAAAATAGTGAGTTAGGGCCATTGAGGACTGCAGATGTTGGTGTTATTATTGTGGAGTTGGAGTGCTATTTGGGGGATTTGGCTCATGCTTCATTGTACACAAAGCCAACATTTTAATTTGAGAGCAACAAGTGGCTGCTTGTTATTGGACTTCTGCCACTGACTCAAACACTGGAAAGAGAGACCACATGCACTCATGCCATCTTGCTGTATATGTAAGCCCCTGCTACCCTGAAGAAACTGGCCACAAGTACATCTCAGTGAGAACTGCATTATTTATACTCTGCATTTGCTTGGTTTCTGACTTTAGGGAGGAGCTGTTGCCTTTCTTGTCTTTGCAAAATGATAATATGTGAGACATAAGCATGTTTAAATCATTATTTACCTAATAGGCTATATATAAGACGTAGACATAGTGGATGTAGTCGTCGTGACGTCGTTTGTGGAGTGCTGTTTTGAAGCCTTGAGTTTTGTCTGTCGCCATCTTGGATTACAGCCGTCCCAATCTTAGCTTTTTGCAACCAGTCAACGAAAGTTAGCATATTTGGAATGCGGAGGAGTGACGTAGGGACCCTGTATATGGCTCTGGAAGCGAACTGTCAATCACTGTGTAGCCCCGCCCCTAAAGCATCCCCTGCTTTATGGTCTGTTTGACTCTAAATGGACCATAATTTACTAAATGAACATCATGCTGTATTGAAGAAGACTTGAAACTAGAGATTGAGACCATAAACTCATGTTTACAATGTTTACTGAGGTAATAAATCAAGAGAGAAGTAGTCATTTTCTCATAGACTTCTATAGGATCAGACTCAGGAGTCGCCCTATGCTGGTCAGTAAAGAGAATGCAAGTCTAAGACACTTCACATTGGCTTCACTCTTCAGAACCGGAGGTTGCCGTCTGATTTACCCCCAAGGAACACTTGTCTTTCATCATATTCTCACCACAGCTGAGACAGTGTGGTCCACAGTCATCAGCTCATATCAGGCTGCTGCTGCCCTCTTACTGCCTCTTCTAGACGTGCGTTCCCTTGTGTTTGGAAAATCTTCAAAACAACAGTAGTGTTTTTGTTCAATTGTCGATCCAATTTTAAGCAAACTTTTGAAATGCAAATTAGACGCGTTTCCAACAAATGGTTTGGAGCGAATAAACTCGGCTACAGTATAGTTTGGTCAGAAGTTTGCGCTATTGGCTACGCATGGCTGTAATCGACTAGTAAACAGCATAGAAGAGGCTGGGAACCGGTAACAAAACAAGTCGTCTTGGCCATCTAACCATCTAGGAGAAAAAAATTTAGTTTGTTTGAGCAAGTTTTAATTGTTCTTTCATGTCAGCTAGTATTGGCCTTGTTTCATGCTGTCTGGACACAAAATAATTATAAATATATATACGTGAAGACACAGACAGCAGAAACAGCTGATTGGTAAATAAAAAATGACATAATTAATTTGGTAAAGACGCTTCCATACATCCTTTAGTGCATCAACTCTTTTTCAACAAAAGAAAAAAACTTTTTTGCGTCATTGACTGCATCTTTGTGTAATTATTTTCCATACAGCTTTTCTAATGAGTAACTTCAAAATGCATGTAAAATACATGAATAGAAACACGGCTGGTGAAATAGAGGCACCAATAGATGACTTTGGTGTTCCATCATCAAGTAACATACAAGGAATTTGACATGACGGGAGGTGCATAACATTTAACAATCAACAACAATCAACACAGTGCAAAGTAGAAACATTAAAATTTACAGAAAAATATAAAATAAAGTGAAATATAAAAGAATGCACAAACAAACAGATAACAGGACTAAAAACAAGTGAGATGTAAGTGTAGTGTAAAAGTGTAGAGTGTATTTAAATAATAACCTTGAAGGGATGTGCAGGGGAGTGACCGGTAGGAAATTGTCCTGGGGATGTCAGAGTCAGTGGGGGACCCGGGCTCTGTTGATGAGCCCGACTGCGGATGGGAGGAAGCTGTTCATGTGTCTTGAGGTCTTTGTCCTGATGGACCTCAGCCTCCTGCCAGATGGAAGGGGCATGAACAGTTTTTGTCCAGGGTGAGAGGGGTCGGCTACAATCCTTCTTGCTCGCTTCAGGGTCCTTGAAGCGAACAAGTCCTGGAGGGACGGCAGATTGCAGCCAATCACCATCAGCAGAGTGAATGATGCGCTGCAGCCTGCCCTTGTCCTTGGCTGTGGCTGCAGCGTACCAGACCGTGATGGAGGAGCAGAGGATGGACTCAATGATGGCTGTGTAGAAGTGCACCATCATTGTCTTTGGCAGGTTGAACTTCTTCAGCTGCCTCAGGAAGTACATCCTCTGCTGAGCCTTCCTGGTGATGGAGCTGATGTTCAGCTCCCACTTGAGGTCCTGGGTTATGATGGAGCCCGGGAAGAGGAAGGACTCCACAGCGTCGACGGGGGAGTCACACAGAGTGATAGGGGCTGGTATGGCTGCGTTCTTCCGGAAATCCACAACCATCTCCACTGTCTTTAGAGCGTTGAGCTTTAAATTGTTCAGGCCGCACCAGGTCACCAGATGGTCAGTCTCCCACCTGTAGGCGGACTCATCCCCACCAGAGATGAGTCCAATGAGGGTGGTGTCATCTGCAAACTTCAGGAGCTTGACAGACTGGTGACTGGAGGTGCAGCTGTTGGTGTACAGGGAGAAGAGCAGAGGGGAAAGAACGCAGCCTTGGGGGGAACCGGTGCTGATGGTTCGGGATGCTGAGACATGTTTTCCCAGCTTGACGTGCTGCTTCCTGTCAGACAGGAAGTCTGTGGTCCACTTGCAGGTGGAGTCAGGCACGTGCAGCTGGGAGAGCTTGTTATGCAGCAGAGACGGGATGATGGTGTTAAAGGCAGAGCTGAAGTCCACAAACAGGATCCTGGCGTAGGTTCCTGGGGAGTCCAGATGCTGGAGGATGAAATGAAGGGCCAAGTTGACTGCATCGTCTACAGACCTGTTGGCTCTGTAAGTGAACTGCAGGGGGTCCAGGAGTGGGTCAGTGAGGGTTTTAAGGTGGGACAGAACAAGGCGCTCAAAAGACTTCATAACCACAGAGGTCAGGGCGACAGGCCTGTAGTCAATAAGTCCTGTGATGGTTTTTTGGGGACGGTTGATGGAGCTGTGGGGGATGGAGTCAGGGCTGTCCCGTTGTCTATCAAAGCGACAGTAGAACTTGTTCAGCTCGTCTGCCAGGCGGAGGTCATTCATAGAGTGGGGGGTTTTAGGTTTGTAATTGGTGATCTGTCTGAGGCCTCTCCAGACAGAAGCAGAGTCACTTGCTGAGAGCTGGTGTTGCAGTTTCTCAGAGTACAGTCGTTTAGCGTCTCTCACCGCCTTACTAAACCTGTATTTTGACTCTTTGTACAAGTCCTTGTCCCCACTCCTAAATGCCTGATCCTTGTGCAGCCTTAGCTGTCTAAGTTCCGCTGTAAACCAGGGTTTGTCGTTGTTATAACTCAACCTGGTGCTTTTTGGAACACAGCTGTCCTCACAGAAGCTGATGTATGAAGTTACAGCCTCTGTGTACTCATCCAGACTGTTGGTATCAGTCCTGAAAACATCCCAGTCTGTACAGTCCAAACATGCCCGAAGATAGCTTCACTGGTCCACTTCTTGAATTTCCTCACCACAGGTTTACAGAGCTTGAGTTTCTGCCTGTATGCAGGAATCAGATGGACCATGACGTGGTCAGTGTCCCAGTAGGCCCCGCTGATTGTGGTGTAACAGTGGTCCAGAATGTTCTCCTCTCTGGTTGGGCATTTAATAGACTGTCTGTATTTGGGGAGTTCATGGCTGAGGTTTCCTTTGTTAAAGTCACCAAGGACAATAACTAAAGAGTCCGGGTTGGTCCGCTCCACACACAGTATCTGGTCGGCGAGTGCAAGCTGTGCCTCCTGCACGTTGCCCTGTGGCGGCATGTAAACACCGACTAGAATGAATGAAGCAAACTCACGGGGGGAGTAAAAGGGTTTACAGTTTATAATAAAAGATTCCAGATCAGGAGAACAGTGCTTCAGAACCACTGTCACATCGTTACACCAGCCACTGTTGGTATAGAAACAGATTCCTCCACCCTTTGATTTGCCAGAGAGCTCCGTCGCGATCCGCTGTGAACAGCTGGAAGCCAGCCAGCTGGAGCGCAGAGTCCGGTATCGATCCACAGAGCCAGGTCTCAGTGAAGCACAAAACGGAGGATGAAGAAAAGTCTCTGTCTCTCCCCACCAGTTCAATCAACATCACATATCTTTATCAACATACTTATCTTCTAGTTGCACGAACAGGTATGATATTCAATGGGTGGTTATGGCAAAATAATTTGTGTCCACATTGAAATTTATGCAGCGGAAGCGCCACATGTTACTCTGCAGGGGAAACGGAATCGTTAGCTTGAAGTTTCCATCTCATGATGTCCCTCATGCTGTGTGTCAAAGTGGAGGGACATCAAAGAGACTCACAACATGATACTCACCCTCTCTGTGTCTCTCCTCTTGTTCTATGTGCCTCTCAGACCCTTCAACGGAACAAGTAAATCATCCAAATGTATCAGAACCCTACAGGGGTTCATTAGGCTGATCCTTAGTGAGCATGTATTGGAGGAACCCAGGCAGAAAAGAGAGATCAAAATGACAAAAGAGCAGCAAGTACAAGAGGAGTATCTGTCTGTTATTATATCTGACAACAGAACAGGAAAAAGAAGCTAATTATACGAGTTGCATTGATGTGATCCATTGGATTGTGGTGCCGATACTGACCCAATGAAGAGTACTTGGTAGGCGGATGTGACCAATCCACATAATACAACCTCTTCAGCAATGTCCCTATTAGTAGCATTGTATTTGTTATCAGTTACATTCATTCAGTCAGT
This sequence comes from Leptoclinus maculatus, assembly GCA_032191485.1. Taxonomy (NCBI): domain Eukaryota; kingdom Metazoa; phylum Chordata; class Actinopteri; order Perciformes; family Stichaeidae; genus Leptoclinus; species Leptoclinus maculatus. Next base: position 528,016 of record JAVDOI010000033.1, read on the forward strand.
TTTATGCCACAGCAGCTCTGTTACATAATACTGCCTTTTTTATCACTAAGTTTCAGGTCATATAGGCAAAGTCGTAATTTTGTAGGACAGTACTGACATATCAGCTTCTAGTGCCCACTTCACATCAAGAACTCACTTAAAGGTCTTACATAACAACACTCCAAAAGAGCATTATTCCTCCCAGTAATGCATAGAAATGCATTAATAAAACTAGAAAGCTGCATTCAGTACAGTGCAGATCTCCAACAGGTGTGTCCGCAACGACCCCTGCTGTATTGTGTGATTGTAGTGAGCGGGACAGTTTTCCCCGACTATCTCATTTGCGGTCCCTAACAATCAGGGGCAGTAGTGGGTGAATAGTCAGTAGTCAATCACTGGATGTATCAAACATAAGACTAAAGGTGTTTTGAGAAAGTGTGAGTCTCCACAACCACGAGAGGTCCTTGATCATGCAGCAATAAATGAGCACCCAAAATATTGTGCGGTTTGCTGCAGCAGTATGCGAGAATAGATGTGGACAGACACAGAGGTGCACACACACACACACACGACCAATCTCATGTATTTCCTGAGATAATTATGATTAAGAATCTACAGCCGCAGTCGTGGCTCTCTAATCCCCCAACCCATGAGCTGTATTTAGGCACAACAGTGCTCTGAGCTGTAAACATTATCATGCAGAAATCCTCCCAATTTGTCAAAAATGCTTTACTCTGGACCGATCAACCGACTGACCAACATTGCTCAGAGCCCAATGAGATCCTTTCATGGTGAGGACAGCTCCAAAAATCCTTTGAGTAGCAGCAAGTGAAAAGGACGATGTCAGTGTCTCGCTGTTTGTATACCACTCTCACAAGAACTGTGTAAAAAATAATAATTGTAGGTTAGAATACAATGTTTTAAATGTGAATATTGTTTTTCCTCATCAGATTTTCACCAGTTTAATGGACAAGGATGCCGGATGTATCTTCTTCCTCTGTGCCATAGAGCTCCATTGTTGTCCAAAAAGCCACACGATTTCACTGGATGACATGTTTCTTCATTAGCATGAATGCACACTGTAGCTTATTGCTCTAAATACTCACAAGACCGAATGTGTATTGATCCGCAGCTAAAAATAGTCCCAACAAATGCTGTTTACAGAAATGAAACCAACGGGCTTGGGGCTTAGTGGCACGGACAGTTATGAAAGTAAGACAGTGTTGAGAAATGGATGAATACTTTATAGGTTTTAGTGTTCATAAACCGTGAAAAAAATACAGAATATCTTTCTTTTTGCTCCATTTCAATATTTCTTCCCTTGCAGGCAGCCACTTGTTTCTGCTTATTTCACAATGTGGAAATCAGCCCAGTGTCTTGAAACTAGCGTAGCATGAGTAAAACATCACAGCGAACATTTCCTTCTTTTTCTCTGTCAAACTAACATTGTTGCTGTGTGGTACTGCAGTCGAGAGCGGGGACCATTTACCGAGCCCTCCTCAGCGGTGCATTGAAGATTGATCCAGCCTCTGAGAACTGATCTGTCACTATTGTTTTACGGTGACACAATGAATGAATTTACAACCAATCTCTGCAGCAGTGCATACTGATGATCTAACTTGTCTCATTTATGACGGATGTTCCAGCTCTATGAAGTGTAATTATACATAAAACTCTTAACACCTCAGACGTCTGTTCTGTAGGGGAGTTCGTCATCCTTCTTCTGTCCTCACTGCTGCTGCTACTTGAGTGATTGTCCTCGGGTTGAACTCTCCGTTGCTCCAGGATGGTGTTTCTGGATGAACTTTCTCATGCTGTCTTTCGTCCCAGCGGAGCTTACTCGCTCTGAAACAAAGCAGAAATGTACATACAGTACTCTCATAAAGGGTATGGAGGTTTTTCAGGAGCCATTTTTGCCCTTTGCCGATGGCTAGCGTCAAGTTTGTCTCTACCCCTGAGAATTTCTCCTTCACCTACCTTTTTGACATAGAAAAAGAAAATGTTAGTCTGTCCTTTTCCTATTTCCTGAAACTTTGCTCTTTACTGTAGGTGTGCTAGAGCCTGTAGAACAGGGGGGGGGGGGGGGCAATTATTTTTCCCAGGGGGCCACATGAGAAACAGGGACTGTTGTGGAGGGCCGGACCAATAGACTGAACGCAATCCTGCTCAATATTATTCCACCTCTTTATAAAAAGCAGTACATTGTTTGGTTTTGATAAGCTGTGAGTGGTAAGAGTAAATATTAAGATCAGTGGTGGAATGTGTTAAGTTCAAAAGTTTCTCAAACAGAGGAGAAGAAGCCACGGGAGCGCTTTAAAACTTAAATTCCTCACAAATGTAACTAGTATATTTGCTTAAGTACTGTATGTACAAATTCAAGGTACTTTACTTGAGTATTTCTATTTTATTTAACTTTGTACTTCCACTCCACTACATCTCAGAGGGAAATATTGTACTTTATACTCCACTACATTTGTCTGGCAGCTTTAGTTACTTTGCACATTATAATTTGTCAAACCCTTCCTAACTACACAATAATACTTTGGACAATACAAAACCATGCGCTGGAGATGCACAGAAGCCTGTTTTACCATTTTCTGGACCTTGCCACCACCAACAGTTTCATTCTTTGCAAATAACTCTCCACACACCTTCTGTCTGGTCACATGCAGGTCATCTTCCCTTCTTATCGCCGGTCCCCATGCAGCAGGCCGTAGCGCGAGAGCCACGGCGGGTTGCAGGAGGTGTGGACACTGCCAAAGCCAAGGCCGGCGAAAGGACTACCCTGGTGTTTGATGTTGCCCTCAGCCTGCAGCTGGACTGAAACTGTGCAGCATGGCACGATAATTGAACAAATGGAGCATGAAAACATGCAAATGTTGTAAACATTTTCACGTGAAAAACAATTAGACATTGTTTAGACATGTCTACTATTTCATTCATATATTACACTACTGTTGTGCATCTAAGACTTTGGTAAACCCATTTCAAGCCCCAAAACAATTTGTCCATATGAGTAAGGGTATGTTTTCATAAGCGTGACATAATCCTTCCATCTTTAGGGACAAACTATGTCTTAACACACTGCTCAAAGTAACGCGTCTCATCCTGTCAGTGTCAAATATAATGATGATGAACATTTAATTCATATTCTGATGGCGGCCATTTAAAAAGGATTCAGTCGTTTCACCAACAAATCAAAACAATCCAATAACAACGGAGATGGTGGTTTGCACAATGCCAGTGGGGGGCAGTGGGTAGCGCAATAATGACCTTGTTAATGTAAGACAGTAGAATGAAATGATGCGCGGGAGAGGTTTACGGTGACAAGACGAACAGCGATGGAGAAATATTTGAAAAGGAAAAAAATGCAGACTGAACTGGGCCCTGGACAACATAACCCAGATGAAAAGTATGAGTGTTGGTCAAAAGAAAGAAAAACGGTGAGCTCGAGGCAATACAGCGAAAGGTATCTTTCGTTTGGATTAACAGTGTCATGGTCCCAAGCGAGCTGAAACGTCATCTCCAAGTCACCCGTCACTTACATACACATATGCTGTATTGTGCTACAATCTGTCTTTTTGTAACTTTTTTGGTTGTTGGTGTGCCGTGGGATCTTTTTAATGCAAAAAATGTACCGCGGCTCAGAAAAGGTTAGAAAACACTGCCTTAGGGGACAGGATATGCATAAGGTCCCCTAACGACCTTCAGAAGCGTTCAGCTGCATCTCACAGGGACCACAACCCATATGTTGATGATTATGTTGAAATGAACTTACATAATTAAATTAAATCAATCTATATTTGACCACTAGTAATGAACCAGTAACGGCTTGGTGAAATATGGTGGTTATAAGTCACGGATGAGGTAGCAGAGACTGTGGGCACACACACACACACACACACACACACACTTATGAAAAGATCTATAAATAGTCCGGGCTGTTACCAAGTGGATGAGAAAACACAGTTATTAATATTCAGGGTCTCGCTGTAACTTCCCCTCTAATCAAAAGACGGGATCTGCTGCTGAATCTGAATCACCACTGACCTGTGAAACACACACACACACACACACACACACACACACACACACACACAAATGCATGCATGAACACAAGCAGGCTGGTGCAAAAACTACACACATATAATAAGAACAGAAGGTATATATGCCCACACACACAGCAATACAAATACACAAATTCAAGCTCTATCGCATCTATGAAGCCTTGAGTTCAGCGATTTCGCCGTCGCCATCTTGGATTATTGTAGCACCCCGTGGCCACAGAGATCAGGCTCAGATGCCGTTAAGGCATGTACACGCAGGAAGCAGCGTTATAATGAAAATATAAATCTTAGTAGTAGTTAGTACAACAATATAAATCTCAGGTTTAAATCGGAACAGCTTGGTTGGCGTCCACCACCACACCACAGGGAGCGCCTCCCCCGAATGGGTTAGCACGATGGAGGAGCGAAGACTGATTACCCTCGTGCAGGAGGAGCTCACAGACTACGTGCAAGTACAACACCCCAGGGTAGGCAAAAGAATAATGAAAGCAAAATAAATAAATCTCCAAGGCAGTGTCTCACTTACGGCTGTCCAGCAATACAACAACCCCTATTCGGATGCCCCCCCCCCCCCCCCCCCCCCCCGAGCTACCATTTTGCGCAACTGCTCAGGAAGCTCTCATAGCAGCAATCCCCAAGCACACACTGTCACCTCCGTGCAGGATGCCTCCTAGACACTCAAAGCAAAACGTAACCTGACGCAACATTGGCATACGGCCGCACAGGAATACACAGCGCACCCGCTCGTTGCGGCGGAGACAAAAGAACGACTCAGGCCGCGGCTCGCTAAATGGACCATCATTTACTAAATGAACATCATGCTGTATTGAAGAAGACTTGAAACTAGAGATTGAGACCATAAACTCATGTTTACAATGTTTACTGAGGTAATAAATCAAGAGAGAAGTAGAGTCATTTTCTCATAGACTTCTATACAACCAGAGGAGTCGCCCCCTGGTGGACACTAGAGAGAATGCAGGTATAAGACACTTCCACATCGATTTCACTCGTCATAACCGGAGGTTGTCGCCTGACACACACAAAAGAAGTCACATGAACACACACATGCCAACATGCAAATCATTCCTCATACATACCATAAGCCCTGACAACCACAACACACACAAACACTTTCCTCAGTCTCCCTTTTGCGAAACAAATTAAATACTAATGAAAACACTCAGGGTCAGGATTCCGAGACTCGCAGGAACGCAACTCAATCTCACACACAAACACACACACACACTGGCGTTTCAATTACATTACACACTGGTGGCTAATTGCTGGAGCGATGGTTTCTGTAATGACTTCTCAGGGAAAAGCTGAATTAACATGCAGAGGACGTTCCAGCTTCCCTGATTGACCAGCACACACACACACACACACACACACACACACACACACACACACACACACACACACACACACACACACACACACACACACACACACACACACGTTATACAAAATATACACACACAAACTGACATGCATACACATGCAAGAAAAGAAAAGGCGACACACCCATTTTGAGTCGTCACAGTTCAGCTGAAGGGCTTTGGGGACGGAGCCAGCGAGGCTGCTAATGTAGCCGTCTTGGTTTATGGTTATTAAAATGCCTGGAAATGGCTGTAATGAAATAGTTGTGGATTAAAGTTTAGAGGGTAATGCGGGAAGGAAGCTTGACCGCTCTTTCATAATGGAACAAGGCCCAGAAGGCTCAGCAGATTATTGGTTTTTATTTGGAGTTCTAAATTAACAGCATGGTGGGTTTTTACCACAATCGTTTCTTATCCCGCTGATGTTTTTTGTAGCTTCGGTAGTTATTGTTAAAGGGTCAGTTACTGAGTTAAGCGTTTTGAGAAACAGGGCTATTTGTGTGTGTGTGTGGGGGGGGTTCTTTTGTCCATGTTGTTTTGCACATCTGTCGCTCTTTGCCCGAAAAGATTGGTGTTAGAAGAAATCTGCAGCTCGGAGCCTCAATACTTTGGTGTTTATCTTTTCCTTACTTGAAATAACAGAGTTATAAAGTAAATGATTGTGCTGCCCGAGGTCCACCAGCCTGAGCCTGTGTTGGTTACTATTAATGATATTGTGGATGAAAAGCGCTGCCAGAGTATTGGTTTATATTTTGAGCTCTGAATGAACATGGAGGGGAAAGCGAAACAAAAGTGTCAGTTTCGAAGCAACTTTTTGGAGAGTTGTTGAGTTTTTCATAGTTAACTGAAGGCAGCTACACACCAAGATATGCTGCAATGCAAGTCAGTCAACATGAATGTAAACAATGCTGGATTTTAAATTCTTTACAAATTGGCTTTGCAGATGTGTTATGATGAAGGAAACGCACTTGATGTTTATTAGACCTGAAGGATACATAACATACGTCATTGCAATAGGTTTTTCATACAGAGTAATTGCATATAACCGTTGAAAATGTAGTTGAAACAGTTGTATCTTTTTTTCCTCTGCTCCTCATAATGAGTCATCTGCTGCCCATCAGCAGCAGCTCTCTCAGCACCGCCAGAGGGAAGCCCGGGGAATGTAAATGAGAAAAGCACATTCACGTTTTCTCTTCCATGCACCTTGATATGATGGTCAGGTACAGCTGCGGTCGTTTGAAATACATCCAAAGACGTATAGAGGCATAGACCTGTCTGCTGGAGGCTGATGGCTGACCAGCAGCACATCAAACAATGTGCACCTGAAAGGCTGGAGCATGCCTCTCTGAACTGCACCCAAGTATCATTTTCAGACTTTGATGTGGCCGTTTCTATACAGAACATAAACATGTGTTTTGCTCTGGAGCCACCATGAGACTGTAAGTTGAATTAACCAATCAGCTTGTTTTGCTGTGCAACCCTGTCTCCCACTAAATGACTTTCCTACAATTAAACTGCATTCTCAATTACGTTATGAGAAAGACGTGTTATCTCCCCCATCGTGGTCACAGTCGGAAACAGTTTGAAACACTTGTTAAAACAATAAAAGATACACAACCACTAGGTTAGGTTTAGTAACAAACATCATGGTTTGGCTTGAAATGACTACAAAACTAAACGCACAAAACGACTTGGTTTGACTCGTCCACAACCGCGAACTTCCTCCCTAGGACTCATTTGAAACGTGTTTGTGATACGTCAATAGTGGATGTAAACCCAGAATACCCTTGAAATGTTGTTCACAGTGCAGTTTGGTTGTATGGGAGCGTAATGTATAGGAGACAGGACTGTCTCACTCACATTGAGCCTCTGCAACCTCCAGTTAGCCCTAGACACGCAGAAACACCGATGTGTATGGGAACCCAGGTGGAGATAGTTTGTCATGGGTGAATCTCTTTTCTTTTGTATTCCTGTCAGCTCCTCTATCACCAGGCCAAACCTCTCACTTCATTTTCAATAAATACTAAATGTATAAATGTAATTGGCACCGCAGAGTTAAAATATTTGACTCTCCGAATGTGCAGGGAACGTTTGTCGAGTACATAGGATTTGTTTCCCCCGTCACCAGCCTGTTTAACGTGCCCGTTAGAAACCCTCAACACTTAGCAGCCCCGCTGAGATGGACTAGAGCTGAAGTATCTCGCTAAAGGTCACGTTCATTGTACTCATTCAGTTAACACGATCACTAAAACAAACAGATTTTACCAGAGAACACATCCCAAGTGTCACAAAGCCCATCGTTAGCTGCAGATGTAGTAAGCACAGCAGTAACATCACATGATGTCATATAGAATCCACTGGAAACGGTCATTTACACCAACAGCAGCAAACTGGACTGCAGATTTAGCATCAACAGAGAAATGTGAGAATTATTTTTAGGATTTGAATGACTTTAGATTGCGTTTCTTATTTAGTAGAAATGTATGTAAATCAAGCGGTGGTGAAAATAAGCCCTGCACAAGTCCTTTTATCACTGACTGTAAGAACATGGTGTGTCCTGGCTCTGAGACTAATCCACTGGGACCCCTTCAGGGACTTCTATAATAGGAGGACTCTAAGCATTAAGAAAACCGGTCCTTGTGTAATCAGCAGACTGTCCGTCTTTCAAAATGTAGACCATACGCAGAGTGATCCTTCTTTAGTATTTGTTGTTCTGTTAATGTGACAGTTAGTTGGTTGGGCTAACCCAACATAGAAGTAACATATGGTCATGGAAATTGCCAGATCTTGTGTATTTTTTCCAGACCTTGTGACGTATAACTCAAGGAACCAGCTGACTACTTTATCATAGTGACCATGATAGTGACATAGTGTGAAGAAACCCTATGTTGTATGTGTCTAACGCAGTGTTCAAGGACAGGACAAGCTGCGAGTCCGGCTGCAGATGCTTGAATTCAACTTCCAGAAAGACAAACTTTGAGCTGTATTCAACGGAATGTGCCACAACAATATGTAGACCGGTTACGAACATGATAACACTTTGGGACATGAACACTGGTCTCTTGGTTGAAAGTCTTGTGTTTGTTTGAGTCATCCACCTCCCGTTCTGCCCCGCCCACCAATATGTGTGTCTCTCACTGTTCATATTACGTCATAGTGGCTAAGGCTGACCGTTGACTTTGTGTGTCCACCACAACAAAGGATCCCTATCGAGTTTCCATTATCATTGTCTCCGTGGTACCGAACACATGCCACCAGCACGTAATGCACTGTTAAGAGGTTGTGGTCGTTTTACGTGTTTCCATGAGACCAGGCTGACAACAAAGGGGGATTTAAAGAAACCTGTTCCTGTGCATCTCTGACTCACACTGTAATGGGGGACTCCCTCTCAGTCTCGTCTTCCCTCCGACTCGCAATACAACTTTTGGGGTTGCTTTGTTTTGCGTCACATAAATACACACTGGTGAGTCAGCACTCACACACACACACACACACACACACACACACACACACACACACACACACACACACACACTCACACACACACACACACACACACACACACACACACACACACACACACACAGAGTGGTCGGATCTCGGCCAGATCGATGATTAAGCTTGAATAAATAATTAAAACACCGCAATATTTTATAGTGATCGACTCTCGGGGGAAATCTGTGGATTGGACGGCTCTCACTCTGACTCTACTCAGCTCTCTCTTTCTTTCATTTTCTTCCACTCAAACACAAAACCCTCCATTTCTTAGTCTCCAAAGCCACACAAGCCCAAGGTTAGTTTTAGTTTAGTCATTACATGCTGAAACAATGTTGCTTTTCATCACCTTATCCCTCCCTCTTTCTGTGTGTTCATCTTTCAGCCTTTGACTCTTTTCTCGATTTTACCAATGTCAAGTCAGCTTTCCTTTACCAACACAATATCATATACACCCACTGTATATTACCAGTGTACTTTCTCAGGTGAAAGTGTCAGTTCAAAAAAAATCTTTAATGTGTAAATCCTTTTTAAATGAATGTTGGGGATGTGGAGGGAGCTGTGGAAGCAAGCGACATGAGTAAAAGTGACAAGCGTGGGGTTATAGTGTCATTGCTGTTCACCTCTGCAGCTCCTAGAACTGTAATCATAATCATAAATTAATGTAGTCTTCACTCACCACTATGCCCTTGAGCCCCTCGGATGTCCCCAGCACTGAAACAGAATCAGAGAGAAAGTCGTAGAGCAACTGGGGGCACTGCATTGCACCAAACACTCACACGTTCTCTCACAGCAAGTCAGCCTGAGAAGAACAGAACGAGAGGCATCTGGAGGTGAGGTCAGAGCTTCAGTTTATTGAGTAATAATTGATATCAAAGAGCTGCAGGTGTGCAGTGCAGCAGTCTTAAAGTGTTTGTGTTGGCAGCCCTACAAATGTTCACTGTTGGGTGAACTTCTCCTTGTCTTGTCCAAGTCTCTGCTTTTTATCCCACGATGAAAAATTGTTGCGCACAGAAAACTTGCACACTGAATCCGATGCATTTGAGGATTCTGTTTGTTGCAAAAATTCGCAATACAAAAGAAAACGGAAATTAATTATTTGGGTTTCGATGAATAGCACAAGTCTCAAACGGGGCCAATAAATAGATGACATTAGCAAGAAGATAGTTTATCTATCTTTAATTTCTGCTTCTCTGTATACTTTGCTTTTGCTTGTCGTGAAGTCCTTTTTTGCTGGGAGACGAATTAATGAAGTGAATCAGCTTTTTAGACGCTATTTTGGATGATGGCGTTCGCATTTGGCAACTCTGACGGATATGAAACAACGCAGAAGATCAAACCTGTTCTTTAAACTTTAATGATGGCCCAAAGTCAGTGTGTAAGCGTCATTGCTTGGCAACGCAAGGTTGTATTTGTTCATAAATGTGCGACATTTTCAGACGAATAATTTGGTGTGCAAAGAACTTTCCAGAACATCTCGTTTCTGCTGCCCTGTAGTGGTGAAGCTGCTTGATGCAGTGATGTACTGGTGTACTCCAGCACCCTGTGACATCACTGTGGGGGTGTGCTTACAGGTGCAACACTTGTGACCACACCCATCACTGATTTTGGTTGTTGCTCTTAGTATAATCCATATAAACATTAAACACACACACACGTGTGTTCTTGGTACATTCAATTTTATTGTTTTTTTCATGCTTTCAATATAATCCATATACGTGTGCCTTGATTATATTCATTGATGTATTGTTCATGCTTTACACATGTTTAAACTACATTCAAAAATACACATTGTTTATGTTTTGTTTATGCTTTATGTTTTATGTATGCTTGGACATTTATTACATTTTATAGAAGGTGGTTGGACGTTTATTCGTTTATTAATTTTGACTTTATTAGAAGTAGTTTATACAATAGTATAAAGAGGTGGGTTATGTTATGTTCAAAAATCTAAATTACTAATTATAATATGTGTGCTCACAATTCTGGTGTCCTCACTTGAACTTTATGGCCTGCGTCCTCATGTGAATGTGTGTGTGTGAACTTACTACATTAGGTTCTACAGCGTCTGGGAAAGAAAGCGTTCTCAGGCTGTAAATGATAATAAGGAAGATAGACACAGAGTTGTTTTGAGAAAGTGACCTTTGTGCCAGAACAGATGCTCAAGTGAAGTTCTCTTCCCAGACTACATGGCGTGGACGCCATTTTGTGTGTGTGTGTCACCTTTTGTGACGAAGACCTCATTGTAAACCAATCCTGTGCCAGCCCATTGCATGTTGTTTACTCAGTATAAATATCAGAAGCTCAGAGTCAGATCTCCGAGCGGCCTTGATGCATATCCTGATGTGAATCAACTCTGTCTCCTTCTTGCAAGAATAAATGTCCTGTGATTATTGATTTTCCATCGGTCTCGAGTTAACTTTTCTAACAGGAATAAAACACTGCTTTACAGCGTTACTCCTTAATAAATCTGTCCAAACAGCAGGCTTTCGTTCTTCATTCACACTGTTTACCAAGAAGCACTGGGTCAGCAGGCAGGTGAAGTCTTCTTGAGTGCAGCTCCGCTCTCCTAAGACGTGCTGAACTACCCAGCATGAAATCCCCCACACAGCTCAAATTGTGGCGAGAGCAGACATATCACAAATGAACCAACATCGAGAGCCATAATGAGGCTTTTGTGTTATCGAACTCGTTCAGCTTACTTTCTTTTCCAAGTAATAAATCTAACATGTTGTTAATGTTTTATTTTCTTCTATTATCATGAGTTGCAGAGTCGCACGCTTGCCAGAGGGAAGCACACCAACACAGATCTAACCCTGCTACCTCACATTTCTTTATAGCCGAGCCAATGATTTCGATAACGCTGCCAGGTCCTCTATGTGTATGTAAATATGTCACCAACTGTTTACCACCAGGGCCAAGCTTTTCATATTAGCACTGATGTGGTACTCAGCGTTCTTTATAGCGGTGCCAACCGCTGGCTAGGACAGAGCCGGCGTGTCTGGCGTCTGTGTAAATCGTATCACCGTCTGCCACAGGGACAGACGCAGCATATTAGCATTGACGCTCCACAATAACAGCATTCTCGGCTGCGACGGTTACCAAGCAGTGCGAATCAGAGACCAGAGGGAGTGTGACGTAAGGGAAAAACAAAGGAGGTAGGGAAAGAATGAGAGAGGAACAAGGAAATAAAAAGATAAAAAAAACAGGGAAAGACAGAAAAGAGGTGGAAACGAAGGAAGGACGGTCCAACAGGAGGATAAAATGGAAATAAAAGGGATATTGAGTCAAAAAGAGAGGGTTGGAGCTGAGCATCTCTTGGCTCTAACTGCTGTCCAGAGAGGCCATGTTTTACCATTAACACTCAAAATAACATCTTAGCCTCATCATTCTGTCTTCACACGGAGCCAAAGAGCAGCATTACTGCTGACAGGGCCAATGTGAATATAACAGCATCCACAGTAATGATAGCAGGTGGCCTTGTACATTTGGCCCGGCAAAATTGGGCCTCCTTCAAGCTTCCCACTGCTGTTATGAGAACAACTGATGCACAAATGTCCTACATGTGATTTCAAATTTGTCAGGATCTTGGCACCAGGTGAAACCTTTTCAAATACAAAACACAGATCTCTGCTCTGACTGTAGCACGAGGCTGCTGTGAGACTGACCGCCTGTGAGTGCGGAGGGGCTCACGGCAGCACCCGCTGCTCGTTGAGGACAGTAACTGCAGAACGATTCGTGCTTTCACGGCTCCAAAACACCAGAAAAGTCTCCAATAACACCAGAAAAAGTTGCTAGATTTGTCGCTAGTAGCTTTTGACAAAAAAAGTCGCCAAGAGGATTTGGAAAGTCGCCAAGTTGGCAACACTGCAATGTTGTGGTTCCGGGGTGGGCGTGTCAGACAGCATGTTGCCAGGTTGAGCGTAGTCCACCGAAAACATTATATTTCCCACAATTTAAGCTTCTGCATTTTCCAAATGCACTAGTATTATTCAAACGTATTGTTCGGTTCGTAAACCTCGTACCGAAGGGTTTAATACGAATACGTGTATTGTTACACCCCTAGAAACAAATAATAACCGTAGCTGTGGCGTCATAATGAGGTTATTAGGAGGTGGTTCAACTGTAGTAGGACAGCACTGAAGGCCCAGGTATAAAATGCACGGCCCGCCACTGTATGTATTTAATATGATCAGTTAGCATGCCTACCTTTTTGAACTCCAGCTACCTATGTGAACTGTGGTTTGACATGTTGGCTGGAAATTGTTTTAGGAACTCCATTGTTGTCCCGCCTACGATGACCGACTCCATATGTTATTACCCCATATAAAAGGTGGTGAGTAGCACAACATTAAATTGTATTAATCCCTGTTTTTCATTGGTAGGTGCACCTGCTGCTGTTTTGTTCGCATTGTTTTGCTTTTTTTGTGTATTTGTTTCTTTTTTCTTTTCTTTAGGTGAAGTAGAGTGCCGTTATTGGGAGGGTAGGCCCCCGTGGTGAGATCCCTACACCTTATGCATGCATCTACAAGCACTGGGATACAAGTGTAGACCAAAGCATTTCTGTTGTGAGGGTTGCTGTGTAGCACCTGAGGTAAGTTACCGGTAGCACTCCTCTGTGTCGTCTGCCTCTCCACCAGTGGCCTCAACTTAAATCATACAGTTTTGCTTGGTTTTTGTTGGACAGGACATTTTAGAATATTAAAGATTGTGATGTATTTTGGATTCCTTGAATAAATCCTTTGGTTAATTATACAAAACACATCTCCTATCAGTAATGCATCTGTGTGCCTTATTCTCATAACAATATCTTATGGTTCTTAAATCCATATTTCCTGGGGTGTAATTCCCCAGGTTTTGTTGGTTCCCCTCTCTTTTCCCCCCTAAGGCTCCCGCCTTACCATCATCCAGTCAGCACAATGTATCAAGAGCTCTATCAATTCTGTCAACCAAAAAAAAACAAAAAGGCACTTTTTAATGTGTTGTCTTCAATATGACCCCGGCTCCTCTGCTAAAGTCAGGTGCTGCTGATTTCCAGCTTTGAAATGTGTCATCAGTAATGCCAACCTGCTGTTAATGTTCTGGTAAAGCCACGTCCGCCCACTCTGTAACCACAGGTTTAATACTTAACGAATGCACTTTGAACACACACACACAAAGATAAAGGCACAAACACAGACTTTCAAATACATGAAACAAAACCTTGATTTACACATTCACATTTAAAATGTTACGCCTGTGTGCATTTATCGACACGCAGACTGACTCGCATGTTGCTCGCTGAGGTGTAAAGGCAGCCTCACACCCTGAGAGAGACATTTCTCTGATACGCACTGAATGATTTATACAGTGGGTTTACATACAGGTTTGTGTACCTGGACCCCTCAGGGGGGGCAGCAGGTGTGAGTCCTCTAACGGTCCATCCATGATTCATGCGCTGCATCCTGACCTGCAAACGGGGGAGAAAGGGGAGGGGGGAGAGGCTGATGCCTGCTGGACACTATTCACACTTACTATGGAGGGGCCTTTTCTTAATCGGGGCCTGCTCGATTGGTCCATGTCACATCCACGGTGAGTTGTTCAGGACCCATCCTGATCAGATGATATACCATTTCAATTGAATATTTCCAAAAGGAAGGAGCAGCTGTCAGAGATCCCATGTTGGGGCAGATATCAGATGGTATTTATTTCAACATACTATAATCTGACAGGCTCACATAATCATCAACAGTGAAACATCATCAGCCTGATTAAGAGCTGGATTAGCCTGCGGATCATCCTCATCTTTGCACCTTTACATACGGATGAGCGTTGGCTGTAATCCGGTAAAACCAAGGACACAAACAAGAGGATTATCAGGTCAACCACATTTGTCTGGCACGACAATCAAAAGGAGGAAATCCTCCCCAGAAGGTGGATGAATCTGGTTTGTGATCTCGAATCCCATGACTTCGGACTTTTAGCCAAAAATCTTCCCACTATAGATTTGACTTGGTGTTGTTCGACGAAATGAAAACTGCAGCCTCACAAGGTCTTTAAATGTGTCCCGTTTCCTTTGAACTCTCCATATTCTTGACTCATCCCAGCGACGCCGCAAGCGACTGCTCCCGTTGCTGAAATGTCCTTGAGCAAGACAGGAAAAGATGAGGTAGAAAGAAAGAGAGAGGGAGAGAGAAAGAATGTGCTTGATGAAGAGAGAAAATGGAGGGAAGAATTCAGGAGTTGTCTGCTGAGACTTGTCAAATATTTCTACTACAATCACAACTGTTTCTGTTTCTGCGGCTGTGTGTGTGTGTGTGTTGTGTGTGTCCCTCCCGTGGCAAGGGTAGAGCTTACACTGAATATTTAGTATACTTTTCTAAAAAACACAGAGGGCTTAACATGCCTGCTGTGTTCGGGTGTGTGTGTGTGTGTGTGTGTGTGTGTCGGTGTGGCAGTATGCCTCAAGGTGCGTTCACACCAATTCGCGCCGCGTTCACTCGCTGGGGACCATTTGTGGTCATTCGCGTGAATCGCCTCATTCGCGCCGGAGAGGGGGCGTGGCTTATCGCCCTGGAAGCCATTCGACTGTCCGCCATGGTCAAAAATAACCTCTATTTCTGCTCAGTAATTGTCCCGGATATCCCGGGAAACTAAACGACGTCTTGTCTGGGTTCATAACATAGTCCTGTAAGAAGATTGTAGAAAAATATGAAAGCATGAAAGTATAACTATTATAACCTATAACCTGTTTGATTCAAAGTATATAACCATTAAACATATAAACTGTTTTATTTCATGATAGACTTGATTAACCATATAAACTGCATAGACGCCTTCTATAAAATAGTCACTCAAAACGTATATAATCCTTCCTTTTCAAAACAAGATCAAACCAGTTACATTCTGTTGCAGACCTAAAAGCAGGAGGACTCGTGTGTGAGTGACGCATGAACCTGAAGGAGGTACCAGCCTTAGATCAGCATAAAAAGAGCCAGCAGAGCAGAGAAAAACGGAAAAAAGGGGATATTTCCAGGGTAGAGACTGGATTATACTTCTTTAGCAAATCAGCGAAAGCTGATTAGGGAAAACCTATTACAGTAGGAGTGTCAGAGTTAGTTCTTGTAGCACTGAGACTGTTTCATTGAACTGAAATTGTTGTGTGAAAAACTTTAATAAAACCACGGCCTTATCATTTGTAAGTGGCTGAAACCAAACAAAGTACTCTGGTTCTTTAGAACAATTTAAGCCTCTTCCCCTGTCCGTTAACCGTGTGATCCAGATGTGACGACAGAAGCTACCAGAGGTAGGCAAAGGCACGAGTTGATATATTGCTTTAATGTGGCACAGGTGACATACTTTTAGTATAACTAGCGTATGAATCTGTTTCTTATTCACCTTTGTTAATTATATACTGTTATCGGTAGAAGTTACGAACAAAGGGGCACAGAGGGGGGGGTGGGCCTCTGACCCCAGAGCCTCTGCTGCTGCGACTTTCAGCAGTGAGGTCTCACCAAAAAACGAACTGGATCCGGTTTTAAAAGTGTAACAAGTATTTTAATATCAAATGCAAACTGAATTAACTATCAATAGTAAATGCTCTCGAGAACAGGGATCACACACTCTCACTCTCTCAGGTCTCACATTTAAGGAGGTTCTGTGAAGCGATCATGTGGGGTCTGATCTCTGTTCCCTCAAACAAAGCTTTTATAC
Organism: Leptoclinus maculatus; assembly: GCA_032191485.1. Lineage (NCBI taxonomy): Eukaryota > Metazoa > Chordata > Actinopteri > Perciformes > Stichaeidae > Leptoclinus > Leptoclinus maculatus. Next base: position 544,628 of record JAVDOI010000033.1, read on the forward strand.
TGCAGAAAAGACTGGGGGGTCAGATCGTCATAAAAACTGCAGGTGAGCCAATCGGTGTTTTACTTATACATTGATCATCTTGGCTAATGTCTTGAGCCAATCAATGTCTGGCTTATTTACAACCACATGGCCGCAAGTCAACTCCTTCTTTCCTCCTGGAGTCATCCTTCCTGCTGCATTGTGCTCCTGGAGTCATCACAGCTGGAGACATCCTTTGTAGTCATCACCCTGCATTGTCTCCTCCGCATTCCTGCTGCTTTTATGGTCTCACTGTCTCCCCGTCTCCTACTCTTCTACTTCATGCCTCACTAAGATGTTCCTAAATCTGACCCTATCTGTCCCTTTAACCTCTTGTTGACTTCTTCTCTGACAGTGTTTAATACTTCAGTGTTTAATACTTTTATGGCTTAATACATTCAATGTGTCAATATACTGTAACATATAATATCCTCTATCTGTTAACCTCCTGTAAACATAAAATACATTTCATAGATAATATATTGCAACTCTTTAACCCATGGTAACATTCTTATTATTGTGACACTTCTATTCACCACAAGAGGTGCTAATAATCATACTAAGCTAATTCTAATACTAAAATCCTATTAATACCATTTTTAATACTGAAATCCTTCACAATACTCTGCTGTACTTTGCTCATCTGTAACTTTACCCCACCCACGTACCTTAGTCACTGTCAATACAGCTTTCCACAGTTTTATGCAACTGATTGACCATAAGATACACTTGATTACAGCACTACAAAATATCTGCTGTTGCCTGCAGTGTTAAACTGTGACAGACTGTGTGTTTGTTACCAGTCACGACGGCTTGTGACTGGTATTGTTTTGACCTTGTGCGTGTGTGTGTGTGTGTGTGAGATCACAGCGAAATGTGATCCTGGAGACACCTACAGTAGCGGGAACTAACACAGAAGCGGTTTTGAGTACTTTGCCAGGTGTTTGTATGTCTGTGGACAGATTTTGTCAACGCTTTAGCTTCACAACCGTCGTGATGCAGTCACAAAACTTAACAGGTGTGTAGCTGAGATCAAAATGAAGGCAGAGTTTGAATATGGGTGTGGTACAAGCAAGGGCAGCAGGAAGTAGGGAAGTAGGGAAGTAGGGAAGGGGAAATTGGCCATCGTGGCTCAGCTGTCTCCATGTTGAGAGCTGTTGAAAGGCAAAATGCTCTCGATCTCGTATATATATCAACTTTAAATATTGCAGATGTTTTTCTGACACTGACGGTCTATATACTGTATGTTCTTTCAAATATTCTCCAATATTACTCCTACCACCTCAACTCTACTCACCCTCCTTTCCCATCTTCTTCCTCCCTCTCCTCCCTTACAATCCCAGACCATGCTGAAGTTGCTGGTGTGTGGCGAGGGTCGTGACTGTACTGGAGTAATGATCTCCATCCCCCAGTACCCTCTGTACTCGGCGGCCCTGGCAGACCTGACCGCTGTGCAGATCAATTACTACCTGGAAGAGGACAAGTGTTGGAGTCTGGATATTGCAGAGCTAAAGAGAGCCGTCAACGCAGCCAGGCAGCACTGTAATCCCCGCCTTCTCTGCATCATCAACCCCGGAAACCCCACTGGTATTATTATTATTTATTTATTTATTTGAAAGGGACCATGTACAGTTTAAACATAAATGTCACCATTCGATGCACTGTACCAGATTCTAGCTTAAGCTAATTTGCATCTGCAGTCCCTTGGCAGGTCAAACAAGGACAAGACAATAACAGTAAAAGGAAAAGACATAATACAAAGATATACCATAAAAAACATACAAGACACCCACTACAACGCTACACACAAATAGCACATAAAAAATGTATGTTTGTCAATAAAATCAAGTCAGAAAGACCACAATAATTGAGGTCAGTGTGTGCAGTGTTTTTTAATTTGGATTTAAAAGTGCTAATAGAGCTGCAGCTCCTCACACCTTCAGGCAGGGTGTTCCACTGGTGTGTTGCTTTTATGGCCTTGTCACACTATTGCGTATCGTACTAGCGTATGAAAGATATCACTCATACGCTGGCATACGGCGAGGCAGAAAAGTTTTTTTAAGCATGCTTAAAAATGTTGTGCGTGTGCGGACGTATGGTTTATACGCTAAGCATACGATCGGCATACGCTGAATACGCGAGAGTAACGTCAGAGGTACGCTACTCATAGGTGGAGTACGCTGGCCATTCGCTGTCCATACCTGGCATGAAGGTGTACCGTACAGCTAGCGTATTGAGAAAGTGTATATATATATATATATATATATATATACTCCCATTTCGAGCTCTTCTTCAGTTCTTCGTGGACCTACAACGAGAGAGGATGGAGGTACCTCTTCTCCAACACCAGTATGATCTGATCGATTTGGCAATTCACCACATCCAGGCATTATGGGAAATATGCTTATTGGCACTTTGTCACGTGATAGCGGTACACTGCGCATGCGCAGTTCGTATGCTGGTCATACGCTGCCGATACGCTGGTCTTACGCTACTCATACGCTTATCATAGGTTCAATACGGTAAGTATATGAAACATTCTGTATTTTCAAGGGGTTTTTGTGCGTATGAAAGTTTTTTGGGGAATTTGCATACGCAAGTCAATCTTTTTACTCATACCCAATAGTGTGACAGGGCCTTTACAGAGAAGGCTGATTGTCCAAAAGTAGTGCGGCAAAATGGTATTTTACAATCTCGTGTAGAGGATATTCTTGCTGATCTAATGGAAGTTACTGATCGAGTGTATACAATATCAATATTATGTCTGGTGATAGTCGTTTCTGTGTGTTAAATGAAACAGTTGCCGGAATTGTGTAATTTTGTCGGTGTGTACGTGCACGCCCGACTTGCATCGCCAAATTCTGCTTGTCCTTGTGTGATAGGTCAGGTCCAGAGCAGGCAGTGCATTGAAGATGTGATCCGAGTCGCTAAAGAGGAGCATCTCTTCCTCATGGCTGATGAAGTAATGCTCCATCACATTTCCTCAATTCAGAAGTTTTTCTCTCCCAGTTTCTTCTGCAAAATTAGTGATGTCAAAGGAAGTGTTTTGTTTTTCAAAAGCTGCCTGGCTTCATTCACATCACTACTCGGGATGCAACCAGAATTATAATAAGATTCACAGTTTCAACCCACACACAGAGCAGCACAACAATTCATTTACTGCTAATTATCTGTCAACATCATGCATTTCCACTAAACAGTGGTTGACCAAACACCTCTCAATGTGATGTCGTCCATTACAGCACCACTAACTATGACCTCATCATATAGGTTGAAAAAGTAAGGTCAGAAATGTATCTATCATCCTTGTTGATGACTGAATACATTTCAAATTGACAACCGAGTTTCAAAACATTCAGTAAAGTTAATATATGACTTAATGAAACTGGTAACATACTCACTTAATTCATGACACGTACAGAAGTTAAATACAGTATATCATTTGCTATGAGCACAGTAGCTCGTCGTGGCAGTTTAATTGGAAGCTAAAAACATTAGCTGAATTTCAGGAGCAGGGCCACACCTCAGCCACTCCCCCACTTCCGGCCACATTCCTATATAGACCCACCCACACTAAACCTCGGCTTGCTCACGCTCACGCTTCCGCATGGGACTGCTCACGCTTTCTGCACTCGCAACCGGAACGCTTTTTCCTTCATGCTACCAAACCTGACCAATAGTAGCCGCAGCCATCACGTGGGGCCGCGATCGGGCCAGCGAGTCCATATCTTAACTCCTCCAACCTAGCGGTCGTTTACCCAATCACCAAAGGACGCTGGGACACCCTTCCGTCGGGGGTGCGTTCTCGATGCAGCCCACGTCCGGGCCACCACAACTTCTCACTTCCCATCCCAGAAGTTCAGAAGCTCCGCCCTCCTGCAGACACCCGTCCGACATTGAAAGAAGAGATAGAAAAGAAGAAGAAGCGTTCCCTTCCTTCAACGCGGCCTCCCCATGCAGCTTCACCTACCATGCCCACTTGACTATCCGCACCAAGACATCCAATATCAAGGTTTACCTCAGCGGCATCAACTTCTTCACGAAACTACTCACCGTCTCCCCCTGCTCCCCCACAACGTTCTCTCAGTTGTCTTTGCTCTTCAAAGGCCTCCTGCGCCGAACGCCTCCGCCGACTCCTCGCAGTCGTCCGCTAACCTCCCATCTCGTTCCTCGCTGCGTCGCCACCCTCCGCTCCAATCGCCTTCCCGTCCACCCGGCAAGCACCCTAGAATCCATGTTCCACTTGCTTCTTCGGCTTCCTGCGATGCTAAGAATTCACGTCTCATCCAGTCAGTCTAACCCTAGTCTCCACCACGCCTACTAAATCTACACTCGCCACAGCTCCAACGACCTGTGCACGGGCAGGCAGCCTTGCTTCCTTGGGAGGGCTTCTTGGGGTCTGCAAGGCCCGGGAGCCGCAGTGGACCCTCAACCTAGCCTTTCCCCAAACCGCTTCATCCAGGCTAAATCTCCACCAACCATTCCCCAACGCCGAGACAAGACCGCCGCTGAGGCGGGGCCCTAGCTAGTTAATGATCCTTTTTCAGTCAACTCTTGAAGATATGCTGCACATTTCAGTTCATTCTTTTATGGATAATGATGTGCTTTTAATAAAGTGTTTTCCCACTTCAGGTCTACCAGGACAATGTGTATGCAGAGGGCTGTAAGTTTCACTCCTTTAAAAGGGTGTTTGAGATGGAACCAGAGTACTCCAGTACAGTGGAGACGGCCTCCTTTCACTCCACCTCCAAATGTTACATGGGAGAGTGAGTAGACACACACACAGACTACACTTGTGTATGAAACCTACAAAAGGTTTTCTTCTTCATTAATACTCAAAAGATCCTTGGAGTTGTTACTTCTACAAACTAATAGCTCCTGCTGCTGATGTGTACATCACCTGTACCAAGAGTGTACTTTGTGTTTGACTTCCTTCTTTCCTCTGTTTGCTTTTGTCAGGTGTGGATTCCGTGGAGGCTACATGGAGGTGATGAACATGGACCCTGAAGTGAAGGCTCAACTTACCAAAATGGTGTCGGTGCGTCTTTGCCCCCCTGTTCCCAGACAAGCTCTCCTGGACATGGTGGTCAACCCCCCACAGCCTGATGAGCCCTCCTACAACAAGTTGATGAAGGTCTGAGGAACACAGCAGCTAGCACACATCCTAGCAGTGGTCTGAGTGTATGCAAACACAGAATGTACTAATATAAAAACCACATCATGTAATCTATGCACAGAAAGCAGCTCATTAGATCTGTCAATGAAAATCACAAATTACAAATTTCCCTCAGAGGGCTTTACAGTCTGTACACATGTGACATCCTCTGTCCCGGGACCCTCACATCAGAACAGGAACAACTCCCCCAAAAAACCCTTTAACAAAAAACATTTTGTCTATTGCTTTGCAGATTGCAGATATTTTAAATCATACAACAAGTCACAACAAAAGTGTGATCCTTTTAACATTGTTAAGCTGTCTATGTTTGCAAATTCATATTCAAATGCTAACATAGTGCATCCCGTGTACTGTATGGTAACTATAGCCACACCCACATCTCACCTGCACCTGAGTTTGGGAATTAGTCAGTTGATGGATTTAAGACCTTAAAACAGTTTTGGACTGAATTATTTGGTGGATAATAGTTATTAAGACAAATAATAATAATAATAAGTCTTTCTATTAATTCTTTTTTGTTTGGGTGGCACGTTTCACTGCTCTGATTACCCAATTATCATTGTACTACTGTGACTACGATGTACTATACTATAACGTATTTATGACTTATTTATGACATTCTATATTGTGACTTTTTTACAAATTTTCTTCAAGGTACTATCCGATGACTTATTTATGACTTTATTCGACATGCTACACTACTTATATAGACGTATTTATGACAGAGGAATAGAGCTGAAACAAGTGGTTTAATAACCACAGATAAAGTCCTGCACACAAATGTCTCTTTTGAGAAGATAAGAATATAATCTTGTGGCTTTTCTGGGTGACACGACTTCACACCTGAATGAAGTGAATTTAAAGCTGCAGGTCAATTCAGTTCATCTTTCTAAAATGAAATACTTTATTTTAAAATGCACAATTTTTAAAAGCAAGCCACACGTCGGCTGGTTTACTACAGCTGTATGAACTCCAAAATAACTGATTTTGCTGTGATTTAACTGCAATAAACGGACACAAAGGGACTCTGAAATAACTACCTAATGATGCCGATTTGTCTGAATTCATGTTTTGTTAGTTCTCTCCGCAAGACGACAAGCAAATAACTTTTAAAATACTTGTTTTCTCAATGGAGCTCGGATGGATCGGTGCTAGGCTATGCTAACATGGTAGCAGCTCCATCAACACTCACAATAACGTCATCTTGACGTAAATACGGCAGCGTCTTTTTCATTGTTTGTACCATCTGGTTTACACACACACACATTTATACACATAGTTTGGTCCGGTCTCTACTGATATGAGGTATCGTAGAGCTCCGGGTGAACACAGACGGCTACAGTATCTGTTTCCTGATTCAACAACAGCAGGACGTCAGACATGAGAAGCATCTCAACGCTGATAGGCTATCGCACCGCAGTGTCACGCAATTATTTCGCCAGAGTTGACACAAATTTGCGTCACTCCAGTCTCATCGTGTCTGTGCATATGTTACGGGTCCCAGGAATGGGTTCAATCATACATTAACATAAATGTGGTCACATTTTTGGGTGTGCCACACATAGACTTTGTATGTAATCTACTCTCATCCGGTGTGAACGCACCTTCACACTAGTGCCCAGAAGCGTCCGGGTTTCCGCCCCCCCCCCATCAATCAATCACAGATGCACACACTCACACACCTGTGTGAGTGTGTGCATCACTGTATTTTGGAACTAGGATGTCGCTTTGTTTCTAAGTTTATTTTGTCCAGCTTCTTTATGGTCTCTTTCATCTATTAATGTTGTCTGAGAACAAATCAAAAGTCAAATGTCTCCAGCATGTTTGGTAATGTTTTATTTGAGGTCTTTGTTTGTGCTGAGGCACCAAAGTCGGACATTTTCAATCTCAACCAGTCAAATTGATTCATGGTGGGGCACGTTTCAAATTCATATTGTTTTCTCTGGTTACTTGTAGTTTATTACATAATTCCACATAATATAAGTTTAATATAGAGAGCTGGGTTGAAAAGGTGAAGAATACAAGCGAGTGATATACTGTAGTTTGCTCCATTGTGGTCAAAACACTTACAATGGATTCCAATGGACAAAAAACTCCTCACACACTGCATTATGCTGCAGCATAATGAAAAATCATACGCTGACAAAATATTCCAGAATCTGTGACTACAAAGCTTCTGTTTGAACGCACGCTTGCTGATGTTGTTGGTAAGAAACGGATATGAAATGCTAGCAATGGTGAGGAGTTAGAGGATCTTAGGGTTCAGTGGGGTGGGGGGTATGCAGGCGTTCAGTGCAGCGTCAGCAGTGATAATACAAGCGGCCCGACGTGAGCTTCCTTCGTAGGGTGACTGGGCTCAACCTCAGAGATAGGTTGCGAGCTCAGACATCCAGAGGGAGCTCGGAGAACAGCCGCCGTTCCTTTATGTCAGAAGGGGCTCAGAACACGCTGGAGGGATTATATATCTGGTCTGGCCAGGGAATGCTTCAGAAGAGCTGGAAAACAATGCTGGGGGAAGGGATGGAATACCCTGCGAAGCTTGCTGGCCCAGCGATCCGGCCTCAGATAGAAAATGGATGGTTGGACTCCGCTAGCAGCAGACGGCATCTGAACGTACTCCAGTGTTTCCGTATTGCATTTTGATGAAGTTGGGAGGCTTGCATGAGTCGGTCTCTAGTGGGTCAAGAGCCAAAAAACCCTGGATCCATACTTTCCATAATTCAAGTCGACAGCATCTTTTTAATATAACCTGGATGAAGCTCACATCTTTCAATCTCTGCGTAAGAATAATACATTCTTAGAGCCGAGATAACCTTGATGACATAATCGGGGTTGTTTTCCTTAACCCGACAAAGCTTAACAAGCATTGGACCTTTGTTAACATGCTGCATGGCACTTAAACCCTTTTACAGTAATAGTGAGTTCAACATGAAATTAATGTTCGCGTCACACTCCTCACTGAGCTGTCAAATACTGTATCTCGATCCAAGTATAATAGACAATCATGGATTAGAATAATATTAAAAATCACATGACATTGCAATATTTTATTTAAGGAATACAACATCTGACCGTTGTTGTGAGGCTCCTGTTGGTTTGTCTCTTGGCTGTTCAGTCTAATAAACCAATGAACCGCTACATTCATCCTCAGACCCTCTTCAGGGTGCCACAGTCAGACAGACTCAGACAGGATTTTGACAGCCATGTTTCCAAGGTATGTGGCAGTCCAGGTTTATTCCAGGCTCTGCGTGAATGCTGTTCACAATTTGTCTTTCATATCCCATAAATATGGCAATAAATCAGCTGTGTTTGGTGCAGTGTACCGAAAGCGGTCTGAAATTTCAATCTATTAGGTTTGCAAATCAGGTCAGTGCTCAGTTGAGGTTGGAGCGGAGACGTACCAACCAGAACGCTTCTGCTCACCTGGAGTCTATAAAACACATATCATCCCATGGCAGAATTTCCCTTTTGATTTTAGCATAATTCACATTTGCACGTTGAAAAAACTAATTTTGTGGGGATATACTTCCCACTGACTCTCTCTTTGTATTGTTACATCCCAGGTCTGGACCTCCACATTCACAAAACTTTCAGGGTTTAGTGGTTTTCCAGTCTCATGCTGTGGTCACATGACACAAATGTTTCTACGATACCTCACATTTTTATAGAAACTATGTGTATAAATGTATGTGTATAAACCATATGGTACCAACCATACGCTGCTGTATCTACGCCTATATGAGGATATAGAGTGTTGATGGAGCTGCTACAATGTTAGCATAGAATAGCACCTATCGATCCGAGCTCCATTCAGAAAACAAGTATTTTAAAAGTGATTTGCTTGTCGTCTAGTGGAGAGAACTAACAAAACATGAATTCAAACTTTTTACAAAACATGTATCATTATGTTGTTTTTTCTGCATGTTTTTTTATCCGTTTTATGCAATTAGATCACAGCTAACTTGTTTATTTTGGGTGAAATGTCTACACAGAGCGAGCCCCGCTCCTCTCCGCCGCGTCTATCGCCGGCGAATGGTCCCGCGATGAAACTCCCGTTTCGCGTTTGGTTTGAACGCAGCATTAAGCCTCGTGGACCTTTTAGGCTTCCAGGCCGCAGGGAATGCTGGTGGAAGCAAAGTGATTTATGCTTCAATATCTTTCAAAAATGGTACTGTAATTGCAGCCTTTATGCAACTGAGAACTAATGATATCCTTAAGGGTTCTTGTTGGAAAAATTCACTCTTGAGACCGATGGAAAATCATTAATCACAGGACATTTATTCTATTCTTTGCAAAGAAGGAGACAGAGATGAGTCACTGTAGCGCGAGCCTCTGTGAGCTCTGAGCACGTCTGTGCTCAATGCGCTGTTCGTTGCATTTTTCTCGGAAAAGCCAGAGGGCGTACAAACAACATGTACTGAGAATACTATATTGCCTTTATACAAAGCCTGGAAAAAAAAGGCAAGTATTCCATGTATTATAAAAAAAGGAGGTTGGATATCCTGTAAACAATTTGATTTGGCTACAAATGATTTACTCATATGTCGATGTTTTGAGACCTTCTTCCTGGCATTCTTTGTTAAATAGTTTATCAGCAAACTATTCGTGACAATCATGTCTGAAAAGCTCTGATCGTGCACGCGTAGTTACAAAAGATCTGAGGTGCACGACGGGCAGGTCGTGATTATGTCATTTCATTTATATATACATCATTATTTTTCATGTCAGGCATTGAAACTGTTTTGACAGTTATTGATGCTGGTATGATTTCAATATGATTATCAACAGATCATTTCCACTTCCTCATACGTTTGTCGCTGTGTAGCCGCTCTTACTTGGTAACATGGGCGCCGAACAGATTTCGCTCCACACATGCTGCCAGGCAGTGTAGCCCGACGTGACCTCCGTCAACATACTGACACAATGAACACTCATCATTGTTCCGCAGTATTCAGAAACAGCTATGGAGCAGAATTGCTACCCACGTTTTTGGGAAGAGCCGCCGTAAACAGACTGTGACACATGCCCCCAGTGATGTGAATGGTCAGGCTTGATTTGTTTACAACCACTATGTCAAGGAAAATTCTGAAGATATAAAAAAGAATACGCTTTTATGTGACTCACAAAGTTTTGACATATATATATTTTTTCAATGCCACAAAATCAATTTAAGCTCGAGGCAGAAATGTTCTTGAAAGCACGTTTGCTGCAGAAAAAGCACCAATAAAGTCCGATCAAAACACAAATACATCACTGGTGAAAAAGGAGTGTGTTTGTATGCGAGTTATTACTAGTAAAAGCTGTACACAAATAGTTGGCAATATGTAGCACAATAAAGACATTAAAAAAGGATAATTTCAGGTCTGGTTTCCCTCATTTTATTGACAAAAATATAAGATTTTTATCAGGGAAATATGTTGGAAGAAGTGGAGATTTTATAATATTTGAAGATTAAACATTTACATATTCATAACATTGGGAACCGAATGCCAACAGAGAGTGTTGCATTGTGGGTATGTTCAGTCTACTTATAGCTTGTGCATCCAGAATCATTTGAGCTGTAGAATCACATATAAACGGCTTCAGCTGCAAACCACAGACGATGATGGTCAGGTTGGACTTATTGATTTGCATTTGTTCGCACAGCAATAGACACACACAATGTCCAGTCAGAATACCCCCCCACTGCTCCCTGGATGACTTCTGTTAAATGGTATAAAGCCTGAGTCGATGTGCAGGAACACGAAGGAGTCCTGACTTGTAGATAACGCTGACATGTATTAAAGCAAACCTTGGGCTTAACTTGCCTTAAGCTCATTTCAATGGTTTCAGTGGACTTGTGTCAGAGATTGCTTCAGGCTGATGATCTAGAAATAAGCGTGATAAAAGACAATACTGCTTGTTTTTTTATATGTATAGTTTACAAAGTCTGCTTCTGTAGAAGATAGAAAGGAGGAGAGAACGGAGGGCAGGAAGCCGGAGGTGAAGATGAGGATTGAATGAAATCAGATTGGAAAGGGAAGCTCCACAACATGAAGGTATTTCAAAAAGATAGAATGTGAATAAATTGAGTAGTGTGGGGTATAATGAGCTCCATTTGAATATCACAACGTCAGCACTTTTCTTTTTGATTGGATGTTTTATTATAAATATGCACAGAAAAGGGAGAAGAAGTGTTTCCTGCAATCCAACAAAACCACATCGTGTTTCTCCCCGAGGACCACGAGTCTGTGTCCCATCGCCATGATGGCTTTCACACTGTAAACCTTATGAATCCGTCTGAATAATAAGCAGGGTTTTCAGTACGCGAGTGCAACTTTTTAAAAAGCGTTTGTAAACGGATAATTTTGCCAAATCAAAGTTATAAACTCCAGCACCGTCTACAGTTTGTGTCTGCACGCGTCTCTGAGTTGTGAATCTCCTCAGATGGGGAAGTGTGAGCGTGGGTTTGCATGCTGTAGTTGATTAGATGCTTTTTTTACCTTTTGCCAGCATCTCATTCATATATTTCATACTGCAGCGCTCTCAGGTCCTCCACGACAAAGCTAAGTGTAACAATGTTGTCAAAGCCATGTGCTGTCTGACACTTTACAGTTAAACGTTACACTGTGTGTTTAATCAAACCTCTGGAGCTCGGGAGGTGTCAAGGAAGAAGAGAGAAAAATACACATTTTTAGTGCCAACAGAATGTGTAATATATACAATAACAGTTTGGCACTACACACATTTTACAGTTTTTTCTCCCTCGTACATATTTTTTACATTCAGGATATTTAGAGGGTTCAGTTTATCATATACTTGATTTGCAAAATGCATACAAGTGGGATGACAAGAGAGCAAAACTCCTGATGCAGGCTTGTTTCAATGGTCAGCACTGAATATAGAATATGATTTCCTATGTGCAGAATTATTCCCAGTGGACTCAAACACATTAAAGAGAATCACAGTTGCCCACTGAGTTCTAATCTCATGTGGGGATTTCTCATGGGCCACATTGTGTGTGTGTGTGTGTGTGTGTGTGTGTGTGTGTGTGTGTGTGTGTGTGTGTGTGTGTGTGTGTGTGTGTGTGTGCACATGTTTACGTACATGTGTGCATTCAACTGTTCCTATGCGTTCTGACAGCATACATATGTGCAGAAATTGCTGGATATTCCCAGGTGGCAGGAATGTACGGTGATGCATGTTCATCTGTGTGTGTGTGTGTGTGTGTGTGTGTATTATAAAGTATTATATAAAACTTCAAGTACTCTCTGAGCTGCAGTAGGTCCATTAATTCCCAGGCGTGGATGGATTTCTTTAAATATGCATACAAATATTGGACTGTATGTGTGTCAATGTTTGCCTTTCATCATCATCATCTTCAATAATCTGTAAGATGTGTTTGGCTTCTTGAAAAGGATGTGTCCTCATGTGTCTCCTGATTCCCCCTGTAGTTCTTCCAGTGGTCCAACTGAATAAAAAAAAAAGTAACTTTCATCAACTTATTTCATCAAAAATATCAACATAAAGAAACTTCAGCTTACAGAACGTCAAGTCTACATCATCAGTGGGTCACTTCAATGTTTCAATGTAAACTTGAAGGCACCATGGCCCTCCAGTGTTGCCAGGAATTCTATATGTGGTCATTTATCCTTTTGTATAATAATAATAATAATAATAACAATTCTAAAAACCCTTCAACGAATGATCATCTTTGCTGAGATCTAATATTACCAGTGGCGTCTGGTCAATAGAGGGCGCCGCCACCCCCCACCTTGAGCCAAAAAAATAAAAATAATAATAATAAATTATACAAACTATACAAATGATCAATATTTGTGTTTTTGAAATATAGAATGCACCCAGTAATGTGTGTCAAATATGATACCTGTGAAAAATATATGCTTTTCCTGCTCGTCCTCTCCGCCTGTCTGCACGTCTCAGCAGCGCTGGAGAAATGGCCGACAGGAGGCGGGTCTGTGAAGCAGTTTAGCTAATTGCTGATTAAAGATATGAATGAATGACATACAATTTAGCCAATCAGCATCAATCAAATAGATTTAGCATGGGGCTACATTTGTATCGCCCCAAACTGCGCGTCCTCATCAGGACGAGTCTCTACAGGCGAGCGTGAAACACTACTCCTCCTCCAAGACCCGTTTGAGAGGAGAACTTTGGTGGAGAAACTGCAGGTGAAGCAGCACATGAAGCTTCTCTACTAGCTGTACACCAGACAGGTTTGACTCGCTGGATGACGTCATGATAATAACTTATTTATCTTTTTAAAACAACGGGGACAGAACCAGCATGGACAGTTAGGGAGTGAGGGATGAGGAGGTAAGGAGACATGAGAACACCAGGGTAGGGAGTGAGGGATGAGGAGGTAAGGAGACATGAGAACACCAGGGTAGGGAGTGAGGGATGAGGAGGTAAGGAGACATGAGAACACCAGGGTAGGGAGTGAGAGATGAGGAGGTAAGGAGACATGAGAACACCAGGGTAGGGAGTGAGAGATGAGGAGGTAAGGAGACATGAGAACACCAGGGTAGGGAGTGAGAGATGAGGAGGTAAGGAGACATGAGAACACCAGGGTAGGGAGTGAGAGATGAGGAGGTAAGGAGACATGAGAACACCAGGGTAGGGAGTGAGGGATGAGGAGGTAAGGAGACATGAGAACACCAGGGTAGGGAGTGAGGGATGAGGAGGTAAGGAGACATGAGAACACCAGGGTAGGGAGTGAGAGATGAGGAGGTAAGGAGACATGAGAACACCAGGGTAGGGAGTGAGAGATGAGGAGGTAAGGAGACATGAGAACACCAGGGTAGGGAGTGAGAGATGAGGAGGTAAGGAGACATGAGAACACCAGGGTAGGGAGTGAGAGATGAGGAGGTAAGGAGACATGAGAACACCAGGGTAGGGAGTGAGGGATGAGGAGGTAAGGAGACATGAGAACACCAGGGTAGGGAGTGAGGGATGAGGAGGTAAGGAGACATGAGAACACCAGGGTAGGGAGTGAGAGATGAGGAGGTAAGGAGACATGAGAACACCAGGGTAGGGAGTGAGAGATGAGGAGGTAAGGAGACATGAGAACACCAGGGTAGGGAGTGAGAGATGAGGAGGTAAGGAGACATGAGAACACCAGGGTAGGGAGTGAGAGATGAGGAGGTAAGGAGACATGAGAACACCAGGGTAGGGAGTGAGGGATGAGGAGGTAAGGAGACATGAGAACACCAGGGTAGGGAGTGAGGGATGAGGAGGTAAGGAGACATGAGAACACCAGGGTAGGGAGTGAGAGATGAGGAGGTAAGGAGACATGAGAACACCAGGGTAGGGAGTGAGGGATGAGGAGGTAAGGAGACATGAGAACACCAGGGTAGGGAGTGAGGGATGAGGAGGTAAGGAGACATGAGAACACCAGGGTAGGGAGTGAGGGATGAGGAGGTAAGGAGACATGAGAACACCAGGGTAGGGAGTGAGAGATGAGGAGGTAAGGAGACATGAGAACACCAGGGTAGGGAGTGAGAGATGAGGAGGTAAGGAGACATGAGAACACCAGGGTAGGGAGTGAGAGATGAGGAGGTAAGGAGACATGAGAACACCAGGGTAGGGAGTGAGAGATGAGGAGGTAAGGAGACATGAGAACACCAGGGTAGGGAGTGAGGGATGAGGAGGTAAGGAGACATGAGAACACCAGGGTAGGGAGTGAGGGATGAGGAGGTAAGGAGACATGAGAACACCAGGGTAGGGAGTGAGAGATGAGGAGGTAAGGAGACATGAGAACACCAGGGTAGGGAGTGAGGGATGAGGAGGTAAGGAGACATGAGAACACCAGGGTAGGGAGTGAGGGATGAGGAGGTAAGGAGACATGAGAACACCAGGGTAGGGAGTGAGGGATGAGGAGGTAAGGAGACATGAGAACACCAGGGTAGGGAGTGAGGGATGAGGAGGTAAGGAGACATGAGAACACCAGGGCACACATGGAGAACTCTGTCAGCTACATATTAGGCAAAGTGAACATCTGTTCTTCTACATAGTTGTCCTCAGTCTCATCTTCACTTGGTCATGGAGGCATCAACATTTAATAGAGATGGTACATTAACAGAGAAAACTCATCATAGCTTCATTTAACACCAGTATTCATAATTACACTTCATGTTGACTTCTCCTGATCTTTACCTCCTATAACAAGGTCCATAGGGGCATCTCAATAAATACACATGTTCTATACTCTATATATGTATGTGTGTGTTTTATATTATACTGTATATATATGTGTGTGTTTTATATTACATTTATATTACGTTTTATATACTGAATATTATTATATGATATAGATATATATATATATATATATATATATATATATATTATACTGAATTCCCTGTGAGGGTGACATTAATAAGATGTCCTGACGTGTTTGTCAAAGTGTTATTTACTGCTTTTTTTCCTGTTGGAATGAATGTTAAATATTTAACTGCAGAGTAGTAATGCGTTTTTTAAATCATAGATGTTTGCTGAAATTGATTGGATGTGGCACAGCGCTACATTTCCACCAGCCTCCACTGAATATTACAGTTACTGTCACCACTCTCAACCTCTTATAAACAACTACACTAAATGAATTAAGTTGTTTTGTTAAACTGTCATTTGGTATATTTATGCTCAGATTATTTTGATATGGTGTGTGGTTCAGGTATGTTGTAACTGTTAGGGCTGTTAGAAGCAACTAGGGGTGCAACGGATCACAAACCTCACGGTTCGGTTCGGATCACGGTTCTTGAGTCACGGTTCGGATCATTTTTCGGATCAACAAAGAAAAGGGGAGGAGACAAATATAACTTTGCTTTCCATTTATTAATTAAAGAACTTCAAGAACACTTAAAGCAAAGAACTTTGGGCTATAGTCTTACATAAAAACTAAAATATTGAAGATGTCCAATTTGAAGTTGTCCAAGTTGAGACCCTCGTCCTTTGATCAATATTGAAAGAAAGAAACAGCCAGTGAGCTAGCTTACACTGTTTCAACTGAACTGAACTGATCGGCAACAACTTGGGTCTGTGTTTACTTCCTGTCAGGTTATGTCATTCAAATACACAATAATGTTTACATTACTGTGACATTATTTTCAAAAAGATGAGAATATCTCCATTGTCTGGGGAGAGGGTAGACCTTTCTGTAGTGACTGTTACTATTGGGCCTGTCTAGCTTCACTCTGATGCTTCTGTCAGCACCTGCACCAGGTGTGTGTCTGTGTGACCCTCACAGAGGGGGCGTGTCTACAGCACCGGACTATGAATCACTCCGCCGTGGTGAAAGCGGTCACAGTCTTTTCCTTGTCGTATGTCTTTCTCTGCTGTTACTTTACAAGTAACAAGTCCCCGAATATCAATGCAAAGTGTCAGTGAACAGATATAAAGCAGTAGTGTGTTCACGTGAACGGAGCAACACTCTGAGGTCGGCACTCGCGCCGGCGCGGGTGAGCGGCGCTCACTCGATGTTTATAATAATATCTCGGCAAAAACGGCACATAAAAATGTTTCGAAAATCTGTAAAAATCGGTTTATTCTCCACTTCCGTGTCCATATTCTCGCGAGATAGTACGAGACAGTACTATACAGCAGCAGTAAAACGTTATTACACACTATGATGATTACACTGTAAAAAAAAAAAAAAAAAAAGAATACTCAATTGATCCGCGGTTCACTAGTGATCCGAACCGTGAGGGGTGATCCGAACGGATCACGGATCGACCCGTGATCCGTTACACCACTAGAAGCAACCCATGCAATCTAACCTCTGACTATGTTGTAGAATTAATGTTATTGTTTGTTTCATACCTACACCTTACCAAGCTCTTCTGTTGCCTACAGCTGAACCTGTTTCCTAACTCTTAATCAGGTTCTCCTGTTGCCTAAACTCAACCAAGCTCTTCTGTTGCCAATACCTGATGAAGTACCTTTGTTGCCTAAACCGTAACAAATACTTCTGTTGCCTAAACCTAACCAAGTACATCTGTTGCTTAAACCTGTTAGATTTGTTGTGTAAGTACACCTACAAACCTATGGCTTTTATTCTCAAAAGACACTGTACATATAATGAGCGGAAATTGTCACGTCGTCTCTGACACGGACTGACAAGAGGGGTCCTTCGAGCTTCAGAGTTTGAAGCGTAGGCCCACTGACTAAGCGGTGTTTGCGATGTTGGGAGTGAGAATGTATTGGCAGGACATACATGTTCAGTAGGTTTGCAAACTCAGCCTCAGCTCTGGGTGCATCTCAGTCTTCATTTGAATATATGACACTTTGCCCTGAAATACAATTGTTTTGGAGTCTGTGTACGATTTATTGATTTCTATCACCTTGCACTGGGCCCACTGGTCTTTTTCTGCCTGGCATGTGGTACCACACTGCTGCTTTGTTACATTCGTAATATCTCTTGTAATGTTCATTTAAGAATTAAAGAAATACCAACTTAACTGCTACATCTGCCATTGGTGACTGTGCAAACTGTCGGGTAAATTGCCAAAAATCTAACTGCAGGGGTGAGGTTAGGTGAAGGAGGACCTGATGTGAATTTGAATTAGAGCTCCAGCCTCAGTAACCTGATGGGAGGGGACTATCAGATCTCTCAGTGATATCCCATCAAGCCGAGGATTACTGGAGTAAATTCTTCCGCTCACTGAAGATAATGAAGGGGAGATAATGGAGAATACCGGGGCGTACTGTAGATGACGGGCTGAGACTTGAGACGGCTGTGTAGCTGACAGATTGAGGTGAAACCGATGAAGTAGGAGTGGAGGGGCAGATGGAGGGATGCCCGCTGTCCCAGCAGGGATGAGAGGCACCCCGCTGCGTGTGTTTTCTCACCAGCTTGTTTGTTTATCTCCCATTTGTTTGTTCACTCTTGTCTTTTATTTCCCGTTGTACTGGGAGGCTTTGATGGAGAAATGGCACATCTGCTCCAACCTCTCTCTTTGCTACCTCTCCCTCACTCTTTTTTTAAATAATTGTATTGGTCCGTCTGTGCCTCTCCTCTTCATTCTCTCTCTGTCCCTGACTTTTCCATTATTTAAAAAATGTTGCAGAGGTTTTTGGAGGGTTAAGAAGATACCTTTCATATTTAAGAAAATTTGCTTTGGTTGTGAACATTTGCTAAAAATGAACAGAATTACCCCAAATCTCGCTGCTAAAGAACACACTGCTTGAAGATGCTCTGGATGTTCTGTGTTTCCAGTGGATGTTTGAAACGTCTCATTTCATTTATCCAACTGTGGCTTTTTGGGTCGGAGTCATAAAGGTTGAGAGCTGTAAAAAGAGAAAGAGGGAGGGAGGGAAAGAAAGTCGACCGCAACAGAGAGAGAGAGATAAAAAAAGAAGTCACTCACACAACGACCTCAAAACGCTGACACACACTTTTAGCACATCTGCGGGGTCTCACAGGACAGGCTTGCTTGAAAGGTAATGTGAGTTGATTGGAGGGGGCATGATGTGAATACCTACCAGCTCTCTCTGGGGAATGTAATGGTAACCATAGCAGCAGAGGTTCCTCCTAGTGCCGCGTTACCAGTAACAGTAACTCACTGGTGAAACAGACCTAACCACCACGATTGATCTGGTGCTTGCTCTTCTGCTGCTTGTCCACTCTTCTTTCAAGCAGAATATACTGGTTTGCACACATCAATAAAACAAGTGTCTGAAGAAAACTACTCGACTTCATCACACATCATAAAAAGCCAAACCAGCCCCGTTACATTCAAGCCCGTAGTGTTTGATGAACAAAGTTGTTGCTGACAGTCCGGTGTGCTCAAAAGAATCCCATAGTGCTATCTGGCAGTGTTATCGATGGAGCAACGCAGTTCCAATCGTACATATGAGAATTACATTTTAGAAAGTATACGTGGACCCACTGAATGCATCTGAACGGGGGAGGTTGGGGGGATGGGCTACAGTTTCAACATCAAAGACTACAATAATTAATCTGAGCACTCACATAAAATCGTAGTACTACATATCAGAATCAAAATACGGTCTATTGCCAAGAATGTTTCACATATTATACTGTATATAAGAAGTGGACGTCATCGTGCCGTTTTGAAGCCTTGAGTTCGGCGTCGCCAGCTACGAACACAAAGCTAACGGCTAACACGGCCAACCAATAATTCGGAAAGCAAGAGAATTCGACACAGAATCCAGCGAAATCTTCAGAATTTCTCTCCGTGAAACCATTACAAAGATATCAGCCAACAAGCGCCACAACAACAAGCCGCTCCACCGCAGAAAAAATCATGAATGCCCCTTACTTTGAGATGATTCATGAAGACAAAGGAATAATATCCCGTTTCCTAAAAACTGCTAAAAACACTGTTGCTACGTATATCCTGTGTGATTTTGAACTGTTTCCTGAAGAAAGGGGGGTGAGACAAGCATGGGGGACCGGGGGGGAAGGGATTTCACTTTTGGCGTATCGGATTTTACGCTCGGCGACGGCGCATTTTTGATTTTCACTGGCTAACGATTCTGTCAATCAACACCAGCTTACGCCCACTGTCTTCTTGAGACTCTGACGCGTCGAACGAGGTGTCATTGTCTGAAATTGACCAATCATAATTCTAGCTGTCAAAATGATGCCAAACTGCTGTATTTGGATAGATTGAACACTATTAGTGAAATATATAGTTATATAGTATATAAAAGTACAATGGAACAGCTGGAAGAGCTGGTTCCAAAATGACATTTTTGCTTGGCCTCGTCTGACCTCTCTGTACTAAAACCTCTAACTTTTTTCTGCTTCACTTTATCAAAGCCAAAATGTGCAGAGAGACTGCTGACATGTTGTGCTATGATTTGGGAGAGGTTTAAACTTTCACCTGCATCATTCAAAAGAGATAATCATGCTTTCAGTGCTTTTTTTTCCAGGTGAACCTGAAACTTTTCAATTTGAGCTGTGTGCCATCTTCATTTACTCTTAACCAGTAACATATACACAATATTTACACATCTGAACAAATCTCACAAGTGTTACCTTTATTATAACATCAAAATTATTAAAATAGACCTTGTAGTTACAGAATTAGTCTTTTTAGTATGGGTATGCAATTTTCGAGCAGAGGCCTAAAAATAGGGCTAGGGTTTTTATACATTTTGATTAAAAAAACATAAAATGAAGGCTTTGATTCAGTCCCTGCAGCTGAAAAACACCCCCATAGCATGATGCTGCCACCACCATGTTTCACTGTTGGGATTGTATTGGGCAGGTGATGAGCAGTGCCTGGTTTTCTCCACACATACCGCTTAGAATTAACGCCAAAAAGTTCAATCTTGGTCTCATCAGACCAGAGAATCTTATTTCTCATAGTCTGGGAGTCCTTCATGTGTTTTTTGGCAAACTCTATGCAGGCTTTCATATGTCTTGCAGTTAGGAGAGGCTTCCGTCGGGCCACTCTGCCATAAAGCCCCGACTGGTGGAGGGCTGCAGTGATAGTTGACTTTGTGGAACTTTCTCCCATCTCCCTACTGCATCTCTGGAGCTCAGCCACAGTGATCTTTGGGTTCTTCTTTACCTCTCTCACCAAGGCTCTTCTCCCACGATTGCTCAGTTTGGCTGGACGGCCAGGTCTAGGAAGAGTTCTGGTCGTCCCAAACTTCTTCCATTTAAGGATTATGGAGGCCACTGTGCTCTTAGGAACCTTGAGTGCTGCAGAAGTTCTTTTGTAACCTTGGCCAGATCTGTGCCTTGCCACAATTCTGTCTCTGAGCTCCTTGGGCAGTTCCTTCAACCTCATGATTCTCATTTGCTCTGACATGCACTGTGAGCTGTAAGGTCTTATATAGACAGGTGTGTGCCTTTCCTAATCAAGTCCAATCAGTTTAATTAAACACAACTGGACTCCAATGAAGGAGTGGAACCATCTCAAGGAGGATCAGAAGAAATGGACAGCATGTGAGTTAAATATGAGTGTCACAGCAAAGGGTCTGAATACTTATGACCATGTGATATTTCACTTTTTCTTTTTTAATCAATTTGCAAAATTTGCAAAATCAATTTGTCAAGATGGGGTGCTGCGTGTACATTAATGAGAAATAAAATGAACTTTTTTGATTTTAGCAAATGGCTGCAATGAAACAAAGAGTGAAAAATGTAAAGGGGTCTGAATACTTTCCGTACCCACTGTATATCATATATCTTTTTTGGGGGTACTCTTTCCCTGCTTTTTACTCCCTGTTTGATCTTTTAGTTCTCCTCCTTTTACAGTCTTTAGCTCACTCTTCTCTTCTAATCTATTTCTTCTCCTTTTTTGTATTTCTTCATCCCTCCTCTTTATTCTCCATTCTCTCTTTCACATCTCCCTCTCCTCGCACTTGCCCCTTTCCTACCTCCCTCTTATCTCCCTTCTTCCCCCCACACCATTGTCCTCGTCTTCCGTCTCCTCTGCTCTCAGGGTGGGAGATAAACCCACAGAGTGCTAATCTGTAGCTAAATAGGCAGCTGATCCCTTTAAAAAGCCATGCTACGGAGGGGAGGAGAGTGTTTACATGGCCTCCAGCAAATGTGCTGCACCACTGGGAAATTAATTAGCCGGCCCAACTCTCAGATGCTTCCAATTCTCTCCATTTTCCCCTCTCTCCAAGTTATCTCTCTCTCTCTCTCTGTCACTTGGTTTCCATCCAAGGATTTTTTTTTAAATTATGATATAGCAAATTCAGAAAAGCGGAGCGGTAATAGCAAATTTCAAAGCCGAGAGAAAGTTTTGCACGCTCTTGAAGATGAATTTATCGCATTATTCAAATAAATAATGGGATAAACAGTGATGGAAATGCATGTGTTGAAAAACTGACCACAGGTTTGGCACAGTCTGTTCAGTTTGTTCCACAAGTAATCAAAAAGTGGCATTGGAGTGTTGGGAACGTAAAGGAGCGTGTTTGAGTTATCAGTATCTAAGAAAGTAAATTATTGACATCAATAGAATTATTAATGTCAGTAACAATTATTAATGATTATTAATAATAACGGGGCACCACCCTGCGGACAGGGACCAATAACCACACAATAAAACTAAGTCTCATAATTAGTGTTCACTCACAATGTCAATAGTCTGAGTACTATTACATTTGGAGTGAAAGTGAAGGTTTAAGTTTGAGCACAGGCCACTACATCCAGCTATTATTACACACATATGCACCAGTAATCACAGAAGACTGCTCTTTAAAATATAACAGAGTTTATTACATCCAAATAATAAATGATCAAATCAAATAATATCAAGACCAACAAACACTATCATACGATTATATGTCTAATACCTAAGGTCACATGAACAAACGTGGGGTCAGGATCTATGTGTGTGTATGTACATGTATGTGTATGTGTGTGTGTGTGTGTGTGTGTGTGTGTGTGTGTGTGTGGAGGAGGAGGGAACTACTCAGACAGTGGTGGGGTTAATCTAAAAAGGGGCCGGGCCCTGTTGGTCAACAACCAAGATGGCGGGGACGTGGCTACGTAGTAACCACGTGGATCTACGCACAATGTGGGTGGGAACAATAGATTACTAAATCAGTATGTATCTAACTATGTGTGTGCGTTTAGTAGGAAAAGAGGAAAAAGGAGAGATAAGTCAACCCGAGCTCTGGAGCACGGTACTCGGCGCCGCCGTAAGATGTGAGAACAGCTGATCTATCACGTAAAACTCGGTGGTCGGGTTCTGAGCCGACCAGCCACGTTTGTACAGTGGTAGTTACGGTTCTGAATCCTACTCACGGAGCCGATTTAAGGAAGAGAGAATAAAACCGAACAAAGTAAAATAATCCCCAAAATAAAACAGATCTTCATCACTGCGGTGAAACGTGAAGATTGCTCTTCATCACCCCGAAACTCGGTCTGCGAATCGAGGTTCGGCTGCCGTGGTTTCTGTCTTTAAGGTGATAAAATCACAATCTCCAAATCTACTAGCAGTGAGGATCTAATGCAAACACAATTACAGCAGGAAATACACAGAATAACGGGACTCAACGGTCCGCGATGCTTGCGCAGTAACACGTTATAAACGCTACGGTAACTTAACTAAACAAGATAAAGGAAATAACACACAAACTGACCTAACTAAGCCCAGATACCAGATCACTCTTACTGTGAGGAGCTTCCTTCGGTGGGATCAGTATCAGTCCTTCGAGTAGTTGGAAAACACTCGGGTGCGCTGCTTCGGAGCGTGGCGCAGGGTCCAACTCAAGCTCTGCAGGGGCTGAGCGAATCCTTCGGTGAGGAGAAAAGGGAATGCGGCGTCCTTTGGCCGGCAATGTGTACACGAAAGGATTTGTTTGTTTGCATTTGTCAAGTGTAATAAGAGTTTTTTAAGGTAAAAATGTATCTGAGGAGTTGACATTCTGAGCTGTTTATTTTGCAGTTGGGACTTTAAAACTGCAACTTCTCCCACAAATCTTTTACAAAATGTAAAATTCAGAATAATTTAGCAAGTCTCGCTGGTCTCTGGTGCACTCTAGGTTTCTTCTCTCTGTCATCACTTTCTTTCTTTTATCAATCAATGCTGCTATCTGTCTCTGTCTGCCCCCCAAATGTCAGCTATGTATGTGTTGAGATGAGAGAGCAAAGTACATGGAGAAACTGCTGATGGGAAAAAACTGGTGTGGTGGTGCGATGTGTATATTCCGTTTAGTGTGTGTAACCCAAAGGGAACTGATCACAAAGTGTGTGTGTTTGTTTGTGTGTATGCAATGTTCAATCACAACCCAGTCATCAGGAAAATTGGGTTGGCATTGTTGCTCTGCAAACCACGGATACATTGAATTCAGTGACGTGCGGTGAGGTGACACTTTCAGAGTCAGATTTACAAATATATGAACCCAATAGAGTTTCGTAAATCACCATTCAAGTGGCAGCTTGCACATTGACCACTGGTTGTTTTTCATATTTCATATCAGCATTCTGATAGGTATGGTACATATAGGTAAGGTACATATTTGATTCCACCGGGAGCATGTGCGCCGCGATCCGGATGCTCTATCCCTTTTCGGTGTCTGACTTCCTGTCTGGGTCGATCTGCTCTGTGCAGCTTGACGCAACTTCTTTTCAGCGCGGGTCCGTCAAAAATAGACTCTCGCGCGCCCCCTTCATTGAGGCAGAGGTACTGTTTGCCTCCCCTCTGTGCTTTTTCACTGCAGTTTCTGTCAGATCAGCAAGACTAACTATGTTCTACACATACGTGAAATACATGACCTATTCTATGGAAAGAAAGGACATGTAATACAAGTGTCTACGAATATGACAGTGGTGACAAACAATGAGAACCCAGTTTGTGAGGGTTTGCACAATCTGAGATGAGGCACAGCTCGTCGCTGCCTCACCTCGCGTGTCTCCTCTGTTTGAACAGGACATGCACAAATTCAGCGATTTTCATTATAAAAATGCTTGAAATGATTGGAATCATACATGAATTACATTTATAGCACAGATTAGTAGAGGAATATTAATATTTATTTTATCATTATTTGTTTTTTACTTTTCATGATGACATGTTAGGCTCTGCCTCCCCTGACCGCACGTCCCTGATTGAATTCATGTTTTTGCATTCAGACTGACGTATTGAAAGTTATGTGGTATAATGACTAGTATAAGAAACGAGAAAGTCCTTTTAAGGGCGGGTGAGAGGGGTCGATTATACACAGGACTTTCACCCAGGAGAACACTGTTCATGGGAAACCAATGTGAACGTTGTTGCGCTTGTTACATAACGTTACGCAAGAAAGTCCGCTAAGGGCGGTCATTATGTAGTCACCCTAGTTACCCCGTGGCATTGTGCATCTCTGCAAGCGTGACATATATATTCTTTCAGAAATGTCCACATAGAATGTAGAGCAAGCAGTTATCACTCTGTGCTCGTCAAATACTGTCGCTTTGTCAGTGCACCCTCAGCATTGGAGGTCGACTCACGTGACTAGTAGTATCGCCACCTCAGTCGTTAGTCATGTGACTCGGTAGTATGGTTAGTCCAGTAAGTCAACTGATTTGCTAACTGCCACCGTGATTGTTTACTAAAGCTAACCAAGTGGTTGTGTTACCTAAAGCTAACCTCCCTTTGAAAGGACACCATGCATGTAAAGTGCGTACAATGATACTTCATCCAAACACATTGAAAACTCTGAAAGGTACCTAGTGCGTCGAGCTCTGATGCAAAGAGGCACTGACCAAGCGGCTCGATCCGTGATCCGTGATGATCACCCCTCACGGTTCGGATCACTCGTGAACCGCGGATCAATTGAGTATTTTTTTTCCGGTGAAAGTCATGGCGAGCGGAGGAACTTGAGAAGCCCCCGGCGTCATTTAAGTCGCAAGTTTGGGAGCATTTTGTCTTCCCTGTCATTTATAAGGACGGATAAGGGTGGTGGACAAAAGCATTACGGTATGTAGGCGTTATTTAAAGAGAAGGACACACGACAACGGCAATACATCGGCATGTCCACACATATGAAGAGACACCACCCCGTCTGTCAGCGACGGGGGACACTCCGTTGTGGAAAACAAAGTATTTCAAAATCTGGTTAAAATGCTTGAGCCACGCTACGAAATCCACTCACGCACCCACTTCAGTATGAAGCTTGTTCCTCTATGAAGAGGAAAAGACTGTGACCGCTTTCACCACGGCGGAGCTGTAGACACGCCCCCTCTGTGAGTGTCACACAGACAGGTGCTGTAGACACGCCCCCTCTGTGAGAGTCACACAGACAGGTGCTGCAGACACGCCCCCTCTGTGGGAGTCACACAGACAGGTGCTGTAGACACGCCCCCTCTGTGAGAGTCACACAGACGCACACCTGGTGCAGGTGCTGACAGAAGTATCAGAGTGAAGCTAGACAGGCCCAATAGTAATATCCCAGTCACTACAGAAAGGTCTACCCTCTCCCCAGACAATGTAGATATTCTCATCTTTTTGAAAACAATGTCACAGTAATGTAAACATTATTGTGTATTTGAATGACATAACCTGACAGGAAGTAAACACAGACCCAAGTTGTTGCCGAGCAGTTCAGTTCAGTGTAAACAGTGAAGCTAGCTCACTGGCTGTTTCTTTCTTTCAATATTGATCAAAGGACGAGGGCATCAACATACCTCATGTTGCACTTAAACTTAACAGAATTGAATATTCTTGAATGTTTTATTCATTTATTTCATCACATCTTCAATATTTTAGTTTTTATGTAAGACTATAGCCCAAAGTTCTTTTCTTTAAGTGTTCTTGAAGTTCTTTAATTAATAAATGGAAAGCAAAGTTATATTTGTCTCCTCCCCTTTTCTTTGTTGATCCGAAAAATTATCCGAACCGTGACTCAAGAACCGTGATCCGAACCAAACCGTGAGGTTTGTGATCCGTTGCACCCCTACAAGCCACGAGTTTAAAGTGACAATGTTTTGCACAGAAACATACAATGCCAAACATTTTTCTGCCGACTGGGTTGTCAATCATCACGCAGCCGGTTAAGTTTAGTAATGTTCTGACAATGTGACTTATTGTTGGTTGACTTTTCTGCTCAGGGCCCATGAGAGCAGGGTATTTGTCAGAAGTTTGAGTTCTCTGCTGGACGCAGCTGGGAAGTCTTAAAATGATTTGTTTGGCTGAAATTGTCTCGAGGCTCCTGGACACAAGAGGTTATTTTGTCCTTCCAGCCAGCTGTCCATCTTAAATGAGTGCTCTCAAGTTTCTACCATAAACAACTCAAAAGACATTGTCTATGTGGGTGTTTGTGTGCATTATATGGCCACATTTTTAATATACATATTAGAGATATGCGGATGACAATCTGTAGACAAATTATTGACACAGTACGTATTTAAAACACAGTTTTGGAGATCAACTCAATGCAGTGGTCTGGTAAGCTATTATTTCAGAAACGACTAAACAAAGCCCAAAAATGATTAAACACTCAAATAGATTTATTTTCATTTTATGATTTTTTAATGATTTACTGACGGCCAGATGTGTGAGGCTATTAACACAAACCTGCAGGTAAACACAGATACATACTTATGAGAACATGCATTTTGTATTTAACAATTTAAATAAATTTTGATCACTTTGTTTTTAGAGTCTTCTTCTGTTTATCGTCAACAAAAACTGCAATAAATTCCCTTTGATCCAATATTGTAAAAAAAACAAGAAAACTTCCAAGAGGGGTTTAACCTTCTGGGCCCGAGCAACGACCAATTGGTCGTTCAGTGGGCCGAACAGAACCGAGCCGGTACCGAAGAAAGCTATTTTCGGTAGCAAATATAATATTTCCACAACCATGGAGCATAACGTTTGAACGAAGAATTTCTCATGAACCGAAGCATGTGTAACACTTTACACACTCAAAACACAATAAAACACGATCTACGACAACATTCCTAGCCTCGTGCTAAATATCGTCACTTTTTCGCGTTCATTTGGCCGAGACACGCACCCGAAATAGCCTCTCAAAAGACGCGAATCAACCGGAGAGCTTAATGCTATGTAGTTAGCAGCCGTAGCATTCAAGCACACGTCGAACCTACATCTCCAATTCCCTCTCTGGGAAACCCTTCAAAGTTGACTGGGGGAACAGCAGCCCCCAGCAACGATAACTCAGCCAAATAATTATGGGATGGTACTCACAGTTTTGAAGCAAAATCATCAAACAGTGTCTTTATACTCCTTTTTGACCGCAGAAACGGCTCCTGCTGTCCATTTCAGTTGTAAAAAACACTGTGAAACAAAGGAAGGCGAGTCACACACGCGGGGGGACAAGTTTGCAGCAAGGCAGTCTCGGCTGTTTACGCGCCAGCTCTTCGGCTTAGATCGGAAAACTAAACACTTCCTGGTAAATCTGTTAACACCATTAGATTGGCCACATCCAGCCACGTGCACGGAGTGGAAAAAAACGAAAATCGACCAATCAGGGGCTCTACAACGGCCCAATACACACCAGCTATTGCGCAATCCTCCCGTAGCTCGCCGGCCTGGAGAGCTTTGGAGACGGTTCCAGCTCTCCAAAATGATTTCTAACTGCTGTATGTGATAGATTGTGCATGTAGAAGGATAAAGGAAGTTAAATATATAGTTATTTAGCTTCTAAAAGTACAATGGAACAGCTGGAGAGGCTGTTTCTCACATGACGACCTCTCGTGACCTCTCGTACACGTTTATGTCTCTTGCTCTGGCCTACTTCACTCTATTCACTCAAATTCTTTTGTGGGTGACTACTGCCATCATTTGCTATGATGGTGGGTGGGTTTTAGGCATTCCTCTGCCTAATTTAATATAGTATTATGAATAATAGTGCTTTCTCACCATATGAATTTGACATAGGGCTGTGTTCCATCTTCAGCAGCCATTAACCAGTAATTTATAGAACCTATTTACTCAAATCATATGAGCAAACCCTTCTTAGTGTTAATACTTCTTTGCAATGGTTCACATAGACCTTGTAGTTGGAGTGTTGGGCCCTTTGAGTATGTGTACAATATTTTCGAAAATTAGTCCGAAAATCGAATAGGGCCCAAAGAGTTAAAGGCACGATAGCGAACATATTGTCAAAGAGGACATAAACAACAGAGTGCTGTACAAAAGCGACATGCAGCCAGTTCTTTTAAAAGGTGCAACATCTGAGATCGCAGCCTTTCGATTGCTTCTCAACGGCTCTCAACATGTCAGCGAGCTAACGCAGCTAACAAAGGCTTGACAGAGCTAACCATGTTCACCTGAGGGGCAACCGGAGGGTGGGTGCTACGCTTCTGCAATGACGCTGTCAGCATTGTCAATATTGCGCCGCTTTTGCTGGCCGTGGCATGTAGCTCCCCTACATGTCATTTTTGGAAGACAAAAAAAATACATGAGAAATGCTTCACTGCAGTGCCTGGTGCATCAATGCACACAGCTTCTCTCTTCATGGGGAGACGCACTGACTGAGTGGGGTGACTGCAGGTATTTAATGAACTAAAAAAAAAATCTGTTAAAATAAGAGAACGTCATTAAAATATTCCTCATTCATCACGTATTTTTTCACCCACCCACATATGTGTGCTCTGCCATGCAGAGGCGTATAGTCCGACCCGAGCTCGGTCTATACGGCACCAAATCCAGCCCGAATCAAGTCAGTGTGTTGGGGACTGCTGACTCTCACTCCTCCTATACAGAGGGAAACTGCACTCAGCTTTATGGGTGCGTTTGCGCTGTAATATCATTAGCGCTACATTTTTTGGAACTTGAGACGAGGCGGATAGCGGATGCAAGTGATTCGCATTGCATGGTGCTATCGGCGGCTGCAGTTTATTATTTGTGAATTTGCCACGGAGCGTTTTGTGCGGTGCAAACACAGCCACAGAGGAGACGCTGCACAGTCTGGCATTGGGGGCCAAACAACAGGAACATTTTGTCTGAGAGGGTTAAATCTGTTTTCACTGTCCAGACTTCAGATCCTAAACATTCATCTCCACTCTGTCTTCGCCAGTTTGTCTAGTGTGCATAAGTATGTTAGATCCACTCAAGTTGCATCATTTTTGTAACCATTAACTTCAGTGCCCTTCATCCACTGACTTTAGCTCTTACTATCAGAGAATCTTGCCGATTAAGAGAGAGCAGAAAGAGCGAGAGAAGCACCGCTGAGTAAACAGCTGGAGTGTCATGTGTTTAATTTACTCTCCACTTAAGCTTATCCTCCTCCTCCTCTCCTCCTCCTCTCCTCGCGCTCTAACAGACCTGTTTAACCCCCTGCTCCGCCCGACTGTGTGTTTGTGTCATTACTTACTCCAATTTTTGTGTTTGGCAGGTTAGCATGGTATCCTCACCTGTCCTGTCCCTGTCATAAACTGAAGGGGACATTTTTAACAGCTGGTGGCGAGATGAAAAGTCCGGGGTGAACAAAGAGCAATTCTGAGGGCTTTAATATTATTTAGGATTTTTTTGTTTATGATTTATCTCAATGAATTAATACATTTTAACCAAGCAAGTCTTGGATACAAATACCATGAATGCCAAGAAATAATCTCATAATAAAGTAATAATGTTCAAAAAGTCTTTTTTTTGCTGTTTTCATAAAAATGTTGGTGCAGAATTTTAGATTCAAGCTCCTTTGTTGTCCAAAAACGATTCAACACATCAGTGATCCACACTGTTGCACAGGGCGACATGTTCCTTCATCACCGTGAACGCACACACTGTAGTTTATGACTCAATACCACATACATCGTCCTGCTGACACAAATACTCACTAAAACACCAAATGTGGATTCATCCGCCGCTGAAAATAGTTCCCAACAAATACACTTTTTATTCTTTTTTGAGTAATGTTTGCTGAACACTAGTGTCCACCTATTTGTGGAAATTAAAGACTTATTTTTTTATTTTTTTTTAAATGAATGTAGCCCACCTTCTCAATTCCTCTTTTAGTTCAGGATCTTCAGATTATACCCCTGTTGCATGGGAGGTGAATTGGAGAGGGTCTACAAAAATATAGAATTCATGAATGTGTCTACAATAGCCCAATTTAAACGAATATACTCTGACTAAGGTGCAGAGAGGCCTGGTTAGCTTAATACAGCTATACTGTTCTGTGAGTTCAAACTCCCATGCATTCCTATGTAGCCCTGACATACATTACTTCAACACATGAATATTTACCGGTCAACATTTATTATAACATCAACTTTGTGACCAACAGAAACATACAATATAACACACAATAATAATACCAAGGATGTGATAGTCCGTGTGACAGTACCAGGGCGTTGGCGCTTGTTGGAGCTCAGTTGAAATCCTGAAGGATCAGTTGTGGTGTACTCACTGCTCCTCGGTTACTCAGCTACAGAGGCAGCCTGTCTTGTCTCCACAGATCCAACACCTTAGCTAGTAGCCTCAACAAATCCGTCAGTTGAAAATCACGGGCAGAAAGTAGTCTGAAAACAGCCACTTTATTCCTCTTCAGAGCCGCACCGTTACTCCACGAACCTCCGTGTTGATCCTCGACGGACTGTCCTGTCAGCCTTTGCGTCTCCCCGAAATAAGCACTTCTCCAAACCATGAACACAAATGCAAAAGTACTGTTTTACCAGTCATCTAACAAAACACATGTAAACAAATTAGCAGGGTGCTACACTCTCCCCCCACCAAAAAATTGTCATGTCCTCATGACATTTACAAAACACATTTTAAATTTAACAGTTTACAAACATTCCCTTTAACCTATCCACTTGTAAAAAGTGCTTTTGTATCTCTTAATAGGAGATAAGGACAAACAATCTTTCTTGTCGTCAACCTTAACTAGGGTGGCACTATGTGTACTGACTGCTACTGAAGCCGGGCTCCCTAGCATGTCGTAGGTTAGTCTGGTTGGGACCCTTCTTAGTCTTTGAGGTCGTGTTGTCTCGTCTGAGCTTTCTGTCACACTGTCTTGTCTCTCCATTGTCTCATTCATCACCGGTGTCTCAGTGTCTGTCTCAGCTTCAACGATTCTTTCAGCAGCCTTGTCTTGAACTGGGGGTTCCTCCTCATTCTCTACAGGTTCTGCTACAGGTTCCTGAGCTGTGGTCTCTTCCATTTGTGAGTGACTTGGGAAAACAGCTAAATCCAAATCCAGACAGAAAGGCTCAGAGTGTTCATTTCTCTGAGGTTTTGGTTTCTGTGACTCTCGTGGTGGATTATAGTCAAACCATATTCCCATTTCATCATCTTCTGAATCAGATGCAGACTCCATTCTGTCATCATGCTCAGGGGCCGGTAAAGAAGAGAGATCACGGTTCTCATTTGTCTTTGCCTTAAGCCTTTTACTGACTCTCCTTTTAGGTTTGGGTGTCTCTTCCTTCTTTTTAGGTTGTAACTGCACTTCCTGTCCGATAGGCAAAATGTGATTGCGGTGCAATACCTTTTCAGGGCCCTGCCCACTTTCTGGTTTTAATTTGAACACTGGCAAACCAGGCAGTTGAATGTCCACAATGTAAGGCGCAGCCTTCCAATGGTCAGCAAGCTTGTTCTTCCCTTGTAGTCCGAGGTTTCGGATCAAAACCCTGTCCCCAGAGACTAATGGACAGAAACAAACTCTCTGATCATAGCGTTGCTTGTTCCATTCATTCTTCTTCTCTGCCGTACTCTCAGCCAACTGATAGGCAGCTTGGAGATCACGTTTCATGTTTTTAACATACCTCAGATAGGATTTGATGGAGGTACCGTCACTTGAGACTCCAAATTTCACATCTACAGGCAGTCTGGCTTCTCGCCCAAACATTAGGAAGTATGGAGTATGGCCTCTTGACTCATTCAGCGTGCAATTGTACGCATGGACAAGATGGCTGATGTGTTTACTCCACTTGCTTTTGTCTGGCGTTTCAAGGGTTCCGAGCATATCCAGAAGAGTTCTGTTGAACCGCTCAGGCTGTGGATCTCCCTGAGGGTGGTAGGGTGTCGTTCTGGATTTCTTTATGCCAAGCATGCTCAACAGTTCATGGATGAGGCGACTTTCAAAATCTCTGCCCTGATCTGAGTGCACTCTCCGGGGCAGACCATAGTGGATAAAGTACTGCTCCCACAGAACTTTGGCAACTGTTAATGCCTTTTGATCTTTAGCTGCAAAAGCTTGAGCATATCGCGTGTAATGATCCGTAACAACAAGCACATTGCAAATGTTCCTGGAGTCAGGTTCAATCGTCAGAAAATCTATACAGACAAGATCCATCGGTCCGTCACTTTCAAGGTGTGACAACTCAGCAGCAGTGTCTTTCTCTGTATACACCTGTGACAGTTTTTACAGTACTTTTCAATCTGTACTTTCATGCGAGGCCAATAAAACCTCTGTCTTATAAGGCCATAGGTATTGTCAAACCCGATGTGGCCCGACTGGTCATGCAAGGACTGAAGTACAGTCTCTCTGAACTCTTGAGAAAACAACAGCTGTTGGCGACTTGGTTTGTTTGGTGGCTTACTCATTCTGTACAATACAGAGTCTTTGACCTTTAGTTTTTCCCACTGTTTAAGCAACAATGACACATCAGGATGCTTGTCTTTGCTGGCACGTTCAATACGGTTCTGTATAACAGCATGCCACACTTCTCCAATGCAGGGGTCTTTCTGCTGAGAATGTGAGATATCTGCAGAATTCATTTCAGGGAGCTGTTGCTCGCTCAAGAAAGACAGATTGGAATAGGCTCGGGGTACAGCATGTTTGGAAGAGCCCAAAAGGTCAACAGCTCTGCGGTGGCAGTAGCGATGGGGTCTGAATTCCACCATATGACAGACAGCTTGGACAGTAGCGGCTGGCATGACTTTCTCCTCCTCATGAGAAACATCTCGACTTGCATGAGGGCACCGAGACAATGCGTCCGCATCAATATTCTGCTTTCCAGGGTGATACTTTAGGCTAAAGTCATAGGTTGAAAGTTCCGCCAATCATCGATGACCTGTTGCATCCAACTTAGCTGTAGTTAGGACATAGGTTAATGGGTTGTTATCCGTGTGTACCTCAAACTTGACTCCATAGAGGTAATCATGCAGCTTGTTGGTGACAGCCCACTTTAACTCTCGGGGGTCTATGAGCGCAGTGATGCGTTAGCGGCGCTCACAGCGGTGCGTAAGCGGCGCTCACTCTATGTTTCTTTTAATATCTCCGTCGAAAAACGGCACAGAAAAATGTTTCGAAAATCTGTAGAAATCTGTAGATTCTCCACTTCCGTGTCCGTATTCTCACGAGATAGTACGAGACTCACACAGCGAGATGTGATGCTTATGACGAGCTTATGACGAGCTTACAGTTCATCATGTGACGATCTGGGGGACGGACTGTTTACATCGTGTAGTGTAGCTTGTTAGCTCGTTAGTTAGCACGTCTGCTAACGGCAGCGTTCTGAGACAGCTGTAGCTTTATGATTACAGACATGTAAACACACAGTTAGTGGAGTCTGCGTGACACACAGCGAGCTATGATGCTTATGACGAGCTTATGGACTGGGTGAGTTGTTTACATCGTGTAAGCTTGTTAGCTCGTCCGTTAGCTCGAGCGTGTAGCGTGTAGCTTGTTAGCTCGTCCGTTAGCTCGAGCGTGTAGCTTGTTAGCTCGTCCCCCTGGGGATGAATAAAGTATCTATCTATCTATCTTGTGTGTGTGTGGAGGAAGAAAGGACAAAGGGAGTGAGAACTTTACTTAGTAATGACTGTTCAATATTACAGAGAGGATTCACAGCTGCCAGGGTGCAGTGCACTACCAGCCCAGACAACAAAGTAAAGTGACAGTCCCTCTACAGGTGAGAGTAAATTACACTTACTCAAAAAACGATATTACAAAATTTGGTTTGAGACATTTATTATACATCTATCTACTATTTTATTCATATATTTCACTACTTGTGTGAACCTAAGACTTTAAAAAAAAAATTTCAAACACCAAAACAGTTTGTCCACATGAGTAAAGTAGAGATTTGAAGAATTTCAAAAAATTGGACTTCCAACTGTTCAGCTTTAGGGCCAAATTGCACAGTGCACAGTGCCTTAGGACAATTGGTGCCTCATTATATAGATAGCTGAGATTGTTCTGCACATTTTGATATAAGACATGTCTATGTAGCATATATGAAAGTGCCTTAAAAGGTGAGTTTAAGAAAACATAAAAAAATCCAAAAAATGGCCTAGTTCCCAGAGGGTTAAAGCCAAAAATTCCAGCTTATGTGTGGGATAGTTTTTTTCTGCTGGGGACAGGCTTCTGCTGACAAAAGCAACTGGGCGCAATCCCTCTCCTTGGTCCTGATACAGAACACCTCCCAAACCTTCTCTGCTTGCGTCTACATGCAGGACATGGGACAATTCTGGGCTGGCGAATGCCAAAACAGGTGTCTCTGTAAGACTTCTCTTTAAAGTCTCAAAAGCCTTTTCGCAGTCTTCATCCCACCTAGGTCCAAATGGCTCTTTGGAATGGTACCAGTCTTTGGTTTCCGTGTCTGGTTTTGGTGTCTTTTTTTCTTTTAAGTCTTTTATCTTTGCCTTTTTCCCTTGCCTTCCAGCTACAATGCAGCCCTGCAGTAACTGGTTGAGTGGGTGGCAAACTCTGGAGAAATCTTTGACAAATCGCCTGTAATATCCATAGAAACCAAGGAAAGAGCGAAGAGCAGTGATGTTCTCTGGGCGTGGCCAAGACTTCACAGCTTCATGACCCAATTCAACAGCCAACACGACTCAGTTCTAAGAGAAACAGTGTATAAGAACTATAAATGTTATTGTTAATTTAGAATACCAGCCTAAAGGTCATTCAAACCCATCTATCACTGAGCCTATCCACACATAATCCAAAACTTTTGTAATCCACAGTATTGTTTTTTTTCCGCAGCTGTGTCGATTTCTGCAAATTTTGGATGACGATAAAAACAAGCAATAAAACAAGCAATAGAATAATATAATTTCTCAGACATCAATGTTGTAATTCTGTTAATACCTTCACTCAACAATATGATAATCGATTGATTCATTTGGTCTCCCAGATTAGTGTCCTGTTTGACAAACGAAATAAAGATTACAATGACAACAAACATAAAGACAACATCTGGGGTTGTAAAGCAGTCAAATGTACTCGTGATGGTGAGTAATCTCAACGTATCTTCATACAACGGTTTGTATGATGTTTTACAAAAAGTTACTAATTTTATGTGCATGTTCCAATGAAAGCCTGCAACACGTGTCAATTTCCGGGGTACTTATGGTCTTTTCACAATAAACTTCCGTTTTACGAGACAAAAACATCAACACTGACTTCTTGCTCCACATGGTGAACGAACAGCGGTCTCCTGGTGAATGAACGCGGTCTCCACGTTTGTTGGACCCATCCACCTCCCCTTCCGCCTGCCCAATCTGTGATTTAGCGGTCTTTGTACGTTCTCGTTGAAGCGTATGTGGAAGACTATAAAAACATTTTGTGTGATATCAACGAATTACGTATGGTGGGTATTGCTACGAATGCTGGATGAGACCAGCCTCGTGACCTAGAAAAGAGGGTAACATACTTCATCGTCAAGGCAACGTAAAGAGAACCATGCCTTTCATGGGCATTAGCTCACGTTACGCTGTCGACATTATGCATGTCAGAAAATGACATATAGTCGTTATTAAAGGAGTACCATAAAACCTGACCGTATAGGATGGCGGTACATTCATTCTTCTTATTATCATTAACAGCAATGAAAGCCTATGAGCTCAGTGTCTTTCCTTGAGGAAAATCCACCGAGCCAAGTTGTCCATTATCAAAAAACACACATTATGAAAAGCCTCGGCATTTGTACTCGTTACAAGATGTTTCTTTGGTGCCCCCCTTAAGAAATGCGACCACATTGTAACTTCTGTGCACAGTCTTGCACACTTGTATTAACGAGTCCTTCTCCAGTGTGTAGAGTTGAGTGTGGGTTGATTACAGTAAAAACAACGATGCAAATTTCACAGATTTCACAGAACACAAATATCCGTCTTGGCCTTGGTGTGAAAGGGTTTAAAGGCCAAAAATCCTCATCGAAAAATCTGCATTGTTTGTTTTCATTTCGTCCTCGATGTGAAAAGGCCTTAATATAAAAGCAGCTTCAGCACAATAAACACACATCAGTAACTTCTCAGTGAATCACTGCAGACAGACAAAACATCTACCCATTTCAGTGATTGAGTTGTGTTGGAGCTGCTGAGCTGAAACAGCTGGCCGCCTTTCGGTTGATAGTCTGGTGGGCACACACACACACACACACACACACACACACACACACACACACACACACACACACACACACACACACACACACACACACACCGGTTCAGAATGTTCAGCCTGACAGCACTAAGACAGCTTTTACAGAAGCTAAAACTGCAGCAGCACAATTATAAGTGAGAAACAACATTTTTATAATGATCGACTGTAAAAAAGTTTGCTGAACTGACTTGACCTTGTGGATATATTGCTATTAAAGAGATGACCGTCACTGTACTGCGTACTGCAACAGGAATACCCTGACGCTGCCACCCAACACACCCAATAGTTGGTCTACACAGACTGCACACAATGGCTCAAGTCTTCTTTATTCTTGAGCAAAATGACACCATTCCACTTTTCAATTTCATGTCTGAATGTTACAAAACAAACAACTGGTAAGAGGAAAATAAAGGAATAAACTGCCTCACACATCTTCCAGGGACAAATTAATGTTGACATTTTCATTTCTCAGTGTCTTAATTTGACACCTTCCCAGTGCAGTGCGCGTCCCAGCAGACTTCATTAATTCAATCTCTGTTTATCTCAAGTCTTTTGCATTATGATTCATTTATTTCCCCTTGTCACATTTTTCTTCCCACACAAGATGTATTTAGGTGTTAAATGGAGCCATTAGTCATGTCAGCAAGATCTAAAAGCAGGCTTAGATCAAACCGAAGGCAGATTTTTATGTTTATTGTTGAAAATGTTTTATTTTTACTTTTGTCCCTTTGTTTTTCTTCAAGCTGTGACAGTCGCATTTGCCTGATGACAAAAATGGAATTGTATTGTACTTTGAAGCCCCTACAGGCAAATATGTAATTTCAGATATTCCAATTGGGCTTTACAAATAAAACGTATTTATTTACTTATTTATTTATAGCTGGCTTTTACCACATCCTGAGTCTTTGCCCCAGACCGATTACGCTGTTCAGCCCAAACATACCCGAGCTTCATCAGGTGGTAATATTTTGTATTGTTTTGTGCAGACAGCAAACGTTCAGTGGACAATCTGAAAACTCAGCGAAGATGAAACACACAACTTACTTTACAACAACACAGTCTCACAGCAGTTTGTGTAATTGTCACAAAATGCAATACACGGTACAAGGACATGAATTTTCTGGGGGGGGGGGGGGGGGGGGCAGTTTCGCTTGAAACAACTTTTTCCAAGCAACGCAAGGTTAAGGCAACAAGAGTACTTAGTTGGGTTTCGCAAAAACAACATTATGGTTGGGCTTATAATAACTACATCCAGTTAGGTTTAGGCAACAAAACGAACTTTGCCATACACGGTGCATCCAACGGTCTCCAAGTCCTAAGTTTGTTGAATTGTAATAATTTAGGTCAGGCAAATATTTTACTTGTCTAAATACCATCTAAATTAATGACAATATCATCAACATCAGATGTGCTTTGAGTTTAGTTAAGATGTTTCTCTTAGTCATGAGGGAATTGTGAAATCAAATCATACTGAGTATCAGCTGGTACAAATAGGCAAATACTGTCTCCTGTTTGCTGTTACTGTGATGGTGTGGTCACACCAAGCATGAAGCAAATATCACTTGGTGCGATTACATACAAATTCAATGCAAAGACCGGAATAGACGCATATTTGCGATGGGCAAGAATGATGTCATCGGTCTTGAAGTTAGCCTGTTGGGTGTCAGAAATCTCCTAAGATTTAGGAAACAACGCTACTCGGTTAAGTTTAGGAAAAGATCGTGGTTTGGGTAAAATAAACCCTTTCTAGCAGAAAACCCTAAAGACCATCCTCTCCCATGTGGAGAAAATATCGCAACCGGGAAGGTCAGAGGATATCATTCTGTGTAATAATTAGCCAATGCGCTTTTGTATTTTGCAGGGAAACTGTAGATGTCGGAGCAAAGGGCCTTCTGTATCAATGGGTGTTCATTTTCGGGTCAACGGGCTGTTAAATGGGCATTTGGTCCAATGGGACATTTTTATTAGGGTTTCCGAATAATAGGCCGTCGGAACAATGGCGTGGCACCACTAAAGGAACGTTAAATGATTCAATTGATGTGAAAATGTGTCAGTGAGATACATTGATTGTGAAAAAGAAGGGCCATCACACTCATGATGGTCACTAATTAAGGCTTCAATGGCAGAATAATTATTTTACTGGCTCATTGCTGATGGATTCAAAAAGACAGAAGTCAGCATTCAGACATGAACATACTGATCCTGCCAATGAACCATGGAGAGGTGGACTGTTCTCTGAGAGAAGTTTGAGATGTTTCTATTTTCTGATTTTTGGAATGAAAGAAATTTCAGTTGTGATCCAGTTTCATGGTGAGAAAAGTCTAAACTGATCTCAGGCTGCTGTTCCCCAACAAGAAGCCAACCAGAAATGTTTTTACAATCACCTTTCAATCCTGAAGGTGTTTGGTTTTAAAGACAGATTTTGGGGCATTTTTGAGCATCACTTTAACGAACATTAACAGTCAGAGGGGCTGAATAGCACTCTTATAAAATGAAAGGCACCCTAAACGTCAGACCCTGAATCAGATGAAAGAAGACTCCCAGCAAAATGTCGTTAGGGGGAAAACCTCATTAGAGGCCTCTGAAATCTCCTCAATTACCAACTGCAGCCCTCGTTAGCACATAATCTGCCCAATCATTCAATTACGGTTTGTCTGATCATGAAACGAGCGACCTGCCCCATTTGTGTGTCGGATCTGCTTTGTCGTAACGAGCAGAGGTGGAGGGCTCGGGCTCACACTGTGTTTGCTTGGCTTTGTCTCTCTGATGTGAATGTGTTTGATTCAGGGGTTCAGAGGGGAAGCATTGTAAGATGGCGTGAAGCTCCACCCTGTGTCGCAACCCCTCAGATCAAGCGTGGCTCGCTGGGGATATCAGCCTCACTGACAGCTCGAGAGGGGGCTTGATTCTTTGAAATGCAGGGTTCATTTGTTGGGATTTGTGAACTTGTTACTTGTATCCAAGCCCTGAGGAACAAAGTATAAAACAGAGCTGCTACAGGAAAAAAAATAATGAAGGAACAACATCGATGGAGTTAAACAAACTTCAATAATATTTAAGGATCATTTATTGTCATTATGAAACACAGGGATGCACAACGAAATGCAGTTGTAGTCCTTTTTCAACACAATAAACACATGACAAACAAAACAACTGGAGTGCATTTTCTGAATTTGCATTACAAATGCAAAAATGCGTTACAGTATCTATGTTACAGTATCTATGTTACAGTATGTATGTTACAGTATGTATGTTACAGTATCTATGTTACAGTATTCATGTTACAGTATGTATGTTACAGTATCTATGTTACAGTATTTATGTTACAGTATCTATGTTACAGTATCTATGTTACAGTATCTATGTTACAGTATCTATGTTACAGTAAGTATGTTACAGTATCTATGTTACAGTATATATGTTACAGTATCTATGTTACAGTATTTATGTTACAGTATCTATGTTACAGTATATATGTTACAGTATCTATGTTACAGTATGTATGTTACAGTATCTATGTTACAGTATCTATGTTACAGTATCTATGTTACAGTATTTATGTTACAGTATGTATGTTACAGTATCTATGTTACAGTATCTATGTTACAGTATCTATGTTACAGTATGTATGTTACAGTATCTATGTTACAGTATATATGTTACAGTATCTATGTTACAGTATGTATGTTACAGTATCTATGTTACAGTATCTATGTTACAGTATCTATGTTACAGTATTTATGTTACAGTATGTATGTTACAGTATCTATGTTACAGTATCTATGTTACAGTATCTATGTTACAGTATCTATGTTACAGTATCTATGTTACAGTATGTATGTTACAGTATCTATGTTACAGTATCTATGTTACAGTATCTATGTTACAGTATATATGTTACAGTATCTATGTTACAGTATCTATGTTACAGTATTTATGTTACAGTATATATGTTACAGTATCTATGTTACAGTATTTATGTTACAGTATTTATGTTACAGTATCTATGTTACAGTATTTATGTTACAGTATTTATGTTACAGTATCTATGTTACAGTATCTATGTTACAGTATTTATGTTACAGTATTTATGTTACAGTATTTATGTTACAGTATTTATGTTACAGTATCTATGTTACAGTATTTATGTTACAGTATTTATGTTACAGTATCTATGTTACAGTATTTATGTTACAGTATTTATGTTACAGTATCTATGTTACAGTATCTATGTTACAGTATCTTTGTTACAGTATCTTTGTTACAGTATTTATGTTACAGTATCTATGTTACAGTATCTATGTTACAGTATCTATGTTACAGTATCTATGTTACAGTATTTATGTTACAGTATGTATGTTACAGTATCTATGTTACAGTATATATGTTACAGTATGTATGTTACAGTATCTATGTTACAGTATCTATGTTACAGTATCTATGTTACAGTATCTATGTTACAGTATTTATGTTACAGTATCTATGTTACAGTATTTATGTTACAGTATCTATGTTACAGTATGTATGTTACAGTATTCATGTTACAGTATTTATGTTACAGTATTTATGTTACAGTATTTATGTTACAGTATCTATGTTACAGTATGTATGTTACAGTATCTATGTTACAGTATATATGTTACAGTATCTATGTTACAGTATGTATGTTACAGTATCTATGTTACAGTATATATGTTACAGTATCTATGT
Source organism: Leptoclinus maculatus (assembly GCA_032191485.1). NCBI lineage: Eukaryota > Metazoa > Chordata > Actinopteri > Perciformes > Stichaeidae > Leptoclinus > Leptoclinus maculatus. The sequence continues at coordinate 586,236 of JAVDOI010000033.1, forward strand.
TACAGTATGTATGTTACAGTATCTATGTTACAGTATCTATGTTACAGTATCTATGTTACAGTATTTATGTTACAGTATGTATGTTACAGTATGTATGTTACAGTATATATGTTACAGTATCTATGTTACAGTATCTATGTTACAGTATCTATGTTACAGTATCTATGTTACAGTATTTATGTTACAGTATGTATGTTACAGTATCTTTGTTACAGTATCTATGTTACAGTATCTATGTTACAGTATGTATGTTACAGTATCTATGTTACAGTATATATGTTACAGTATCTATGTTACAGTATCTATGTTACAGTATTTATGTTACAGTATATATGTTACAGTATCTATGTTACAGTATCTATGTTACAGTATTTATGTTACAGTATTTATGTTACAGTATTTATGTTACAGTATTTATGTTACAGTATCTATGTTACAGTATTTATGTTACAGTATTTATGTTACAGTATTTATGTTACAGTATCTGTTACAGTATTTATGTTACAGTATTTATGTTACAGTATTTATGTTACAGTATGTATGTTACAGTATTTATGTTACAGTATCTATGTTACAGTATTTATGTTACAGTATGTATGTTACAGTATTTATGTTACAGTATTTATGTTACAGTATTTATGTTACAGTATCTATGTTACAGTATTTATGTTACAGTATTTATGTTACAGTATCTATGTTACAGTATCTTTGTTACAGTATCTTTGTTACAGTATCTTTGTTACAGTATTTATGTTACAGTATTTATGTTACAGTATCTATGTTACAGTATCTATGTTACAGTATCTATGTTACAGTATCTATGTTACAGTATTTATGTTACAGTATCTATGTTACAGTATCTATGTTACAGTATTTATGTTACAGTATGTATGTTACAGTATCTATGTTACAGTATATATGTTACAGTATGTATGTTACAGTATCTATGTTACAGTATCTATGTTACAGTATCTATGTTACAGTATCTATGTTACAGTATTTATGTTACAGTATCTATGTTACAGTATGTATGTTACAGTATCTATGTTACAGTATATATGTTACAGTATGTATGTTACAGTATCTATGTTACAGTATCTATGTTACAGTATCTATGTTACAGTATCTATGTTACAGTATTTATGTTACAGTATCTATGTTACAGTATCTATGTTACAGTATATATGTTACAGTATGTATGTTACAGTATTCATGTTACAGTATTTATGTTACAGTATTTATGTTACAGTATTTATGTTACAGTATCTATGTTACAGTATGTATGTTACAGTATCTATGTTACAGTATCTATGTTACAGTATCTATGTTACAGTATTTATGTTACAGTATCTATGTTACAGTATTTATGTTACAGTATGTATGTTACAGTATCTATGTTACAGTATATATGTTACAGTATGTATGTTACAGTATCTATGTTACAGTATCTATGTTACAGTATCTATGTTACAGTATCTATGTTACAGTATTTATGTTACAGTATCTATGTTACAGTATTTATGTTACAGTATCTATGTTACAGTATATATGTTACAGTATGTATGTTACAGTATTCATGTTACAGTATTTATGTTACAGTATTTATGTTACAGTATTTATGTTACAGTATCTATGTTACAGTATGTATGTTACAGTATCTATGTTACAGTATCTATGTTACAGTATCTATGTTACAGTATATATGTTACAGTATGTATGTTACAGTATCTATGTTACAGTATTTATGTTACAGTATTTATGTTACAGTATCTATGTTACAGTATCTATGTTACAGTATCTATGTTACAGTATTCATGTTACAGGGTATGGAGAAGGAGTTGTAAACAACTTGGTTAAGAAGACACAAAGTGAACAGATGTCTGTATCTATTCACCACCTTGTGGTCTTCCAAAACTTTCAAAAAGAAGGAAAGGGAAGAAAGTGCATTCATCTGTAGCTGTGACTAATGCTTATTTTATAAGTCACGGTGGCTTCCATGAGCACAGATAAGCTGTGTGTTGCTCAGGAGAGCAAAGGGGTGTTATGGCTGTTCTACATTTGAATTTGAGGTATTTAGCTGGTGCTGTTATCCAGAGCGACTTACAGCGAGCGCAACAGGAGGATGAGCTTCAAGTAGCTCATTTGAATTTCACATTTGAGGTATTTTGACTATTTTCTTATCCGATGCGACTTACAGTGTTTACCGTGAGCACGGCAGTACATAATCATTAGTTACTAAGACAGATGAGAAGAGAAAGAGTTTAAGAGAGAGCTGGAATGGATTCTAACAACTGTGTAATTGATGCATTTGTTCAAACACTTCTTTGATCTTCCTTTTTGGACCATGAAGAGTGGAACAGTAGTGTCCTTCTGTTCCTGGATCAGTTTCTGAGAGAGAAATGCTTTTGATTACGGTTCATTTTAACAGGTAGATAAGATCACATTTCCCATTTTGTACATCCTCAATTCCTTTCCTCCTCTCCTTGCGTCTTAGTCCCTCCCACCCGACATGCGAGCAGAGGAGGCAAGGAAGAGAGGCAAGGAAGAGAGGCAAGGAGAGAGATGTCGAGGAAATAGGCATTTAACACAATGAGACATCCTTGGCTCGGAGCAGAAGTTATTAAATATGACATAGATATGTCACAGAGACAGCTGCTGTCTATTGTTTTTGTATACCCCTGTATTTTATGATATCTGTTAGATGAGCATAACAGTGCTCATGACAACTTATATATTTACTATTAATTAAATTCACAACGTGGCATAATGTGACAAGAATTATACACACAAACACACTCCCGTCTATCTATATGACAAAATTAAATACAGCCAATTTGTGTAATAAACAGAATGTTTATAAATGTAATATTGTAAAGTTGTAAACATCATGTCATGATCAGAGCAGTTGAATTGGATGTACACGGTAAAAGCTTATCTAATATCAAGGCTAAATGTCATTAAGGAATGCAGTTGGAGAACGGTAAAAAGGCAGAAAGTTTGATGATCTTAAGTAGCTTCAATTCATGAATCCAGAAGGAACAGTTCCATTGTAGAGTCCGGCCATGGGTCGAGAGTATTCCGGCTGTGTGTCAAGGCCTCTTTTATTCGTCACCGGTGTCGAAAAGACTTCAGTAGTCGTGGTCTTGGGTTTGTTTAAATCTGTTTCCTGTCTTAGTATGACGTTCACTGCCTCTCATGTCCTGTTTGTTTGACTTCCTCTCTTTGTGGTTTTCCCCTCCTTCTTTCTGCTGATCACCTGTTTTGTATTAATCTCATTAGCCTTGCTCTGCTCCCTTTGTTTCTACCATCAATCAGCTTTCAGTCTGCCCTCATGTCTTCCAAACCTGTGTTTGGTTCTTCTTTCATCCTTCCATTGCTGTATGGACTTTTTGCTAGCTGTTTCCTGTTTACCTGTAACCTTCTCTTTTGCATGGACTGTTCTTATTTATTTATTTTAATATTTAATCATTCAGCGGCACAATCTGCCTGCTTTGTCTGCCTTTGGGTCTGTCCCCTGCTGCCTGCTCTACAAAACTGTGACAGTATGAACCCACCAATTATGGAACCCACCACATTTATTTGAGTTATCCTGCGAAATGGATACGCAGCCGGATAACGGGTAGTTTGACACATCACTGTAAGGAGGTACACGGCACCAGCCCTAGAACCAGGTAACGGACCCACACAATCAAGTATTAGGCTGACTGACGGCTGGAAGAGGGAACAGAGCCATAGGTGTTGCACTCTGGTTCGCTTTTCCAGGGAGTTGACACGCGTGACAGATTTAGATATACGAGGGCTTTTTTCAACGGCGACCAAAAGAAATGCAGTAGCACCGGGCCACTGTTCTTCCTGATCACCCAGTGTCCTGAATCATCATGAGCCAATCTCAGCACAGACTCCATGAACAGTGGCAACACAATTTGAATAATGGGGTCTCTAATGAAACGTCATCGTGAGGTGCCCATTACCTGACCAGCAGGACAATGTGCATACAAATACACCGAGAGCTTTCACCTGCTTGAACAAACCTCTTAGAGAAGGTATCAGCTCCCGGTTCACTCCTCAGTTCTTCCCTGTGAAACAGAGAGCTACATCCCACAGGGGAACCGCACACAACTCTGATGTGTCATACTTTTTGCAGAACAGACACAGTATCAAGATTGGCAAGCATCCAGGAGCGTACCACCGCACATTCAGTTCCAATACGCCTGGACGAAGGAATCAAAGGCAGTGGTGTCCCGCAGTATCTTAACCTCGCATCCCGCCAGAGAGACCAAACCGTGTGACACGTGTGGTGGAAATGATTGTACCCGCTAAACCGTGAGTTCTTTAAGGGTGCTGAAGCAAAGAATACTATGAAGGGGGCTAATCTTACATAATCTTACACCTGCAGACGTGTCTGATACACTTCCTTTGCAATACAGGAAGGTACTTTAAACAGAGAGGTGGCTAGTGCTTTGACAAAGGTCATCGCACGCTCCGCTTCTTGGAAACTTAGCGTAGGCGACAAAAGGGTCTGAACACCGAAACTGTCAAGTAGTATCACAAAAGTATAAAACCTGATTATGTACATTTACAAGTACAAGTTGTATCCTGCATCATATCTCTCGCCATGTTTACCGCGGACATAGACACAACTGGACTAGAGCTTTTTGCCTGTATTGCAGCCCTAATAAACTTTTTTATAACAAAGGTTACAGACCTAATCGGAACTTCGCATACTCCTCTCAGATCTACCTGCATGCAGTGAAGAATGCACACCTTCATCTCCCCTAAAACGAGCATTGCGAGTGCGTAATTCCCCAAAGTTACGCCTGTGAGTCATCCGCCAAAGCAGCCGCTTCAGACGCACATTTTTTATCTTTATCACTGATACTCACATTACTATGAGGCAAATTTGTAATTTGTGATTTTGGACTATACAAAAATGAATTCAATTGAATTGAATGTACATGGCAATACTTTCAGGTAAGTCATTTCTAAATTGCGCCAAGACCATCAAGTCACACATCCCCTCAAAAACTCTCCACCTCTAACTCAATGTGTGTTGCCCACCAGAGCGGTCCAGTTCTTTGGTCCTGCCTCCTTCACGGACTTCTGGCCCATCCTCCAGAGGTACTCCGCCCATCTGGTTGTCCAGGACGGCAGCCTCAGATCTCCCAGTCCAGCCCCCAGGCCACTCACCACTTCCTCGCTCCCCGAGATGCATTTTTGGCATTGGGACATCCTTCAAGATGGTCAACATTCTTCACCAGCTATATTCTCTAACTGTTGTCTGTCAGCTGTTTGCAGGCAAATGGAGGTGTTGAAAACAGCTGCTGGGAAAACTATTAGCAAAGAGCTCTGCAGAGCTGCAGAGCTGGTAATACTTCTCCTACGCACTCATTTGATTCATTGTTATTACAAACAAAACAGAATGCAACTTTAATTTCTGCTGGTATGCATGTTATATCATCATCATTTCAAGCATCACACATATTAATATTACATTAGGAATAACTGTCACTTTCAATTTGGAGAGTATTTCTTTTTACTTTTGAGAGGCTGTGTGATGATGAATACTATTTCCTACAGACTATTTATTCCTCAGTAGCTGTGATGATTGAGAGCAATGTCTGTAATCTCACGATTAATAAACTTTAACATTTAGTATTTTCCTAATTGAGCATTTAGTGTTTATTTTCATTGCCAGGGAAAAGAGAGAGCTTTAAATATCCCCATGCAGTTGGAGATCTGAATGATGTGTATTGTATTAGTTGCTGTTGTTGACGTCTCAGTACCAGAGTCAGCTCAAGTGAGGAAGACCTCTTTCAGCCTTGCATTCATCGAGCTGAAATATGCTTACTGAAAAACTACAAAACTGATCCATATAGAGTCATTTACACAGACGTGAGTCGAGGATACATGTGATCGATGAGATGGAGGATATTTGGCCCACAGTCCAGCGTTCTCTCTGGGATGTGCACACATCGGATCCAGCCTCAGTCTCACAGCTGGACGCTGTGTCCTTTTCTTCTATGGATATTGTGGTTGTTTCAAGTGAAGAAATACCGTATGCTACTCTAATATTGTTATGTTAGCTCCTGCATGGCGCAGAGGAAACCTGAACCACAACAGAATAAGGCATCGAGAGTTTTTATGATTATTTGTCATTAATGTTGACTGCACAATGTGACGGCTTTAGAATAATGACACCAAAACATGAAGAGGATAGCGCTTATGTGTTCCCCGGTAGCCATCGGTTGTCATCCCGAGTTACCAGAGTATTATTGCAAGTTCTTTGCCGGTACTATCACCAGTAGCAGAAATGGTGAATGGTGGAACAACCGAAGTAACTGTGGAAAACTAATGCAACGCTTTTCCAATGGAAGTAGCTAGCTTTTCTTTTTTAACCAGAGATAAGTTATTTCCACTGTTTCCCCCTTAACTTCCCATGCTAATGTGTATGCTTTCAACTAAAGGGAGAAAACCGATCATTTCCATGCTCAGGGACAAAATGAAAATCCATTTCCCTCAATTCTCTCGCTGTAGAAATCTGGGAAGTAGATCTCAAAACCACAAAGAGAGACGAGTGAGATGATCCTTTCATTAGGCTTGAGTTGGTGCAGACACACGGTACAGAGACAGTAAGATCAGTAAGAGTAATCCATGTTGTGTTTCTCTCACACACACACACACACACACCTCCAGGGAAATGCCAATGAGTGTATCCCGGTTGTTGACTTCTGAACCCAATCAATAATACTGACAGACCACAAATCATTGTACCAATGTGTTTGCCTGTTAGCCAGGTGATATTGAAAATCTGACACTTTTCTCTTGGCTGTGCTGTTATGTTTTAACACAATCACTTCCTCTGTGGTTCAAATGTTTACACTATTGATTGTCAGACTTCTCCACCGTTGCCTGCGTTCTGCATTCACTAAATGTAGCTGGAAGAGAAAAGAGAGAACGAGTTACTCACCAGAAGCCTTAGACTTAAGACCTATTCAATGAAGCATTCTCGTGGATAAAGCTCTTCCCAAGTTGTTTGGCAGCAACACTTAAAGAGTGTTGTGCGTTAAAAGTAGGATATGAGAGAGCACTAGGCAATCTGTAGAGAATGGTGGACATTTATTGAAGCAAGCATGACATTGTTTCACATCTGTATGCTACCTCTCACAGCATAACATCTGTCTGAGAATGAGAATGTGTCCACAGCTCTCTGGTTGTAATGGGGAACGCTCCTCAGAGGAAGTGTAGGGTTGTGAACGCAGCCCTCAGGCTCCTCCCCCAATTAAAACACCCAATTAAAACAGGCACCTGTGGTCCTGGCCTCAGTCCTTTCTGGCCCCCGTCCTGGTGCTGTGGTGAGTTTCAGACGTATTCCTCCTCTTGTTGCCGTCTGACTGCTCACCCCTTGTTTGAGGTGGTAAGTAGTCACAATCTTAACTTGTATTATTTTGCAGCATGATGTACCCTTTTAATCTCTGTTCATCATCTGTAGGTTCACCTGCTGCTGTTTTGCTGCCTCCACTTTGCTTGTTTTGCTCCTGTTCTGCATGTTTTCATAGTTTTCATTCATTCCCTTAATAAATATGTTCACTTTTACTAGTCTCTGTCCAAATATCAGTAATGAATCTGTGTGCCCTTAATACATTTTACACCATATATTAGGGTCCTTAAGTTTATATTTCCCGGGGTGTAAGTCCCCAGGTGGCGTTGTTGGTTCCCTTTAATCCCCCCCCCCCCCCTAAGGCCACGCTACATGAAGGATAAGAAGATGTCTCTCCTTCACCTTGAGATTAGAGTATTTGGAGGCTTACTTAACAGATTTACTTCCCCCCCTGCATTATAAAGATCATGATTAGACATTAAATGTATGATGTATAGATTCAAGGATTCTTTATTGTCATTATGCAACACAGGGATGCACAACAAAATGCAGTTGTAGCACATTTTCAACCCAAGAAAAACAACAGTAGTACATTCCTGTAGGGCATTTTTTTATTTATTTTGCATAATAATGAATAAACAGCAGCAACAAAAACAATTCTCTGGGCAGATAATATGGCCGACATCGTCACATTAAAAACTAATAATGACTGTCCATCAGCTTTCAATATGTTTGAGCAACCAGCATCATGACGTAAACAGAGTCCACCTCCTCTTGTCCCACCAGAGTCCTGTTCTCTGTCCTCCTGGTCCACGATGGATCCAGGTCTCTGTGAAGATGTGGGCTTAACAGTCCCCTAATATCTGAACATCAGACAGCCAGCAGTAGGCTGGGTAGTGGAGTAGCCTCAGGTCCTAGCTGGGTTAGCTTATCTTCTATCACAGCTCTCCTCCCTGGGACAGTTTGGTCTGTGAGCGTCCGACCAACCACTTGATCCCCACGCTTCCTTTTCAGATGTTGATGAATGTATTCTGTCATATGCCATTAGTAATAAACGCAAAATAAAAAACATGTAGCGAAGTTAATGGGAGCTACCGGCCGCAGCATAAACATGCACCTCCATTGCCACAGTGAAGCAGCTGTACTACCAACAGCAAGAGGAGTTCATGAGGGTCTCCTAACAAACCTCTTGAGTTCATTCTGGTAACCTTCACCTGGAACTGATGACAATGAATCCAGCCTTAATTGTTGATCTTCCTGAGCCAGATGAACTAAACCTTTATTTACAGAGAATGTAATCTCAGCTACGGCACATCTGTCAGTCACATGACCCTCTCATGTCACGGCCCTGTCGACTTTGCTCACCTTTTGACTCCTTGATAGCCTCAACATGTTCACTGCTGACAGCACACACATGCCAAAACATCCACATATCACAAGGTATTAGGTCTTCTCAGAGAATATGAATAAGTACAAATATCCTGTGTATTAGTTATTGGAGAAGTTGCACAGTGCAGTTTTAACTCCTCGTCTCTTTATTCTCCCCCATCCCTCCCCCTCCTCCTCCTCCTGCTTGGCCTCTTCATAAACTTCTCCCCGGTTGACTCCTGAAGAGGCAGAACAGCACTCACTAGTTTGCTGCGAACACAGTCAAGTGTGGAAATGAGATTAAGCTTTCTGAGGTGGCGGATAAGGAGCGCCGCTTCCGAGACAGCTTTTTTGTCTTTTTCATTTTGTTTTGTTTCTGCATTGAAAAGGCGCTTCCTCGCTGACGACACCCCTCCTCACAGAGGAGGCTTACCGGCCGCCGACGCCTCCCAAAGCCGAGGCGCTCCGAACGGGGAGATGTAACTGTGAATTGGGTTGTCTTGTTTTTTAGTGTGCAGATGTAGAAAAAGAAGGGGGGGTGTGTGTGTGTGTGTGTGTGTGTGTGGGGTGTGTGTGTGTGTGTGTGGGTGTGTGTGTGTGTGTGTGTGTGGGGGGTGTGTGTGTGTGTGTGTGGGTGTGTGTGTGTGTGTGTGTGTGTGTGTGTGTGTGTGTGTGTGTGTGTGTGGGGTGAGTGCAAAGATGCATGCTTGGGTGTTTTTGTGTTTATGTAACGGGGAAGAAAAGGGCTTAATTATGCTTATTTAAGGGGAGTAGAACTGTGTTTTTATTTATGCGTCTTCTGTGAATTCAGGGTCACTTTGAGACCAGAGGACAATATTATAAAAGGTTCAGCCCTGTAAACATTTTTTTTATTTGAAATTTTAACTTCAATTCTGCCATAGAACAGTCTGCAGGTTTCTGTTCCAACCAAGCGTTGCAGCAGCCGACTTCGCTAATTAGCAGCGTCCCTCTTTGATTGAAGATAATTAGTGAAATCTGCTGCTGGGTTTGGTTTGCGCGAAACTCCGCAAACAGTTTGGCAGCGCAGCGCCGGAGAGCAGGAGCTAAAACTCTGAACTCACACACGCAAACTGTTCAGCTCCAATCAAACTCTGGAACATTTAGTTTGTCATTCGGCTGTTTTTTTTTAGTCCGGTGACAACAGCGGCCGTCAAAATCGGTTGTGTGCCAGATGACTGAGGCACTCATCCAGGAGAAGTGTGGTGAGCTTCATAAGGAGAGAGGACAGTACGCCAAACTAACTACAAGAAACAGCGTTAACACATGAAGTGTGAAACTTCAAAGGCTTCAGAAATGTGAAAGTATAGTAATGACCTTAGTTTGCACAGTTTCCAAAATTGTTTTAGCTTCCGTTCAAGAGATCTTGGCAATTAAAGAGTTTTGTCTGCTTTGTTTTTCAAAATAGCTTTTCAATAGCCCTCATTAACTTCCCCTCGCCACTCCTGTATTTAAGGTGCCTCTGTGTAAACACACTTGTATAAGGCCTTTGTAGTCTCCCGACCACTCAAAGTGCTTTTACAGTACACGTCATCTTTCAACCCATTCGTTCACTGATGGCAGGGGCTACCATGCAAGGTGCCACCTCCTGAGCTCCATCAGGACTAACATTCACCAAACGTTCACACACCGTAAGCTTATGGGAGCAATTTGTGGTGAGGTGTCTTGCCCAAGGACACATCAACGCCTCTAGCATTAGTTGTCAATGTGTCGGGACAGCGTGACAAAATATGCTCATTACACGTATAGTGTCCTTTCAAGATGAACCTTCGCCTTCACAGGAAGTCAGGTTAAGGAACATAGTGTGGGTAACTTGGTGTACTGGCTTCAAACTTTACTACTGTGTGACTGACAGCTCACGTGACTAATGACAAGATGTTAATGTTCACTTTTAGTTTCACTCTTGGAAACAAAGGCCGGTCCCCTGGATGAAAGTCCTGTGTTTGTTTGACCCATTCACTAACTCTGACTCACTCTGTTCCTCGTCTCGTGCTCTTACCGTCCCACTAATGCTGCCGGATGGTTTGAATTGGAGTTAGTTGAAAGCCCGGTGCGATGCTTAGTCGCTAAAGTGGGGCTGTGTGCGAATGTGTGTCGATCTCTGGTGCCAAAGGGCACCGACCAAGTGGTGGTAACTGATGAGTTGGGGACTGAGAATGGGTTGAAGTAGCAACAAGGAAGTGTAACGGAAAATAGTCGCTTGTAGCCGCAATGACAAATTACCAACTTCTTCTTCGGGGTAAATATACCCGGCATGGTATACCACGGTTTGAATGATAATGCTAGCAAGGCCAGCTGGATTCAGATCAGCAAGATAGATTGATAGAGAAATGGTTTATATAACTTCCCATAAACATTCACAAAGAAAACACCTTCATGAGGATGACATGATCATTTCCCATGCTGCACTGAATCTTACTTCCTGTTACCATGCTGTGCCAGTATCTGCTCATCAGCTGCACCGCTGTCACTTTCTGCACCGCTGTCACTTTGACAAACTACAGAACCTTCACTTCACTTGGTGACTCATCGGGGGGGGGGGGGGGGGCAGAGGAGGAGCTCTAAACAACTGTCCTAAATCCAAGGGTCGGCTTTGAGTTTCACAAGTGAATAAAAAAGCCTTCAGAAGATAAAACACCTTTTGTATTTGCCCGATATAACACAAGATAAAACATTCTCTTTCATTTCTCCGTCTATTTTTACTCCTTTTATACTGCAATACGGTGCTTGGAGCACATTGTCGAGATGTGTGAGTGTGTGTGTGTGTGTGTGTGTGAGTGTGTGAGTGTGTGAGTGTGTGTGTGTGTGTGTGTGTGTGTGTGTGTGTGTGTGTGTGTGTGTGTGTGTGTGTGTGTGTGTGTGTGTGTGTGTGTGTGTTGGTGTGTGTGTGTGTTGGTGTGTGTGTGTGTGTGAGTGTGTGAGTGTGTGTGTGTTGGTGTGTGTGTGTGTGTGTGTGTGTGTGTGTGTGTGTCCATCATGTGTTAAAGTGGGACAGGGACGTTTTACGTGGTTTTAATGTGACTCACGCAGCAGATTTTTTATCCGCAGACGAAGAAATAAGAAACGTTTTAATTTAGAATTTAAACACTAAAAGTTTCAGCCGTTGAAACTAAAAAAAAAAAATACAAATTATTTTAGTTTTCAGCGACTAAAGCCTCAGAAAAACAAACATATTGAAGCTCGGAAGACGAAGTGAAATGTCTTTCGATAAAGAACTTGGTTTGGTGAAGCAGCGTTGCATCATGGGAGTTGAACACAACTCAACAACGTGACACGGGTCCGGTCGTTTTTAGACGTTTTAATGCAGAAAAGTTGAATAATGAACCTTTAAAAGTGAAACAATAATTATACTTTATTATCATTTTAAATGATTTGCAGTAAACCTGATACATTCTTGTGAAGCAAAGTGCAATGTGTGAATAGAAAAGAGAATATTATTGTAATCTAAAGGGACGTTATGGGAACAGTTTATCCCAAACCAGCTGCTTTTATTCAGAATCTTTTGTTTAAACTTTATCGACAAAGACAAACTTTATGCAGATCACAAAGTTGCTGAGCGTTTGATTGGCTGAGAGCAGTTTGGGTTCGATGGTAGCAGCGTCATGATTCAGTCCCTGTGTGTGTGTGTGTGTGTGTGTGTGTGTGTGTGTGTGTGTGTGTGTGTGTGTGTGTGTGTGTGTGTGTGTGTGTGTGTGTGTGTGTGTGTGTGTGTGTGTGAGTGTGTGTGAGTGTGTGTGTGTGAGTGTGTGTGAGTGTGTGTGTGTGAGTGCTGGTGTCTGTGTTTCCTTAATAAGGTTAAATGATGCCGTTAAATAGGGGGTCGTTCTTGATGAACACACAGGATAGAATGATGCTCAGCACCTTTGACTGGTTTTAAACACATGGACTCAAACTCAGTTCATTTTTCACAGGGCTGCAGTCTGTAGTTTAGAATGTTGCCTTCTGAAGCATCTGTGGATTCTTTTTTTCCCAATAGGGAAATATGAAGCGTGCAGGATGACCACTCACTAAAACACTGACTCCACTGTCATAATGGGCCAATAAGATGTTACTGTGTGATGTTGTCCTGTTCATGGAGCGAAATTGAGAGCATCTCTATTGCCTCCACACGGCTCTCAACATGGCGACGGCTTGTGGCTCGCAGCTAACTGTGCTAGCAAGGCTAACTAGCACTGTTAGCCTTGTGTTAGTGCAAACAACAGCAACAGATATAAGGGGGATATAAGGGAGTTGTATTCAACATTCACAATGATGGCTCTGTCAGCACTTTCACCGTAGTTTGCACTCAGAACCTCCGGTTCTGCCGAGTGAAGCCCATTCAGAAGCTTCTTAAAACGTACATGCTCTCTACCGACCATCAGGGGGCGACTCCTCCAGTTGCAAAAAGAAAGTCTATGATTGTATAGAAGTCTATGAGAAAATGATTACTTCTCTCTTGATTTATTACCTCAGTAAACATTGTAAACATGAGTTTATGGTCTCAATCTCTAGTTTCAAGTCTTCTTCAATACAGCATGATGTTCATTTAGTACATTATGGTCCATTTAGAGTCAAACAGACCATAAAGCAGGGTATGCTTTAGGGGCGGGGCTTACTGTATTTGTGCCACTACCAGAGACGTATACGCCGTCTCTGCCTCTCTCCTCCGCATTCCAAATATGGTCACTTTCTTTTATCGGTTGCAAAAATGCCGACGGCGAAATGGCCTACCTCGAGGCTTCATAACGACAGCCCACAAACCAATCGTTGACTTCAAGATGACTACGTCCACTTCTTATATACAGAATATGTTTGCACTGTTAACGCTGTTAGCACCGTTAGCTATGAGCCGCTGGCTCTACGTCGACATGTTGAGAGCCTTTGAGAGGCAATCAAAATTCTCCCATTTGGGGATCTTATTACTACATTATTATTAAATGGTGTTGAGTAGCGGCATGAAGGAGCTGTGGCTGAGTATGATAGAGTATGATGCTGGTGTTGAACCTGAGTTAAAATAACCTCATTAGCTGTGACCAGACTGAACGTCCTGCTTTTACCGTGAATGTGTGCCGAATCACTGTCTTATCGGAGTTATTGCATTTAATCAGTTTCCAACTTGTAAGTGTTCACATCATTATCGAGAACAATGAGATAAGAAACAAGCAGAATACATATTTCTTGATCTAGTGCTAACCTGTAGAAAGGCTCAGTCATAGAGGTGTGTGTGTGTGTGTGTGTGTGTGTGTGTGTGTGTGTGTGTGTGTGTGTGTGTGTGTGTGTGTGTGTGTGTGTGTGTGTGTGTGTGTGTGTGTGTGTGTGTGTGTGTGTGTGTGTGTGTGCGTGTGTGCGTGCGTGCGTGCGTGCGAGGGGGGGTATCTGCCGGCTGGGGGATGATCTCAATCCCTCCTGGCTGCCTGCGCTCGTCTTTGCTCAGCAGCAGAAGAAGTGACTCAGCCGACAACAGAACATTTGAGCCCTCCTCAGTCACAACACACAAAGTCTCGCTGCTTCGCAAACACATCAAAGTAGCGCAGGACGGAGATGAGTTCTGCAGAATGTGCGCGTGTTCTGTCGAGAGCATCACAATGGATTTAAAGGCTTTCGACTGTGCACTCTCTCGATCGTTTCATCCTGATCTCTGCTGCACACGTCGCCGCTCGTCTGCAGTCAGCAACGTTCTCATCACTCTTTCATCTCCTCCTGCACTCATCGGATTCCCTCTGTCCTCTTTAGGTTGTTTACAATGTCAGTGATGTAAGACTTCACAGCTACAAAATACAACTTCTGATCTTCAATCAGCTACGTTCCTCCTCCTGTTCTTACAACTCTTGTCACTTATCTTCACGCCGTCTCTGTGAGATGATCTGGCGCCGTTAGTGCGCTCTGCAAATAAACACTGAAAGTTGTCCGGCAACTGAGCTGTGCAGCAAAACATAGCTAGTTAAAGTCAAAGTGAGTTTAAAAATATGACTTTAATGGAGCTTGTCTAATCTCTTCTGGCAGGTCATTTCAAAAGTGGTGCGATGATGGCGGCGGCTGAGTCTCCTCTGTATTGAGTCACGGGATCCATTCAAATGATGCTGGAGGATCTCAGGTTGGCATCAGTATATAGAGAAAAGTGAACACACACACATGGTGATTGAGCCTGTGGCCTACTGATTAAAGTTCTGTAATATCTATTTATAAGCAGTATTACAAACAGGGTGTCTGTGGTAACATTCTCAGAGTAAATGCTGTATTAGGCCCCGATCACACCGACACCACAAGAACCATTGTTTTACTATGGGACATCTTTTTGGACGCGCATAAAAAGTTTAAATATTCTAAACCTTTTAACGCCAGGCGCGAAGAATCGCACCGCTCATCAATGTCACACGTGCCGCAGGCAGCCAATCAAATTGAGCGAGAGGCGGGCGTTAACCACCACTGCCTTCCTGTTTTGATGCCGGTGGATGTGGAACGGAAAGACAGATAAAAAGAGCCCAAGACTCCAGACTGTTAAACTCTTTCAGCACAATTATTTTGTTAACTCAAACACAAATTCTAAATCAACCCGAAGTGAAATTGATGAAGTTTAAAGTTGCAATCTTATAGATTTCGGTCCATCCATGGTTACCATGGCAACAGCAAGTGCAGTTCAGTCAGTCAGAAATTGAACAAACTAGCTGTGACTAAGAAGTCAGTCAATACTAATTCAGATTCTATTGTGCAACTTCTCCTAACTTCTCTGTTATTCTCCCTTATTTCCAAGCCTGCTCCATTTACATTACACCAGCTTTCCTCGTTCCCCTTTTCTTCTATGCTTTTACTTCCCGTGTCTGCTCTTTATTTTTTCCCCTTTGTTCTTTTTCTCCACTGATCTCCGCCCCCCCCCCCCCCTTTTACCTGTAAAACGAACATGAATATTTCAGAGATGGGGAGCGCTGAAGCATTGAAGCCTCTCTGATGACTCCTGTGTGTGTATGTGTGTGTGTGTGTGTGTGTGTGTGTGTGTGTGTGTGTGAGAGAGTGAGAGAGAGAGAGAGAGACTGGTCTCATCTCCCATGATGCCACTTGCTGCGTCACGCGAGTATTCATCACGAGGAAACGCAGAAGCTGCTGGCAGCTGTGGAATGAAGAGAGAGGAAGGAAGGAAGGAAGGAAGGAAGGAAGGAAGGAAGGAGCGGAAAGAAGGAGGAGCGGAAAGAAAGAAGGAGAGAAGATGAGCAGACAGAGTACTAATTACAAACTGTTAGCGTGAACATGGCAACTTTACTTGATGAACATCACCATGTCAACATTGTCCTAACTGAGCCTCAGAGCGACTGGCGTGGCTGCTTTCTCTCTCTTTGAATATTTAATGAGAGCAGCGGTTGATTTGAGCAAGTCTTGAATGTCAATGCCATTACTTCCTCTCCGTTGCCTCCATGTCTGCGCTGTGCCTTTAGAAATGGCCCCATAAGGGGCGAATAACCTGTACATTAATTCATATTTCATGTAGTTGTAATGTTAAAACATTCCTCTGGGTACCTCTTTGATAGCCGGCCCCTCATCTTATGTGGGTTCTGAAGCAGCAATTTGGAATAATATGGTCTCAAATCCCAGAATGCCGTTCACCTTGGCACGCTAATGTTTGATACTTATACGCACGGGCCTGAAACCAAGAGATACGAGTGTACAGAATGTATAGACAATAGGTATGAAGAGGAAAGGGATGAAGACGAGGAAAGGAAGGAATTAAAAGGAAGCAAGCCGAGAAAGGGGAGACATATTGAGGAAGTGAAGAGGAAGAGAAGAGAAGGATCGACGGGTGGAGGAAAAGTAACAGACGTTATGTTGAACGTTCTTCAAAAACAGAAGGACTGGAAGGATGTGTGCATCTTCAGTTCCCTCACAGCAGCCTAATTTTAGAGTCGTGATTAACGAGCGCGAGTGTAAATAGTTTGAGAAGCGAGCAGATGGAAGATTTTGTGCTATTGTGAGAATATTGCACACAATTTACACTTCTCTCATTGTGATCTAACAAGACTCAAGAGGTACGAGCTGAGACAAAGCGTTATTTAAAGAACCTGCACAATAGATGAAGGATGACTCTCTGCTTCAGTCAGACATCAACATAAACTTTATTTTACAGCTGATTGTACAAACCAGACCGTCTATAAGAAGTGGACATAGTCGTTGGTTTGTATACTGAGTTCTACATTTTGTCCGTCACCATCTTGGATTTTTGCAACCAGTGAATGGAAGTGACCATATATATTTGGACTGCAGAGGTGAGACGCCATGTACGTCTCTGGTAGTGACCTGTCAATCACAAGGTTTACTCTGCTTTATGGTCTGTTTGACTCTAAATGGACCATCATTTACTAAATGAACATCATGCTGTATTGAAGAAGACTTGAAACTAGAGATTGAGACCATAAACTCATGTTTACAATGTTTACTGAGGTAATAAATCAAGAGAGAAGTAGAGTCATTTTCTCATAGACTTCTATACAATCAGAGGAGTCGCCCCCTGGTGGACACTAGAGAGAATGCAGCTTTAACACATGAAGCTTTGGCTTCACTTTTCAGAACCGGATGTTGCAGCCTGGTCCAAAGCGGGGATGAACAGTATAACCCTTCCAGAGTGTTCTGGTACCTAGTGTCCCAGCCACAGGTTGTCATTTGTGTATGGGTTGGTTGCCAACCATCAAGAAGGCGGGTAGTATCCAATATGAACCTGTCAGAGGGTGGAAGGCAGAGGAAAGAGAGTAGCGGAAGAAGAGAGAAGAGTGTGTTGCGGAAAACTATTTTTTGTTTAGGCCATGACGGACAATGGTAGATGGACATGTACATGTATAAGGCTATTCTATTCTCCCGACCAATCAAAGCACTTTAACACTACATGTCATTCACCCTTTCACACACCGATGGCAGGGGCTACCATGCAAGGTGCCACCTGGCCATCAGGAATCTAACTAACTCATTCACAAATACCTTTAAGAGCTGTTTTGAGTTTAGTGTCTTGCCCAAGGACAGCTCATCGTGGACTGGAGGAGCCGGGGATCACATTGAACAGCTTGTATGCATGATTATCATGCAATTGACAGACAATGTTGATATTGGTATCAGTTGACAAGGTATGTTTCTAGATGGCAGTGGCTCGGTCACCCTACTCACTGTACCTTCATGTTTAAAATAAAAACATGAATATATGAACCTGTGTATTATTTGAATAGCTTAGTATTGAATGCACAATAAAGAGGTATGTTTATACATGGCACCAGGCCCAGTTTAATATAAAACACAATGTTATACAATATATATAGTCGGGGGTCCCTGCTCCATCTCTCTATCAGTTTGGGGGTCCTTGGCCTGAAACACGTTGAAGACCCCTGACCTAGATTAACTGAAGCTAATGCAGAGCTCAGCACATGGCTGTGGTTGAGGAGCTCAATTCGCTGCACTGTGATGGTTCCCTGTGGAGCGAGCGGCACGGGGATGGAAGGCTGGGTCCTCCCTCGGCTCTGGGAGCTGTTCCTCTTTTTAAAGGGATCAAACCCACACTGGGCCAGCCCCCTCCTTACAGTCTGGGGGTGACTCAAAGCTGGACCAATCAGTCTCAAAAAACAAAAAAACAACACCAATACAAAAATTACAATAAAAACAATAAATAAATGAATGAATAATATTTCTTATCAATACAAAACAATAACCGGTCGACTGCTGACCTGTTCCCTGACGGTGCCCTGAGGAGTGGAGGGGCGATACTGCCCCTGACTTTATTCATATTTTTGTTATTTTTACAGCGTTATATGCACATGTTTACAGATGTTATTTTTTGGTCATTTATGTAATTTGCCCTTTCATTTATGTACTTTCCACTCCATGATGTTAGCTGGCCTGTATTCACCTCTATGTTTTTATATTCTCTCTTGTCTTGCAATAAAAACTAATTTAATTAAAAAAAATGTTAAAGTCCTCAAACTCCCATGATGCCGCAGTCTCCTTGCAGAGGTGCAGAATCCACTTTGCTCCTCCAAAATCAATATCCGACAAAAGGGCCAAAGTCTCTGTTCCAGCGCTCTGGGATCAGCGTAACCAGGAGGCTTGTTCCAAGTTCGATCAGGAGAGACAAGTGGATGATTAGTGGTTAACATTTATTATGACAGATGATGCGTTAATGAGTTACACAGACATTCTTTGGTGCTTGAACTCGACGAGGAGGTTTGTGATCGAGTTGTGATTGTCCTGAGCGGCAACAATATGAATCCCCCCGTGGAGTCCAGACACTGGTGGTGATGAGGATGATAGAATGATGAGTAGATGAAGATGATGAATCTGCAAAGATTGGGCGGAGATGGGGAGGTGGAGGGTTGCATAACAGCAGCTTGAACGAACTGAAGGTAGAGAGACAATCATATTTAAAGAAAGACAGCAGCAAGATGATCGGCTAACGATGTCCTCGTGTCGTTGTATTGGATAGAGAGACCAGCTGGGACATAACAGCAAGGACATGATGAGTGTGCCTGCATGAGGAGTGATGCAGATGTATGGTGAATAAGCTATGGGCTGAGGTGTGCAGGAGTTTAGTCTTCCTGTCTGAACTTACGCTAGAACTTCATCTCACTCGTGGGATTCAGGTGATTCAGACATGACGAGTCACTTCAACATGGCAATAAAACATGATACATTTGTTAATGTTTGACATGCCCCTGAACACATCAGTCAGCTTTCAATTCACCACAATTAATATTTCTATTATTACAGAAAAAGCACGAGACAATAGCACAGCTTCCGAGCCTCTCCACCTTGTTTACTGCACATGCTGCTATCTGTAGCAGACACACAGGCAGCATTCATGGACATGTTGACATGTTATTATGCTTATCATGGGCAATGAAAATCATCTCTGTGGTAGGAAGGACACACATAAAGGTCTGCACACCCACACTTAATGAAACAGAACTTTGTTATCCTCCCGTATATGAGGAGCTGTTAAAGTCATTACAGTGATTGGTACGACGCCAACAGGACACACGACATGTTTCTGCTTATCAGTGGTTATGAAATAAGGGACACATCCAGAACAAATGCCTGCATTAACATAAACATGTGCATTACTCAAATATGTATTTGAATTCAATAAGGCAGAAGGACACACACACACACACACACACACACACACACACACTCCAAGCAGGGGGAAGAATGGAGATCCTGATTGTGCTGCATGAAATTAATAACCACTGGTTTATTAATCTCCGTATTGTCACAGAGCTCATGATGAAGGGAGTTCTTTTCCTGCAGCATTGGTGCCCAAAATAATGGGTCAGTCTAATGGAATAATGATGGACAGCTGGAAACAGAACAAAGGAAACCAGGCGTCGTAATGATAGTTTGTAATGATCAGCAGAGGAATAATCTCCCAGTCCTCCTAAACTACTGCTTTATTTAGGCCCAACTGTGCAATAAGACAGCAACTACATTAACGTAAAGCTACTACCAGGAGCATTTAGTGTTGATTTGGGTTTCCTGTGGACAGAAGTGGGAGTGTCCCATTAGAAGAGCTCATTGTTCTTCAGCAGGGTCTAACGGTCTTGCCTGTACAGTCCCAATCCGGAGTACAAACATACTTATCTCATGCAACCAACGTATAATAACCCAAACCATGATCTTATCCAAAGCCTAACCAAGTAAACCTGAAAGCTAAGTCAACCCCACTATGCATGTAACAAGGGCCATGTGACACTGAGGATGAAGGGCTACCTGGAGCGCCATAGTTTGTAGCGCTGGAGCACTGACCAAACATCTGTGTTTGACAAGTTGGGAGTGAGAACGTGTTGAGACAAACTAAACAGGAGGGGATTGGATCATCAATCATTTCTATTCCTGAGGTCCAACTGGGAATCTGAACTGGGTTTTAGGTCACAGCTGATAGCGTTCGTCACGTCAACGTGATAAATAATTTCACGTCCCTCAGCCGTGACCATCCATCCAGACCACGTCGGTTCTGATGGGAATAGAGTGCTATGTTGAGCAGTGGTTTGAAATTGGCTTGATTAGAAGCATAACTGAATATGACCAAAGAGTATGACATGGAGTGTGTGTGTCAGTAGAATAAGGTCATCAGGGGTGAGGCTGCATGAGAGTGTTGTAAAATGTGCAAAAGGAACCAAAAGACAACTGAGGCGACGTTGCCAAGACGAAGGAGTCTGAGTCATTATAAAGCAGACCTCGCGTTTGGCCCAGGTGCTACCGGCACTAATTGACATCCTGCACAACAATGACGTATAATGCATTAAAGCACACACACACTGCTGTCCAATCACAGGAGGGGATGAGAGCATGGTCGTGATGCACATTGCACACACACTTTTCAACCAGTTTGCCTTATTTTATAGCTGCTTCATGATGACCCTGAGATCCAAACTATAACTGCTTGTTTCCATTATCACTACATCTGATGATACCTTTATTTGCTTACTTTTGGTCTCTGGTAGAATATCGAGTTAATCGATTCATCTTAGGTTACAAATGAGGGTTTGCTGCTTTTCATTGCAAATAAAATGTCATTTGGGTTTTGAGAAGCAACTTGAAGATGCCGCCTGATTCCTCTTTAATCTATTCATTAATAGATGTGTGTTATACTAATGTCCACTAGTACTTCAGTTGGTTTCTATTAATCATTTATGTGCATTTATTATATATGTAAATGTGCGGTATGTCTGCGTGCAGGACGGTTCTAGATTATTAAACGTGTGTCTCCAGGCATCTCATTTGACTTCCTGTATATTCCCTAATGTCCACCTTTATGTGTATGTGTGTATAACGGCAGATTCCGTAGCAGTGCATCTGTGTGTTTCTGTGCATTTATCTACACATTCATGCCTTTTTTATGGTTCATTCCCAGGAAGCAATAAAGAGACAATAAAAGTGAGGTTTTAGAGGAAGAACAGGGCAGAGGAGATGATGTAATAAAAACAACTCTAAAACAGAACCCATACGAGTTTCAGTGCGTTGCTCGTATCTCCTCACACTCGCTCTGTTCCTGATGTATTCTGAGTATGATGTATCCCTGAGCAACTCCTATTGTGGTTTCTTCACTTGTTCCAGTGATGCTGGGGAAGGAAGGTGTTGTCTTGAAAGACTGGACTGGTTGAAGATAAGAGCGAGTACTGAAAAAAAGGCTTTTCAACAGCTCTGCCAACCCACAGTAACATGCCCTCTACTGTACCTACAAGGTTGTCTGGATCCCCGCTGCCCCGCACTGAAACACAAACACAAGCTCCTAAAGTTGAGTATTCACAGCTCTGCTGCTGTGGCTGGTGCTGACGGTAGCAGAGTTCAAAGCCCTGATTCATGTTTTTATGAATGATTTTTCATTCTGAAATGTTGATATATTTAAGGTGCTCTATACAATATTCAGAGCATTAATACAGCAGCAAACAACTATTATCTATGTAAATGTCTCCCTCTGTGTGTTGTGATCAGAGCTTCTCTGTGCTTTGTCTACATAGCCGACACTGTGAACCTTTTAGTGCACGTGAGCGTGCCCCACTGGCTAGTTCCGGGCCGCCGCACTGCGCTAATACGGTGGATACAGCTGACAATGCCGTCACTCGTGGTGTCGCTAAGGAAGCATAGCATCCACCCTCCAGGTCCTCCTCAGGTTAACACTGTTGGATGCACTGTTACTGCTCTCGGCACCGTTAGCTGCAAGCCGCCGGCTCAGCTGTGTGGAGGCAATAGATAGATATGCTCTAAACAAAGATGGCTCTTCATGGCTCACGGGTCAGGTAGGAGGGCTCCTTGGTAGAATGGAGGTCAGGGCCCCAGGGAGGTCAGGCCTGGCTATGGCTAATGTTGGAACAAAAATGTTACATCATGGGTACCAATGAACCCTGCACATTGTTGAATTAGCATGTTGTAAATGAACATGAACATGAACTCTGTGTCCTGTGTGCTTCTCTGAGTCCCTAATGCAGAGAGGATGTCATAAACAGTCTGTGGTGAGTCTAAAAGCTCCCTGTACTGTTTCACTCAATAATTCAAATCTTTGTACTTGTACTGTTACAGGGTTAAAGTCAAATACATATTTCTGTTGTGAGTTCTAGTTTGTGTTGTTATTGTTTCTCACATGGTCATACGGGGGTCACCATGGGTTCCATCTTAGTTACTGAGCGGATTTAAGTCCAACTGAGGAACTTCAGTATGTTTGAGGTTTCGACAAGGACGTGAATACATCATCGAGGAAACCTTTTTTCTTTGAGCTCATTTTGATACCCATTGACCGCGCCACCAGCTCATCCTGCAGGAAAACACTGCATAGACGAGCACTGTTGTTGGGGAGCAGGTCAAACTTCATAGTCTATCTTCATGCGATTGTCAGCCGCAGAATTGCTGAGTACGAGGACGGCATCGTGAGTAACGTCCATAACCACAAACTATCCAGTGCTTCCGTTGGACAGGCTCGTATTGATCCTTGGAACTGGGTGTCAGTTTATCCTCTGGTAGAAAGCCTTGGGTTGTGCATTGACATCTCGTTACTGTCCTGCAGTTCTTGTCACTGCTTAATTAACTGTTGGCCTGGGAAAAGTTTCACCTCTGATACATGTTTAGTTGTATGGGAACGTGATTTTGTAGATGACAGGGTTGCCTCTCTAGGAGAGCAGGAATGTTATCACATTGTGTATCACATGTCTGTTTGTGTTGTGCTTGTCAGTTGTGTTAAATCACACGATGCTTCCTGATGAAACACGCAGCGTGTCAAAGTGGAAGATAACCGATAGAGTATATAGGATTGTTTTGGCCTCCCTTATCTAGTTTGACAGCTTCTGTGACATACTCTATATCAGGGGTCTCTAACAGGCGGACCGCGGTCCGGATCCGGACCCATAACTGATGGATAATCGAGTATACATTTTGGCGGAGCGCTTCTATTTTAACCTTAAAGAGAGAGAGAGAGAGAGACAGAGAGACAGACAGACAGACAGACAGACAGAGAGAGAGAGACGCTTCTCTCTCATGGCGTGTTCTAAAAAGAGAGAAGTGGACCACGCTTCTGTCTGGAGAGGTCTCAGACAGATCACCAATTACAAGCCTAAAACCCCCCCACTCCATGAACGAGCTCCGCCTGGCAGACGAGCTGAATGAGTTCTACTGCAGATTCCAAAGACAACGGGACAGTCCTGACTCCATCCCCCCACAGCTCCATCTTTATTTAATCACACTCGACACTTTTAACATTTCACTTGTTTTCCAGTCCTGTTATTTGTATTTGTTTTGCACTTTATTTTATATTTTATCTTATATTTTATTGCAAATTTTAATATGTCTCCATTTCCTGCACTGTGTTGATTGTTTAATGTTGTTTATTGTCAAATGTTACGCACCACCCGCCATGACAAATTCCTTGTAGGTGCAAACTTCCTTGGCAATAAACGATTCTGATTCTGAAAACAGAGCTTTAACAAAGAATGGACGGACTCTTATTTGTTCATTCTTCCTGCTGGCGCTACTAAACCTCTCTGTCTCATGTGTTCAGATACCGTGGTCATTATTAAACACGACGATGTGAAACGCCACTACGAGACCAAACATCTTTAGACCAAACACTCTGAACTGAGGTCAAGATGTTGAGATGTGTAGAGATCGTTTATTATAAAGTTGACTGAGACCGTTATGATATGAAATGGATTTAACAAAAGAGAAGAAAGAAGTTAACTCCAGACACTCTTTCCTTTTCATTAATTCTTCTAAAATCAAGCACTTTCTTTGAAGATGCTTTTCAAAAGTTCTTTTTTGTGTATTTTTTTAGATGAAGACATTATTTTATGTATTTCTATGTATTATTTATAATCCATCCAGTTAAATTTGAAAACTGAGAATAATTGTTAAAATATAATTGATGTGTACTTTATTTGATTTGTTGTTGACTGAGGATATTTTCTCAATCTGGACCTTTGGTATTTAGTTGAACACCCCCCTGCTCTATGGTGTGTCCTCTGCACACAACTGTCTGTAAACATTGAGAAAAGACGCAAGTTATTAAAGATGGAAAGGCATGATTGGTCAGGGACCTCCATGTCTCAAGGTCAAGTCAAGGGAAGAATTCTGACCTCGTGATCGGCTTATCTGACTGAGAAACATCTCAAAGGACGGAAATCTAGAGTAGTCTCTGATCTGGGGATCAAACTGCCACCGTACAGAGACAAAAAACGTCCAGATGTTGTGCTGTGTGATGAGCATTACAGGCTCCCGGGCCCGCCAGTGAAGGTACAGGCCTCTTGTGTTGTTCTTCATCTTTCTCTCCGAGTAATCCAACTGTCTGGACAAGACGAGACCCATCAGAATCATCTGAGTGCTGTGATCTCTGCAGACCCCGACGCCTGTTAATGCATCTATAACAAGCAGGAGGCGGGACAAACACTTTAGCCTGAGAGCCAGAGAAACACGTCGGGGGCGGGACTAAAAAAAGATTTCCGAGAAGGTCGCTGCTTCATCACAGCCTTGTAAAAATATTGCTGATGTTATTTTTCATCTTTTGAAAAGGAAATAACTGGTCATGACAAGGCTGACGGAGGAGTGGAGGGAGGGCGGAGTGGAGGTTAGGATTACCAGCAGCAGCTCAAAGAGCTGTTTGATGTTCAGATGCTGCGATACATTATTGATGCAGAGCCTGTTAAATAAGGCCAGTGCTCATTTGATTGTAGATCTCATTAGGGCTTTACAAAATATGCTCCAATAACAAAATCCATCAATGTAATCGCTATGTAAAGAGAGTGAAAACTGTTATTACACACAGCAGAGATATTGTTACTGTAGGCTACACATTAAACCGGCCATGGTTTCTCCTCATGCTCACAATGCATTTAGAAAGGACAATCATGAGTCACTATCAAAAGAACTATCGCTGGGCCAGATATTACTCCACCCGATATTAAATTGTAATACTGCATCTTCATCTGGATCAGGAAATACACTTTAACAAAATGTGTGAGTACATGCAGCACACACCATGGAAATGAGATCCGACTTGAGTCCCAGTTGCACGCTACACACTAATATACACAAGCCCAGTTTTAAATGCAAACAAATGATTAAAGTACAAGTGAAAAATATTCATCTGCATTATGCCAACTCTCAAGCTCCGTGAAGCTTTTTAGCGTCGTTTAGAACTTGGTGTCGGTTTCACGGCACATTGTTTTGCCCGATTCATTAGCAGCAGCTGGCAGCTGTTTTCTGCAGAAGCCGAGAACGGCCGTGCTTGTAATAATAATAATAATCTTTCATACCATTATCTCAAAATCACAAGATAATTATGTCATTAACTCGAGAAAACAAGCTTTGTTATCACGAGATAAGAAGAGAATTAACTCGTCGTCACAAGAAAACAAAAGGTTGTTTCCTCTCATTTCTTTAATGTTTGGGTCGAAATCAAACATTTTTACTTCAATTAAAACATATTCCAAACCGAGAGTCTCGTATTTGTACCTTGAAAAAGCAAAGGCTACATTTCTGAATACTTGAAGTGCAATAAAGACACATGGCTCCATAATTCTTGCCAATTGCTGATATTCGTGACTTCAGGATATCTCTGATTAATACTGGAAGATTCTCCAAAGTGTGACATTTCTACTGTGAAATAGCTACATTTATTAGATCTGAAGTCATTTCAGTATACGTCGTCAGCGATATCCGAATGTCAAATATATCAGTTATTGTCAGGAATTATGGAGCTGTGTCTTTTTAAAGCACCTCAAGTATTCAGAATTATAGATAGATATTATATCTAAATGTACAAATATAGGACTTTTACACTGGAATACCTCCAAAAGTTTACAGTCAAAAAGCTTATTTTTGTGTCTGTATGTAGTCAGACGTCTTCAACTCAAATAAATCAGCCAGTTTCAGGAATTCATCTTTTTAGTATTTCCATCGACCAAAATTCAAAGAACAAAGACATTTCCCTCATAACAGTTTAAGTGATAAACGAGAGGAAACTGTTTTGTTTTCTCAAGATAACGACATTATTAACTTGTGATCGCAACAAAAAAGATTAACTCGTTATCACAGAAAAACAGAGAACATAAAATGCTTCAAACATCTCCATCAAAGGCATCCGTCGCTCTGATAATCCCAACCCTACCTGCTCAGAACCAAACAGCAGATTCTACTGTTCCTAGTGCAGCTCTCACATCAACATCTCAACAACGTAATGCAGTGACATCAGAACATGTGTGTAGACACGACCTCAGGCCTCCTCTGGGTTACAGGCACACGAGAGTGTCTGGATTGTTCCCGGTGCAGAGTGCATCCTCATGCTGGTCACATTTTTAATTAAGAAGACATCGCAACACTTTAATCACAGTGGTGTTCTCCCATTAAGAAAAGATGAAGCAGGCGCCAGAGCTGCAAGAGTTACACTACAAGTATGTGTAACTGTGGTTGGTTAGTTGCTCAGAGGCACCAGTCCATTAACCCTTGACATCTCACTCGGAATTCTGCGTAACACCATAACCTGTTGAAATTATTTTACCATTTAACTCATTTTGCACGACAAACGTGTGTTCATTAAATCCTGTCGAACCAATAACATGTCAAAATGTGTTCATTACAATATATGCAGGTTAAGCTTTTCAACAAAATGTAACTCAGCTTTATTTGTAAGACATCGTTTAGTGTACAAATGACCACAATGAGCCGTTCTCAGCTGCTCCAACAATAATCATTGGGGGTAAAAAAGTAAAAAAGAAACTAAAATGGAAAGCAAATCTTACAGGCATCAGCTCCGACATCATTTTAATACATCCATGTATAATCTATATAAAAACCACTCTCTGCAAATGCTTCCGGGCTGGAGTTCCACTTTACAATTTATTGTATCGGATTGTAGTTAAATTATAAATTTGATTTGTAAACAAAGATTGCAAGGTTTTTTGATTCATAAGCATGAACTATTCCATAATGCTGGCATACAGGGTAACTTATTATACTGTGAAAACAAGGTCTGTACATGAAATACACAACTCAACAGGCAGGACAGTCGCATTAAAAGCAAACTTTATGTGATGGTGAAGTTAAAAGTTGTCAAAACAGGCAACCGAGTCCAAAGGACCATGAATAAGCAGGCAGGGTGTCTAAAGGGAGGTAGGGCACACAAAGCTGTGGAGATCAGGTGACATGGACAGGGTTGGACACAGAGGATTCCTGCGGTTTGAATTAGGAACGGCTCACTAAAGATGTTCATCCTTTGCTCATGCTATTTGTGGCAAAGACGCAGCAATAGTGACAGATAACTGCAAATCGCTAGGGGAAAGGGGAAGTGACATAAAACCAGTTGGAATTGGTCAAATATAGTTATTTTATTTACAAGGAAGGCAAAACACAACCAAAGGGAAGAGAAAAGGGCCAGTGGATGCTGTTAACAAATAACTCAATACAACCAAAAGCAGGCCCTGGAAGAGCAACACTGATCTAAAGGAAACCAATTACAAACCAAAACCGTCCGAACTGAGCCAACAGGAGGAAGAACCAAAAACAGCTGAAACAGAACTCTTGCTCCCAGTATTGTTACACAATCAACTTGTGTGTGTAATCAGTTTTAAACTTAAACCTGAGCCTGGAACCAGACTACAGATAGTTAAGGAAACTCAGCTCTCGCTCTCCAAAAGCCGTAACACCACTACCAAGCGTTCCACACACACACACACACACACACACACACACACACACACACACACACACACACACACTTGGTCTGTGTGTCCAGCTCCCTCTCCAGCCCCTCCTTCTCAGCCTGCAGCCGACTCGCCTCCCCTCGCAGCTCTGACACCTGCCCAACACAGCACACCTTCGTTACGCCGCTACGTCATTTGTTGTGTAAAACCTGACTTTTGATACGATAGAACACTGTACCCGAGCATTGAGTGCATCCCAGTCGCCGTGCGTGACCAGCCGGTGTCCGGCCGGCGGCAGGTAGATGGCTTCCGGCACCAACGTTCCTGTGGACACCAGAGAGTCGGTGTCCTCCTGAGTGTGGAGTTTTCTGGGCAGAGAGGGCGTGTCTAACAAGAAGGAGGACAACGAGGCCGAGTCGCAGTGCCGCAGTGAAAAATACGCCTCTGACGAAAGAGGAGCCCCTTCTCTCTCCGCCACCGCCTCCAGCTCTGCTGATTGGTTGTGCCTCCTGTCCGTCTGCAGCGCCGCCTCGGCCTCTGTCAGGCTGTTGGTGATCGATGCGGTGGATTCATTAGTGGGGACTTCTACCTCCGTACTGCCTCTCCGTCCACTGATCGAACAGGTAGAGGAAAAACAAATATTACCTGGGGTCACGTCCAGGACATTTGGGAACACTTTAAGAGAAGAAAAGACACAAAGTCAAACACTGACCACGGTCTGTCCACTGGCTCTCCTCCACTCCGCAGACTGAAGGACGGATATCCGGGCCTCATACTGCGCTGCCGTCTCTGTGAAGACAAAAAGCACCATGAAATAATGATTTAATCATCCAGTCAGATGAACGATATCCGGTTTGTCTCAATAGTTGAGATCCTTAAAAAAAAAAAAAGTACTTTGCATAAACTTACGATACTTTAAAGTCTTGCTAATAAAACAGAATCTCAAAAGCAGCTACACTTTTACTTATTAATTTTATTTTAATTGTTTTAAAAAGGAGTATAACTTACCCTACATGTAACTGTTTCCCTGTCCTCTCCTGACCTTTTACTTTATTGAATACCTCAACTACATAGTTTAGAAACTACACAAACAGGAAATGAAAAAACGTTTTAATGTGAAATCAGATAAATGGGCACAAACGCACCGTGCTTATCACGCACACACAAACATGAAGGCGCTGAGACAAACCCACACTGACCTCTCAGGGCCTCCTGCAGGGACTGGATCTCTTGATCACATTGTTGTTGCAGCTCTGCCAGTTCCTCCTGTTTGCTCAGCTCACAGATCGTCGCCACGCCCTGCCAGTGTTCGGCCTGAGCTCGGAACTCGGCTAGCTGGGCCTGCAGGCCCGCCTCTGAAAAATGATTTTAAAAATGTGTTTCAGCTTCATTACGTTGTTTTGAAGATGTTTGGGATCAGTAGGGATGGACTCATGGTCAAAAGGAGTCTGCATTATTAGCAATCAGACGAGTAAACGCTTCACTACGACATAAGTAGAAAGATCACCTGACTTTGCAGCATGTAATTATAAATTCTTTGCATCATTTAGTTTTGTAAAGCTGCAAACAAAGCCTTTAAATACAGGTCAGCCAGTCACGTAAGAGTGCGTTTGTGTGTTTTAACAAACATGTTCATGAAAAAGGATTAGGCCGTGAATGACCCCACATGATAATGAAGATAAATGAATAATCTCTGACCCCACAGAGATCAATGACAATGAGCCCCATTTATAAATCAGTCTAATGAGTAAATATACTAAAGAAGTCCAACTGACTCCACTATAGTTAATGGAAAAATAGCAGTAATAATGACAAAATCAACCACAAGTATGTCGTCTTTACTTCTGACCTTATTAAAACCCAATATGTAGAAAAATATTACATTATAAAAATATATAACCCCTCTGTGTGCCACAAACCAGGCTGACACAATGAAGGTGACAATACTGCAATAACCATAAAGCATTGCACCAAATAAGAAAATATGATCACGATTGTTTTGTTTGTTTGGTCATTCACAGAAAGAGAAATAGCAGCCTGTAATCCTATTGTTCATATCAATGTCTGGGGTCAGTTATTAAACTCCAACAGCAGAAGTAAAAAAAGACTTGAGAGATGAAGAGTAAAAAGTCATAATAAACAGTTATAGAGCTGGAAATGTATTTAATCCTGTTTTACAGCATGAATGTGTCTTTTTCTGTGGCATGTCATCAGGTTTATGAGTTATTCTCTTTACATTAGTATCAAGATGATTAGATAACACTAAGTATGTGTTTTAGCTGTCAGGGTGCTGGGGTTATTGACATAACATTATTATTACCAAATAAAACTGAATTATTGATATATTTATAGATGTAAAGACTCCACCAACATGTACACAATGTGTTACATTTCTTTGACTATTGTGATGAATGTCTTCTTATGTTGAACAACTTTACAGCAACACTTTAGTTTAAGCTGAAGGTAAACGCTAGCTTGATAAGCTGCTGTTAGAGCCCTCTGCAACAGGTTTTAGTCTCAATATCTAGAGATGAAGTTGTTGTAATAAATATGAGTTGATACAGTCGTTCCATAGCGGTGATAATAGCACATTAAAGACGTGAAACAGAGCTCTCTCATTGAGTTAGCGTTTATAAGAGGTCCAGAGACCACAGTTTAGGCACCAGTTAAGTTAAGCTAAAGTGTTAGCTTGCGGCTAGCCGCGCCCGTTCATTCCTATGGTCAACGATGCTAACAGGCCGTTTTGTCGGCTAACTGACCACAGCTGCTTCACAATCAACAGGTTAACCGTTAATGTTCATTCAAATTAAAGCCGTTAAACAGTCAGTGACACCTCACAGCAATATAAATATTTATTTATATTTATGGACACATCACAG